>CM053766.1:129222995-129240481 GCA_028658305.1 Pachyuromys duprasi
TGGACTCTTAACGGCTGAGCCGTGGCCACTTCTTTAAAAGATTTAAAATTTACATTTATTTATTTTGCATCAGAGTGGACACACCACACGGCATTTAGAGGTCACAGGATAACGTGTATGCATTGGTTCTCTCCTTCCACGACATGGGTCCTTGGGGCGGCGCTCAGGCATCAGGCTCAGTGTGAGCTCCTTCATCTGCTGAGCCGCCATGCCAGACAGACAAGTCACCGTTTGCTGGGCCTCGGTTTCCACATACACAAAGGGAGCCCCCCCCCCCGCAGCCATGGTTAGGAGACTGTGGCTCTGTGTTTCAGAGCCCCAAGGGCTGACTATGAGAAGCATCCACTCGGTACTGATGCAACCCCCTCTTTCCTTCGTTCCCCCTGCACTTGAGACTCCTTTCTTCCCCAGCAGGAGGGCAGGAGGCAGTGTTTTCTTAGCCTGGGCTGCCTCAACCTTTAACTGGAAGTATTGATCCATGGCTGACCCATGCCGCTTAGTCCGGGAGCTGTGGTCCCTTCAAACTTTGTTCCTTGAGGCTGGCGTAGGGCCAGGCAGGCTTCAGCTGGCCAGTGGTGGAGAAACAGGTGACAAGTGGCACAATGAAACCACACATGGACCCCAGTCATCAAAGCAGGGTGTTGGGATCATAAATCCCTCCTACTCAGCAAAGCAGAGAAAGGAAGCCATGGAGAGGAGACGATAGCTAGCTGGAGCATGATGGATGAGGAATTTTCCCAGGCGAGAAGGCTGAGACAGTGTCCCAGATAGCAAGGGCTTGCAAAAACAAGGCAGAGACATCCAGACAGAGAGAAGGTATGGGGTGCGGCACGTGGGAGAACTATTAACCAGCATTTATGAGGAATTGCTTTGTGCTGGGAATGCTTCTATCCCATCCTCACTGCTAGGTGAGACCCAGGTTCTGTTTATTGATGAGGACACTGAGGACCCAGAAAGCCAGTGCACCATTAACATTTGCACGGAAATGTTTGAGTGTACATAACAGCGGATAGCATAAGACCCCGAACCTTGTCTGTCTGTCACCTCATGGGCCCATCTTGTCACATCTGGACCTCCGCTATGTGTGTCCAAGGTCATGAGTCAGTCTTTCCAAGGGGTCTTTCCCCATCACTGTGTTCATAGTGAGGAAGACTAGACTTGGGGAAAGGGTTGGGAAGCAGGGACTATTGAGAAAGGAAATACTGGATCCACCCTAAGCTAGTATTTCCTTATAAACTAGCACCAGGAAGGTCTCACGTTGCCTCTCCACACAGGCACAGGCTTCCTCCAGCTACCTGGACACACCCACAAAGCTAGGAAGGGACTCTGGGCTCCCAAGGTCTCAAGTGAGAAGCCGCACTGAGAGCCAGGGTATGGAGAGCAGGCGGAGGGGCAGCCACAGAGATGGAGGGTCAGTCCCGGGACTCCGAGCCTTTCAGATCCCCACCCTGTGCGGGACTGAGAGGTGTCCCCGAGTGCCACCTGTCACTCAGCCTGTGCTGCAACATCAGCTGCCCTTTCCGGGGTTTACCTGGTCTGCAGCAGGGCCGGGGTTGAGAAACAGGCACCACGGTGTAGCTCACCCCTCTTTCTGACCTCCTGTGTAGAAAGAAAAACTTTAGGTGGGAGCATCTGATGCTTTGGGTCCCCCTATCTGGCCATGAAGGCTGCGTCCCCACCCTGGAAGCTCAACCTCTTTATGAGAGAGGCTTTAGAACTTCTGATTAACATGGAGGGCAGAAAGACCCCTCGACTGCAGGCCCCAGTGTTCCCAGCCACCTCTGATGACCTTGGATTTGTCATGGTCCAGCAAACCACAACCAAGGACTGCAGGGCTCCCGAACGCAGGGTGCATTGGAAATGGGAGTAGAATCGGAATAAAGCGAGCTGTTGAGATCAATGCGGGGGAAGGGGAAGAAATTGACACAGCCAAGGCCAGGACCTTGGTCCAGCTGGGGACGGAATCTCAGATTAGCTGGGGACAGTACCTCGGCACAGCTGGAAACAAAAATCATAGAATCGCTGAAAATATACCTAAAGACAGCTGGGAATAGACTCCAGGGACGGCTGAGGACACCCGTGGGCCCGTGAGCAACAGGCTCGTCAGAAGCTGGGGCAGAAGTGGAGGAGAGAAGGGGAACAGATGTGTGCATCCTTGGAGAGGCAGCAGTTTGGAGTGGGATCAGGATGTGTGGCTGGGCCAGGGCCTGTCCCCAGGCCTGCGTCACACCCTGCCCTCTTCCCCCAAGCAGATAACACAGCTGCGGTCCACACGCAGCACGTGGGCTTCAATCGGCAAGAGCAGGACGTGTTCCTCCTGCCCATCCTTGTTGTGGACAGCGGGCCTCCCACTCTGAGCAGCACGGGCACGCTCACCATCCGCATCTGCGGCTGTGACAGCTCGGGCACCATCCAGTCCTGCAACACCACCGCCTTTGTCATGGCCGCCTCCCTCAGCCCCGGCGCACTCATCGCTCTTCTGGTCTGTGTCCTCATCCTAGTCGGTGAGTCTAAGAGGCAACCACCATTACTAAACCTGGGTATCCTGCTCAGGCAGGCCACGCCCTGGGGGAGATCCACTGCTAAGCTCTACCTGCAGTTCCTGTGGGAAGTCTCTGAAGTGTGATTGGTGGCCCAGTTGGGGCAGGATTTATGCGGTGTCCCCCACCTCCACCCCACCCCCACTTCCTAGCATTTAAAAACACACGTATAACCCAAGCTGGTGGCTCGGTTCTGTTCTGTAATCTCAGCACTTGGAAAGCTGAGACAGGAGGATTTCTGCAAGTCAGAGGCTGGCCTGGGCTATGTAGTAAATTCCAGACTAACCTGGATTGTAGAATGGCACCCCTTATCAGTAAAAAGAAGCAGGGAGCTGGAAGTGTGGCCTAATCGGTAGAGTGCTTGCCCAGCATACATGAAGCACTGGGTTCGACCCCCAGGACTGCATAAAGCAAGTGTGAGGGCGCAGGACTGTGATCCGAACAACCCCAGAAGTAGAGACAAGAGGATCAGAAGTTAAAGTTCTTCTTTGGCTATACAGGGAGTTCACGACCCATGATGGGGGTGAGGAACACACCAAGCACGTTTTTTTAAATTCTTTTGTCTATTGCCCCTTTTTGCTCTCCAAAAAGAGAAGTGTGGCTGTGTGGCCAGGTGTATCAACCCCTTTCTCAGATGAAGAAACTGAGGCTCACAGAGGTTAAGCAGCCTGGCTAAGGTGACACGGATAGTCTTCTGACTTCGAATTAGGTCTTCTTAGTCTGTGTCGCTATCTCTAACTCTGGCGCCTGTCATGAAATGAAACTGGGGACAACAGCTTAGGACACCAGGGACATCTTGAGATACTGGAGACACCGGTACCAGAAGCCATTTGAAACTCAGTGTCCTGGGAGAGAAGAGATGTGAACAGCCTTCGGCTGCTGTTGGAGCCACAGCCACCCAAGTGCAGACTGCAGACTGAGCAGCCAGAGCTAGGAGTTGTCTGGGGTCCACGCTTGCCAGCCCTGCCCAGTGCCCCCAGAGGATGACACCCACCCCCTTCATGCAGCCCATTTTCCGGTGACCTGCCTCACCCCTTCAGATCCCTGCAGAGGCTCTGGACAGCTCTGCCCAGCCAGGAGGACAGCCCCTCCCTCCTCGATGCAGCCCACAGCTCAGAAACCCTTTTTCCAGAGGGTGCACTTTACAGCGGTTTCATTTTCTGAGGCAGTGCAAACAAATTTCTGCCTAATTGCCCACAAACGAAGAAAGTGCACATCAGTGCTCTAAAGGTGACGGGCGGAATCGCTGATCAGGTCTGGCACATCTGTCGCCCGCCGCCCGCAATCCCCACCATCTGCTCTCGTGGGCATCCCCTCCGCAGCTCTGGGTCTTCAGCTCCCCACGCTGCCCATCCATCTTCTCTACTTCTCTACTTCGTCCTTCCCTGCAGCCCTCTCTCTATCCCCCCACTTCCTTCCCTGTTGTAGGCTCTTATGTTAGGTGATGATTCATACCCTGCTGTGACCCTCACAACTGGCTCTGATCACAGGTCTGCTCGGATCTGTCTGGAGCAGCTGGAAGAGCCTAACCCCTGCCACAGAGCTTGGCATGTGTCTGTCCATCTATCTGTCCTCCCATCCGTCCGGGGACTCCCTCTTAGGGGCTGGACTGTTTCCACAATATCACCGAACAAGGAAAAAAAAGATGTTTTTTCTCTAATTCGTTCTTGGAGCTAAGACCACTGGCTGCTCTTCCACTGGACCTGGGCTCTGTTCCCAGCACCCCTATGGCAGCACACAACCACCTGTAACTCCAGTTGCAAGAGATCTGACTCATCTCCTGGCCTCCACAGGCGCTGCACACGTGTGGTGCACAGACATACAGGCAGGCAAATCAGCCATACAAACAAAACAAAATGGATATTACATTATCATTTTTTTCATACCCATATACAATGTATCTTGGTTGTGTCTGCCCACAAGCCCCCAGACTTCCCCTACATGTATCCTGCCCACCCTCAGGTCCTCTTGTGTCTTTATAATAGCCACGGGAGTCCGTTACTGAGGCCTGTGTGTGCATGGGGGTGTGGTGCTCTATGCGAACAGGGTCAGCCTACCAGTGTGTGGGGAGGGGGGGCACTCTTCCTCTCTTAGCTCCCAGTAACTGTTAAGAGCTTTAGGGCCTCATTTGCCCTCCACTATCCTTGCTGGAATGTTGACTGGCACATCTCCAGGGCTGCTGAGAAGGTAACAGCTCCACTCCCTCTTGTCTTCCATTCTTTCTTTCTGTCATGTTCCCTGAGCCTTGGTAGAGGGAGAGAAAGATTATGTCAACTTTGAACCTATGGAGTTTAAGGTTCTCTTGATCAGCCAAGAGGATGGGATGTACCTGGATTTCAGGAGAGAGGTCCAGGCTGGGGCAAGGGTTGCTAGCATGGTGCTGTTAATGCCATGGGCCTGCAGGAGAGTGCCAAGCAAGGGGTGTTAGGAAGGAGCAGGCCCTGGGGAGACTGCTGGGGAGCTGGGGATGGGTGGAAGGAGAACCTACCTGGAAGGCAAAATAAGGTGTCAGTGAGGAGGGAGGAAGAGGAGAGAAACGGGAAGCCTTGGAGGCCAGATGAAGAAGGACAAGAAGCAGAGAAGGTCATTCATCCACTCCCCCTCTCAGCCAGGTCTCCAGCAGCTCCTCATTCACTCACATCTAATGCTTGCTCCATGCCAGGCACCAAGAGGTCCAAGGTGGTATCTTTTGGCAGGCCTGCAGGAAGTGGTACCTCTCTAGTTGAGATGAAAAAAAAAGGGGGGGGGGCGGGGGAGAACTCAGAAGCAGATCTAGGACCCACTGAGGACCCACGGTGGTGACGATTCCTTGAATGGTCAGGAATTCAGCTGCTGCTGATGGTGAGGAGGCTAGAACCAATGAGACAGAGGGAGGGGCCCGAGCCCTGGGGGCCAGGCGTTGAGTCACCTGGTTAGAGCTCTCAGGGGAGACCCCAGGGGACGTGACCGGAGACGCTGAAGGAGAAGCAGAGACTTCCAGGGCACGCAGAGAAAGCCTTACAGCCGTGCCTTCAACCTTAGAGCACCTAGAACCGAGGGTGGAGACTCAGAGGTTAATTCTGCTGAAAATTCTTAGCACCTCTCTGCTTGGCAACCCCAGCCCCACCGGCCAAATAGCTGTAATGCAAATAGCTGTAGTTTGCATAGCTCCTGAGATGAATAGCTCGCCACCTCAGCTCAGTTCTGCCAGCTCAGTTCTCACAGTAAGAAATGGGAAACCTAGGGACCCTTCGAGGATGATGGACTCAGCCGTCAGGTTGGGGGCCGGAAAGGGGTCGAGGCGGGGCCCTGTGCAGAGCTCAGCCCTCACTCTGTCTCCCTGTGTCCCCCACCCCGGCTCCCCGCAGTGCTGGCTCTGCTGATCCTCACCCTCAGGCGGCACCACAAGAGCCACCTGAGCTCGGACGTGGACGAGGACATGCGGGACAATGTGATCAAGTACAACGACGAAGGCGGCGGCGAGCAGGACACCGAGGCCTATGACATGTCAGCGTTGCGGAGCCTCTACGATTTCGGGGAGCTCAAGGGAGGCGACGCAGGCGGGGGCGCAGCCAGTCCCCCGCAGGCCGCTTCATCCTCGGAGCGCCACTCGCTGCCTCGGGGACCGTCCAGCCCCGAGCCGGACTTCTCGGTGTTCAGGGACTTCATCAGCCGCAAGGTGGCGCTGGCGGACGCGGACCTGTCGGTGCCGCCCTACGACGCCTTCCAGACCTACGCGTTCGAGGGCGCGGGCTCGCCCGCAGCCTCGCTCAGCTCGCTGCACAGCGGCTCCACCGGCTCCGAGCAGGACTTCGCCTTCCTCCGCGCCTGGGGCCCGCGCTTCCGACCGCTGGCCGCCCTCTATGCGGGCCACCGCGGGGAAGACGAGGCCCCCGCCTCCTAGCTCCAGCCCCGCCAGTCCGGCGGGCCCCACCCCCACCCCGCGCCTCGACACGCCCACAGCGGGTGCAGCTTGCGAGGACTCAGGGGTGCGGGCTGATGACCAACGTCAGGAGAAGGGAGGGGAACCCGGCCTGTGAGGATCTGGGCTTGCACAGGACCGCGGGGTACCCGGCGCTGGGAAATGACCTGGGAGGAGAAAGCCGAGGAGGGCGCTGCCGCGGCCCGCCCCAGGCTTTCTGGCATCCAAGTAAAGATGAAGGAAGGGCTGTTCATTTACTAAGCACCTACTGTGTGCTGAGAGCTACCCAGAGACCGAGTGCATTGTAGAAGCTGTGAGGTGGAGTTCCAAAGGTGCCAGATGGGAAACATTACCCCCCCCCAGAGAAGTGCTGGTGACCTGCCCAGGGACACCCGGACAGCAAGTGGTGGAGCCTCTGGCCCTGACCCGCTGCCTGGCCTTGGACAAGTCACCTCACCTCTCTGGGCCTCAGTTTCCTCATCTGTCAAATGAGGTTAATAACAGCACCTACCTCGAAGATTTGAGAGGACCAGAAGGGTTCGTGTGTCAAGTTGTTGGGCAGTGCCTGGCACAGAGTAGGTGTTCAATAAATGCTCGCCTTTGTTACTATCCTTATCATTGCGGTTACTAGACCCACGCGTGTCGAGCTCCCTCCTTCACCCTTGCACCATTCTCCCTCCTCACAGCCTTTCCAAGGAAAGGAATGGATCCCAGCTGTCAGGTTCTGGTCCTCCTCTGAGGGGCAAACAGATGCGCCCAGCAACTGCAGAACCTTCCTGTGCCTTGGGCTCCATCAGAGTAAGATCCCTGGCAAGAATGCTAAAGCATGATAAGCTGGGGGGCTGGACACAGTGTGGTCCCTGCCCTCGGAGCTGGAGCCTTTCCCTCTAGAGCAGCGGTTCTCAACCTTCCGAACACGCCCCTCCTTAACACCTGCCATGGCGACCCCCAACCATAAAATGATTCCCGTTGCTACTTCATGGCTGTGATTCTGCTACTGTTATGAATCATAATGTAAACATCTGACCCGCAGGATATGTGATATTCTATCCCTCTGGGGGTCGTGACTCATGGGTTGAAAACTGCTGCTCTGTAGACTCCAACTTAAGGCTCTCCTGGACTGGGTAGAGACAGTGGCACAGACCTCTGATCTCAGCACTTGGATAGACTGAGGCAGGAGGACTGCTGTGAGTTGGATGTCTGCCGGGGTTACATAGTGAGTTCCAGGCAAGTCAGATCTACGTAGAAAACAATGTTGCAAAAACAAACAAACAAAAAAATGAAAACAGCAGGGCGGAGACATAGCTCAGTTGATGGAGTGCTTGCTCAGCACGCACAGAGCCCTGGGTTCCATACCAGTGATGCAGGAACAGGCCACAGTGATGGATTCCTGTAACCACAGCCCTTGGGAGGAAAGACAAAAGGATCAGAAGCTCAAAGACCCCCTTCAGCTACTTCATGGGTTTGAGGCTAGCCTGGGCTACATGAGAGCCTGTTTATAGGCTAATGGCTGTCTTCTGTCTTCCCTCCCAGACCCTCTGGGACTACGTAGTGATTCCACATGGGGCTGGTATGAATTCCAGCTCCAGATAGCTGGCCACCCCTCATCCAGGCCCTCTCCTGCTGACGCCTCAGTTTGCTTAGCTGTAACGTGGGGGTGGTGGGTGCTGAGCTCCAATCCCAGTGTCTCCCTGACATGTAGGAAGCGTTCAGTAAATCTTCCTTGGCCTCATCTTGTCACCCTCCTAAAGAATTCCCACTCCTCTCCATGCCTCAAAGGTCCACGGAGGTGGCCTAGAGGCAGCTGATGTGGCCTGAATGCTGCCATGCCCATAGCTCAGAGGCCAGAAACAGGCTCACAGCAACAACATGACCAGAGTTACACAGATAAGAAGTTATTTGTTGCTGTTGTGTATGTACATGTGTGTGTGTGCGTGTGCCACATCCCACATGGAGAGAGGACAAATTTGGGGGTTCCCTCCTTCCACGGTGGGTTCCAGGACCCAGCTTGGGTGGCCAAGCGCTTTTACCCATTTTGCTGGCCCCAGAGAGTAGTTCCTGCCTTCCAATAGCTCAAGACCCAGGAGGCAGAGACCACTAGTAACAGGTGCCTTTGATGAAGCAGGCTGAGCAGAAGGCGGCCCCAGGAGCACAGGAGGTAGAGTGGATAGTAATTCCCAGAGCCCACTGTGCCTTGAAGCATGAGACGGATAATGGCTGGACAATTGAAGGCATCCCAAGGGACCACACCACATCTGCAGAGGCCGAATTCTGTAGGCCGCAGCATGAGGACGCTTCCAGCAAGGTGGGTGCTCCTCTGAGCTGGCTGTCCAGGAGAGGAGGAGGAGGAGGCTAAGGCAGGGAAAGCTGTGGAAAGATCCCGAGGGCTGGACTAGGGAGCCCTCAGCTTTGCTTGCCTCGAGCCTTGGAGGAACTGGAATCCGCACCAGGCCCATGTGCAACCACTGAGTCACCTTGGGGCCTGGGAGGATGCTCTGGAGGCCACCACTGTCTTACAATCTTCGCTCTGTAGACATTTAGTCTATCTGCTGAGGACCACTATGATGGTGAGTGAGGTAAGGGGACGCCGGACTCACATTCTTCCTACAAGGGACCCTCAGCCCCCAACTCCTGTAGCTAATGAACACTTGGGGAACAGGAGGCAATGTGTCTTGCCTGCATGCCCTGCTCTCACAGAGCCCAGAGATAGCTGAGGCTGCTCACTGTCACGTTCCTTGCCAAGACAGGAACTAAGATCAGGGGGGAACAAGGTGACTGGCTCAAGGTCACCCAGATGTCAGCAGCTGGAACAAGGCAAGTACCAGCTCCTCAAACCTGTTGAGGTGAGGATTACAAGGAAAGGGAGCCCCTGGTCCCCTGTATCCCAGCTGCCGCCTGGTGCTCGCTTCCACGGGACGCTGAGGCATCCCACATGTTCGGCCCCTTCCCAGGTCCTTCAGCGTGCCCTCCCCCACCAAGCACCTGCGTGCTTCTCCGATGGTCCGGGGTGACAGCAAAAGATCTCAAGGGGTGCACAGCCTTTGACAGTTGGCCTTGCTGGCCCCCACAAGCCCCCAGGAGTCCCAGACTGTCTGCCTATTTGAGAGAGAAAAGCGTGCCGACACACAAGCACTGGGCACCAGAGCGGCACAGCCAGCTCTGCCCGGGAGCTCAGAGATGATGCCCTCCGCTCACAGCATCTGCCCTGTGCACGGGGCCAATAGGAAAACGAAAGGCAGACAAACTCCTCTTTCCATGTCTCCAGTGTCACCACGAGAGAAGACCGAGGAGGTCTTGAATGGAAAATGGATGTGTTAATGTAATTGACGGAGAATTCCAGAATCGGGCTGAGCGGCAGCTGTGGCACTGGCCATGGTGATGACACGTGCTGGTGTGGTGCTTGCTGCACACGCCTGACCCTGCACTAATTAAGCAGCGTCGCACGGTGAATATGAAGCCACATGAGACTCCCTAGTTCTGTTCTGTGTCTAGCTCTTTACACAACGTGGCCTGTTTCACTTAAAGGTGCGATTCTTTTGAGCCCTGTTTTTACAAAGCCGATGTAAAGAACTCCCAAACTCACAGATGTGGGGTGCTTTGCTCAAGTGCACAAAGCCTGAGCAGCCATGCAGTTCGGTTAGCAGGGTGTGCACCTGGTGTGCGCAATGTTCTCGGTTCTATCCATAGCACATGGTGGCACAGGCCTGTCAACCCAGCACTCGAGAGGTAGAGGCAGGGGTCAGGAGTTCACGGTCACCCTTGGCTACACAGCAAGTTAGGGGCCACACTGGACTACATGAGAGCCTGTCTCAAAAGAACAGGAGAGAGAGAGACAGAGACAGAGAGAGAGAGAGAGAGAGAGAGAGAGAGAGAGAGAGAGAGAGAGAGAGAGAGAGAGAAAGGAAAGAAGGAAGGAAGAGAAAGCACAGAGACAGTGTGAGCCTGAGACTGTTACACACCAATGCCCCATATCCCTGCACAGGAGCACATGAGACAGAGAAGAAGCTGAGGAGAGGAGGTGACACTCGCAAAGGGGCCTGGGAGCAGGGCAGAGGTGGAATGGGCTGGTCCACCATCACCCAGCACTGCTCTGAATCTCTGGTGTATACCGACGTGTCCTCCTGTGGCTGTGCACCCAAAGCAGAAAGAAAGAGAGAGAGGAAGGCAGCCTGAGCACCACAGGTCAAGATCCAAAGCCCGCCTCCTGACTCAGGCAACTCAAAGAGCCGGCTGCTGTCACAGGGGGGCGGCTCAGCACCCGCATCCGTCAGCCAGCCGTCATCACCGCCCACCCCTGGGTCACGAATCAGCAGCTCTACTTACCTCCTGCCAGCCAGCCTGCTCCAGCCGGCTCTGTCACTGGCCGCTGAGCATTTTGCAAAGGTGGCCCTGTCAGCCCTGGGTTGAAGCGGGAGTTCACGCTCCAGTGGCTGCAGGAGCTTTGCTGGCACAGGATGTGCTCAGGCAGTGCGCCCTGAGACATGTTCCTGTCTGCGTCCAACACGCCGACGTGCATGTGCACCGCTGAGCACGCGGAGAAGACCCTGTAGGTCTGCAAATGTAACCACAGGCCGGCATGTTGTGCGTGCAATGGAGGCAAGCATTCTTGTGTGCGTCTGTGTCTGCATACAAGGCACGCACTGTGCCATAAACATTCTCCGGCATGTGTGCACCTATGTGTCACTGGCCCTCTGCAATGAGTGAGTATTTTTTCCCATTCAGGCCACACCCATGCACACATATGTGACCTTCATAAGCTCCTGTCTATGTTGGTACAGTGGATAGCTTCATGTGACAGTTGGAACACACATGCCCGCTTGTCTATGTGCACAATAAAAAAAGAAGCATGTGCATGTTTGGGAAGTCAGCTACAGGCTACAAAATCAAGTTCACAGTGTTCATTGTCATGCTGACATGTAAGGCGAGCTTCATGCATGGGACATGCATGCACCTGATCACATACGTGTCCCCCAGGTGCTCAGAGGGACACCAGGCATGCACACACCCAGTCCCACGTACCCTGAGCCTCTGCCACCCTGTTGCATGTCCCTCACCCTTACACACCCAAACTCCCCTACCCACAAGCACCTTCAGAGGGAGCCATGATTCACCCATAGCCAAGACCTACTCCCCATGCCAGTGTGACACAGGCAGACACGTGCCTCCATGGCCCACCTCCCACACACCCGAGAGGCAGATTCCCTGGCATGTGGGTGCTCACCCCCCCCCCAGCGTGCAGCCTGCCCCAGCTCCAGATTGTCAGGTGTGCCTGGGACAGCAGGAATGGCACCCACACGCAGGAATCACCACTCACGCAGAACCGCATCTGCCGCGGACGCCTCATCTGCTGTGCAAATGATGATTAAATGTTATTGTGTGAGAGAAAGCAGCGAGGAGGGACTCATTAGCTTCATTGTCAGGATGGGCTCTGAGGGCCCAGCAGCTCCTAACTCCAGGGCCGGCTTAACCCGATGTATGCCAGGGATGCATGGGTCTCACGTGGGATGGGATGACAGAGACAGGGATCCTAGCTCTGGACCCACGTGGACTTCGGAGAGCACTGCAGAGAGAGTCTTGAGGCTCAAGGAGCAGCTCTCACCTTGTCCTATTTGCCAATCCACCTGCCAGATAATTTCTCACCCCTACCATGGCCGCAGAAACATGGAGGTTCAGGTGCCATGGGCCTTCTGGGAACTCCAGCTTCCCAGATGCATTCTGGCTGGGGAGAGGTTTGGAGTCTGAGGGTTAGCACAGGGTACAAGGCCTGGTCAGTGACTATAGGGGCCTTTTACTAAGGATGGAGCTGGAGATGGGGGCATTGAAAGGTCTGTCTGTCTGTCTGTCTGTGTGTCTTGGCAATGACACACAGGCACCAGTGTGACCTGAATCTCTGGTAAGCACAAACAGCTTGTCTGGGGTTGGTATGGACACACTGTACTTGGGACCTTCTTGGGTAGAAACATTTGCTCCTCCTTTCTCTGAGACTCCTGCTACACCCGGAGCCCCAGCCTCCTGTTTCCCTTTGTGAAATCTAATGACTGTACACAAATGCACACTTGGAGAAAATTCCCTGCTGCTGTGTCCAGGGCAGATTAGAAGGAGGGGGCATGTGTCGAGGGCTAGAGGAAGGCCTCCCCTTCTTTCTTAATCAGAGAAACCCTTCCTTTTTAACTATTAACAAAGATCATTACTCCCCAGCCTCCGTCACAGCTATACTTCCCACAGATGGATTTGCAATCAGCACAGTCTCAGCAAAATTGACAGGTGGCAACATTAAATCATGATGACACGTGCTTTGCCTCTTTTTTTTGCCTCCTCCTCCCTCCTGTCTGCTGTCTTAGCACAGTTGAGATGACTGTCTCCCTGGCAGCCACTTTGGTCCATAAGGACAAAGATCATATGCCATCTGGCTGGAATGACATAGAAGACTTGGTCCTTTTAAACCTCAAACCATCTCTCCTGTCTCCAGACTTGGTTGACGTGAGGGGAACCAGCCTCCAGTGCGGAAGTCACTGTTACTTTGGTACTCTGTCCCAAACAGCCAAGAGGCTGACATAGCAATCTCACTGTGATGTGTTGAGGCTTAAACGGAGGCAGCAGCAGAGAGTTTGAGAAACATTTGCAAGGCCTGGAGGAATTTGCCATTGATTGGATGCGGGATGGCCAGAAGAGGAGGTCAAAGGCTTGAGTGACAAGGGCAGGGAAGCTGGCCATGAGCCAGGGAACCCAGGACAGGCCTCCCAGGAGGGTTAGACAGAGTCAGCTTGGTTTGGTTGAGCTGAATGTGAGGGGCTGCTGGCCAAGAACACAAGGCTTGAAGGCTCAATGCTAGAGCTCAGCAGCGAAGCCGGAAAAGGAGCTGCCTGCCGTATCCACCTCAGCACTCAGTCTGTGAGGAGAGTGGAGGGTACAGCTGAATCCCACCAGTGGCACTTTTTAACATTCTACTTTATCGGGGGTATACAGGCCTTTACCTCCCTTCCACCAACCCCCCAACCTTAAGTAAGAGAGAGAAAAGGTTAGTGGGGAGAGGGGGCCCAGACTCCTTTACTTCTTCAGGCTAGTCAGGGTCAAGGGGCTCTCTTAGGGCTCTGTACCAATCTCTGTCAACCGCAGACGCAGCCAGCAGGCTCCTCCATCCTGCTGTATCCCTAAGCGTTTCTCTCCATCTGTCTCCTCCAACCACAACACAGTCTCTGGTCTCCTGTCTCTCCAAACTGTTGCACGCCACACGCCAACACCTCACGCCACACCATCTCTTTCTCGGCCTCACATTTATACACTCAGAGTTCTAGACCACACCCATTTCTGTGCCACACGTGGAAGGCCGTTACCAGCTGGCAAAAGCCACACTCTTCGATTAACAGGTGTGGACATACTATAACCCAACTAAAACCCCACACTCGGGATCAACACAACAGCATATTTACATACAAAGAAACCAAAGCGTCCATTACAGGAGGGCAAGACTAGACGGCCCATGCTCTGAGGGCCACCGGGGTCAGGTAGAGGGAGAAGAGATATCTGGACATCAATTTCTCATCACTGGCATAGCAAGTGGAAAAATAATAATAATGGCAGCAGGTAGGGTGCAGATAAGGAGGCTCGGCCTATGGGGAAGGGGGGGTGAGGCAGATCTCTTCCTTCAGAGCCTGTAGCCCTGGATGAGACTCTCATTGCTACTGGCTGCTTGCAGGAGAGCATGCTGGGGAAGGAGGAAGATGAGGCAGGAAGACATGCTTGCCTTGGAAGAGACTGTGAAGTCAGGACTGGCTGGGAGTCCTGGGAGGAAGTTGGCCAAGCCACTGTGGAGCTGGGGGAGGGACGGTCTCTGCCAGCTGGGAGTCTCCAGGGGGAAGCTGAGGAGCCAAAGCCTCCAGTCAGCTGTTGGGAGCTGCAGTCTAGGGGCACGTGGTGGCCACCCAGGCATGGGCGCCCGTGGAATGGGTCTTCAGGTGGAGAAGGGCGCTGAGGGCGAGGCATATGGACGCTTCTCGGCCTGTTGGCTTAAGAGAGAAAGTACCTCATGACCCTGACCTGGAGGCCTGGTAGCCTGGACCTGAGGACTTTGACAGGAGCTGGTCCTGGTTTCAGTGCTGGCTGGCAGATGGCCTCTCCTCAGGCCTCTTCCCTTCTCTTTCCCAGACACGCCTGAAACACATGTGATTGCGACACACCACACACTTATATGCCGTATATCACACACCTATATGCCACACACACACACACCCCACATACACACTCCACACACCACACCATCCACACACACCACATATACCACATCCCAGATCCAAGGGATCACGTGTCCCCTTCTGGACTCAGAGGTGCACGTGTGCACACACACACACATACACTAATAAATTAAATACTTTAAAGGTTTCTCTAAGGGTTGGGGAATGTGGCTCGGTAGGTAGAGTGCATGCCTAGCACGCATGACGCCCTGGGTTTGATTCCCTGAACCCCATAAACCAAACATGGCAGGCATGTCTGGATGTAAGACATGTGTGTTCACTCGTGCACACTCATGGATGTCCTATGAGTATGAACACACAGAGACATGCAACATGAACACAGGCAACAGCACTGCAGACAGGGAAGAGAGCCCGTGTCAGATGGCGTCTGGCTGTGGAGACGCACCTTCTCCGCTGGCCTCTCAGAGGGAGCAAAGTGCACACACCATCCCACAGGTCCTCGAAGGACCTGTAAGCTCCCGGGTGCACAGCGACGCCCTGACTCAAGCAGCGCACCCACACAGCACCTGCCTGGTCCCCTACCCAAGGTGTCTATCCTGAGGGTTCTCAACTGTATGCACCCCCAAAACCCAGTGGTGAGGAAGAGGAGGAAAAGACTGCAGAACACCAGAGCACAGGCCACGTGAGTAGGAGGACCTCTGAGGCCCATGAGGGGTCCCCATCCAAGCCGAGGGCCCCTCCTGCAGAGCCCAGAGGTGGCCCGGCTTCCCCCAGCCTGCTGATTTCCCGAGGGAGAGGGCTGTGGCCCACCTGTCAGCCTGCTGTTTGTCACCATCACGGCGCACTGACATTCAGAGCGGGCGCCGAGATGATCGCATTTAGCTATAATGTGCCAGACTGCACTGACATTTGGAAAATATTCCACCTCGGGACCCATTCGACTTCCAGCTTCTTTCTGGAAGGGGAGAGAGGCAGTGGAAGGGGGGCGCCAGGAGCTGGAGGGACTGTCTGTCACATCCCTGGACCACAGGACCTGAGAACCCCAGAGCACCCCGCTCTGGAGACAGGGGTTCAGACAACCTTGTCTACACCCACCTGTGAGGAACAGGAATGAGGAGGACCCAAGGCAGAGATGCAGACTCAGGAGAAAGGACTTTTCCTCAGGAGGAGCTAAAGGGGTCCCTGGCCTGGCTGTGGAGCAGCCAGTAAGCACCAGGCAGGAGAAATATTTGACAGCAGTGGCTATGAGTAATGGTGGGCTCAGATCTCAGAGAGATCAAGCAAGTTATCCGAGTGAGAGAGAGCTGGAGCTGGGATTTGACCTGGCTCTAGACTCACTCAACATCCTGTGCTGGTTTGGAGGGCAGGGGACAGGTAGATGCCAAGCACTCCTGGGACCACTCTCAACTCTTCCTCCTCTTCCTCCCCTCCCTCTCTCTGACACCCCTGCTCTTCCCTCTCCCCCTAGGTGGGAATGACACTTCCAGAACTCAGCATGGGCTTCCTGGGAAGGAGGCTGGGAACTGCTCTGAACCTTGTAGTTCAAAATGGTGTCTAAGAGGGAGTGGCGTGTACAGAATCCATGAGGCTGATGGCTGCCTGTGAGCAGACATCTTTCAGACCCTTGTGACAGCTCTGGAGGGAGGGGCTTGGATGGAAGCCTCCTTGCCTTGATTCAGCCCTCACTGAGGAAGAACCCAGCCTGGGAGCTGGGCCACTGGGCTGCCCAGGGAAGCTAGTGGCAGCCAGAGGCGTTCCTGTCTGTTCCTAGAGACTGTGGAGTGGGTGGGGGTGAGGAGGCGGGAGGGAATGAGGGAAGGATATTTAAAAGCAGGGGGAGATGGCATGTCCCCAGCTTGTTCAAGAGGTAGGGCCTCTTAAGAGTTGATTAATCTCCTTAAATAACTCCGAGTCCAACTTCCCAAACGGCGAAAGAAAGTTCGTTTAATCTACTTGAAATGATTCCTGATCTTCTCGGGGTGGCAATCAATAGGAGCAGGCGGGCACGCTCCTCATAAGTAATTCTCAGTAATTACAAGAGAGAGGGTTTTGTGGTGGAAAATGACATTCTGGCCTCAGAGCAAAGCCCCCAGGGAAGGGGATCAATTGGTCTCCGGCAGGGGGCCATCCTTGCCATTGGGCTAGGCTTCGGGGACACCACCCTTGAGTCTAGAATGGGCCAAAGTCCACCTGCCTAAGGAGCTCAAACCACAGAAACCACTGAGGGTCCCAGGCCCTCCAAACGAAGCCCATAACTAATGTCACCAGAGCACAACTGGCACCCAGCACCAGTGGCCTTGGAACTCGCACAACATACACCACTGAGGCCTCAGGAGCCATTTCTGTGTGTTCCCACGAGTTCCGAAGTCACGCCAGGCAGCGCAGAATAGTAGCAGCTGCCCTGCAGATGGGGTGACCACATGGCGGCAGGGATCTGTAACCTCTGACCTCTGCCGGTCAGCGGGGTCACTCAGGGATACCCTAGGCCTGAGGGATGTGACTTCAGTGTGGGAATAAAAGCTGGGCTTCAGAGCCCTTAGGCCCACTGCCCAAAATAAAAAGTGACTCTTAAGCCAGGTGAAACCCTGCAGGCTTGCATGTGCCAACCCACACCACCATCATAGAGCCCTGGTTCTGGTCCCAGTGCCCCGAGCAGGAGCTCTGTGCTTGAATCCATCCGTGATGACCCTTCCCAGCCACTCCTCGGGTGACGAATCTATGATGTCTGTCGTCTGTAACAGCACTCAGGCTGTTATCTGCTCGAGTTTTGTTCCCCCCCCCCCGCAGCCTTCTTCTTAACCCCAACTTTATTTTGAAAGCAAAGCTCACAGCAGCCCCTAAGCACGGAAATCC
>CM053766.1:129240981-129290169 GCA_028658305.1 Pachyuromys duprasi
AGAACAAGAGCTCCACAAAGACCAAACTGAGCAGGGCACAGGGGTCTTATATGAAACAGTCTCTCTAACCAAGGACCATATATGGATATGGCCTAGAACCCCCGCTCAGATGTGGCCCATGATAGCTCAGTGTCGAACTGAAGACCCTAGTAAGGGAAACAGGGACTGTTTCAGTCATGAACTTGATGGCTGACTCTTTGACCCTCCCCCATACATGCCAGGGAATAACAGCCTGGCTAGATCCCAGGGGAGGACATTGCAGCTGGCCCTGAGGAGACAAGATGAGCTGGGGTTGGATGGAAGGGGAGGAGGTCCTCCCCCATTGGTGGACTTGGAGGGGGCGGGGTGGAGATGAGGGAGGGATGGGGAGGGCGGGAGGGAATGAGGGAGGGGGCTACGCCTGGGATGCAAAGTACCTAACCTGTGATTGATATAAAAATAAATAAATTTTTTAAAAAGCACCATCATTAGTGCCTGGTTGGTGGGGCAGCCTGCCAAAGGCTTCCACTGAACCTCACAGTGTACAGGGCACACCTGCAAAAAGGCCTTCATAGGGGAAGGGGGAACAATGGCCGGGTGGTCCCAGGGCTAACCCACCTGGCCACTGCATCTCTGCTGCCCAAGAGCTGAAAATCCCTTCATTTTCTTTAGTGTCTGTGTGTGTGTATTATGTAGTATGTGTGTGTGTGTGTGATGTGTGTATGTATGTGGAGGGTGATGTGTGTGTGTGTGTGTGTGTGTGTGTGTGTGTACTTGTAGAAATGAGAGATGTTGGGCATCTTCCTTTCATTTCCATAATTATCTTGTTGGGGGTGGGGCTTGTGCCACATCCCGCACATGAAGGTCAGAAGACAACTTTCAGGAGTTGGTTCTGTCCTTCCAGAGATATGGGTTCCAGAGATCCAGCTAAGGTCACCAGCCTTGGAAGCAGGCACCTCTACCCACTGAGCCATCTTTCAGGTCTCATACCTTTGATCCTCAGGGTCCTCCTGTCTCTGCTTCCCCCACACTGAGATGACAGGTGTTCGGATTGCACTCAAGGCCTCACACTTGCACAGCTAACTCTGCCCACGAGTCAGTCCGATTCTTTCACCACTTGCTTCGTGTCCTTCGGCGAGCGTCTTCCCCTCCCTGTGTTTCAGTTGGACAGACATCTCAGGATGCCCTGAACCCTGGTGCGCTAGAATTCTGGCATCTGAATGGCGAGGTCCACATCATCTCGGACACGGATCAGCAGGCTCTTCCTGCTTAGGACCCAAGGATAAATACCTGAGCGTCTCAGAGCCAGGTCTCTGGTATCCATCACCACTGCGTGTGGGCACAGCCACAGCCACACAGAGCAAGTGCATGGCTGGATGCGGCTGGGCTCTAGTAATATTTTATGGATAGAAGAGGTGAGGGCTGGCCCCTGGGAGGGACTTTGCCCACCACTAGTCTCAGATCGGGGAAATTCTCAGAGGACTTCGAAAGGTGACAGTGGTCCCTCCCTCGGAAGGCCAGTCTCTTTCCAAGTAGCTGCCCTTCCCTAGCCGCCTGAGCTCTCTCCTCAGTGTTCTCGAAGCTTCCTAGGCAGAGATGTGAACCATTCTCTGAGACAGGAGTAGGTAACTCTAAGCTTGGCTGCATCCCTTACTTCCCTCTGGCTTGGTGAGTTGCAAGGGCTCTGGAGACCATGGGTTCTGGCTTGAAGTCCTGAAACCTCACCCCCAGCTCCTCGCCTCCCTTGTCACGGCTGGATCCGCTTCAGCACTTAGAGTACAAGGATAGGGCTGCACCCACCTGGCAAGGTTAATTGCAAGGATTAACAAGCTAATCCCTGCGAAGTGCTCAGCAATGACCTAGCATCTCCGCTCCCAGCATCGTCCATTATCGCTATGGACAACAACATCGATGGTCAGGGTTGACTCTTCACCTGCATCCCACCTGTGGCCTCAGCGGCCTGCAGAGTCGGCCGTTGCACAGATGGCAGCCATAGATTTCTCAAAAAGCAGTGTTTGTTAGGGGGTCGGTCACTTGTTTTTTGATTGTTTTGTTTTGTCTTAAATCTGTTTGGCCTTAACGCTTTGAGACAGCAGGAGAGATGGAGAGGTTAACTGGGTCCTCCTCGACCTCCAGTGCTCCTGTTCACCGTGCCAGCCTCCGGCCCGGCCCACCTCTGCCACAGAGCCTGTCTGGCTGCACAGGAAAAGGGAGGCCTGTGTCTTCCTGGGGTGACGGCACCTCGGGAGCCCTGTCCTAGACTCATCAGCCTTATTCAGGATCCTACCACACTCCCCTTCCTACTCCCAGCCTTGAGTTCAGGTCAGTGTCCTACAGGGTCCCCCAATTCTGCCACATCCTAATTGTGGGTCTTGGACATACCCATTAAGCTCTTTGGTTCTTGAAGCTTCTACAAAATGGGTCAGGAGGTGCAGTCTCCCAGGCTGCAGGAGAACCCATGGGGATAGCCATGCCATGTGAGCTCTGCTCATTTGGGTGACATGGGACCTCAGTGGGTTACTGCTGGTCTGGGGAGGAACGGGCCACCCCTCCCCAGCCGATGGGTCCAGGTGAAGCCAGCCTCACGGCCTCCCTGGCTGGCGCTTCAGGCTCAGACCTCTGGAAATGTTGCAGCTGCCACTCAGCTACAACCCAGCTGGGACCCACTGACAGCGTCTTGATTTCAGCCAAAGCGCTTTTCCAGACGGGCTGCTAATTAGGGCTAATGGGCGACTCTCCCTGCTGGCTCCAGCTGCCACCCCGCCCCCTCCATTAGATACAGGAGGAGAGAGAGAGGGTCTTGGGCAGCTGTCCTGGACACCCCCCCCCCCCGGCAGCTCAGCCTTCTGGGTTAAACCATGCCCTCTCAAGCCTCTTGGGGGGAGGGGGTTAACATTCTGCATGGCTTTCTCACCTGACACAATATCCACCCACGGCTCTGATTCCCACTCTATGGTAGGTCCTCAGAGGACCCCGAGGACTTGTGAATATCTTGAAGCCAAAGCCTGGTGTGCCTGCATTCATAGCCTGAACCACTTCTAGCTGTTTGTCTTTGGGAAAAATAACTTAACCTCTCTGAATCCAGACAACTGTACTTATTAACCGACACCAACCTGAAAGGGAGGTTACAAGGGTGAAATGAGATGTGGTGGGTGGAACACAGAGGCCAGCAGCACAGTGTGAAGGTGTCAGGAGCACGGACCTCTGCACAAAGGGGAGACCCAGGAGCTGCTACCCAACTTAGTAGATCAACAGTTAGGCTGGCATCCAAGTGCAGGTAGGCAGCCTGGCACATTCTTCATCCAGACTCTGACCCCACCCCTACCTGCCCTTCCGAAGTTCCCCCATTCATCAGGAAAGCAGGACCCTTACGGAGCTCACCACAGCCCACCATGGAGGAAGGCACAAGTTAGGCAGGAAGGCTTCCTGGAGGAGGTGAAGTCTGGCTGGAGACATGGAAGAGAAGGTAGGACCGGCCAAGCAAAGGGAATGAGGCAAGTAGAGCAATCCACGCTAGACTCAGTGCTGCCCAGGAAGGCTGACATGCTGGGAGTGCAGAGGAACTGTGAAGATGGGGAGAGCTTTAGAGGGAAACAGGCTGGGTGGTAAAAGCGCACACGAAGAGATGTGGATAAGAACGAAGAAGACAGAGAGAACTGTAGACAGCAACACTGCCCTGAAGAACTGGGAAGCCCTGGGAGGCTTTGTGATCTTGAAGGACTCCACTGAGCGGGGAGGGGACCGGAAGACAGGGGTGGGAGCAGCCGGGCAGGGAGAGTGGGGATGAGCAGGCTCCCTCTCTAGTCTTGAAGCCAGGCCTGCCTGCTGCAACTGCTGAACCAGGGGCAGGGAGAGGCTGCAGGAAAGGCACAGAGCTGTTCTCCCTGCAGTTATCCTCTAGAGGGGGAGAAAATGGACCTGAAAGACTCATACATAAAAATAAATGGCCAGAGTCATTGGTAGAAGGAACAGTGGAGACAGGTGATGTCAAAGCCGAAGCGGTGTGTTCAACCGGATGGCCAGGCAGGTGACACTGAACTTGAATTTGGAAGCGAAGAAAGTGCTGGTCAAGTCAGACCTGGGTGCTCACACCTGTAACCTATGTAATAGATACATAGATAACACTTGGAAGACTAAGACAGCAGGACAGCAGCCATGAGTCTGAGGTAAGACTGGGCTACAGGGTGAGTTCTAGGCCAGCCTGGGTTATGGAGTGAGACTCTGTCTCAAAAACAGAACCATTGAAATGTCTCAGCAGGTTAAGGTCACTCGCTGACAACTTGACAAGCTGAGTTCGATTCCCAGGACTCACACAATGGAAGGAGAAAACTGACTCCCGCAGGTTGTGCTCTGACCTCCACATGCACTGTAGCATAAATGCACACAGACAGACAGACAGACAGACAGACAGATATGAAGATAGATAGATAGATAGATAGATAGATAGATAGATAGATAGATAGATAGATAGATAGATAGAGATATAGGTGATACATGATAGCTAATAAGATAGATGATAGATATACATAGATACATAGATTGATGATAGATACATAGCTACATAGATAGGAGATAGATAGGTGATACATGATAGGTAATAAGATGGATGGATAGATGGATGAATAGAGATAGATAGCTAAATATAGATAAATACCTAAGACAGATGTAATTTTAAGAGAGAGAGAAGAAGAGAGAAGGAGAATGGAAAAATGAAATGGAGGGGAAAGGGAGGAGAGACTAGTGAAACTGGGTAAGAGAGAGGGAGAGACTGACAGCGAGAAGAAAAGAATGAAAAGGAGGGAAATAAAGAGGTGAGTGGGTGAGGTTGCTGGCTAAGAGAACACAACATTTTAAAGGGTACCAAGGACCTGAGGTGTAGGGCGCTTGGCTGAAGGCTAGTGGCCGAGGAATACCAGCCAAGATTAAGAAAGACAGGAGAGCAGGCTGGGGGAGCAGCCAGAAAACAGCACAGGAAAATGGAGCCAGAGCAAGTGAGTGTAGTCAGAATTCTGGTTTCTTAAAAAAAAAAAAAAAAGTCCAGTTATGTTACATAAGCAGTTTTGTTCTTTTTTGAATCCCAGGTGTGGGTTATGCTTCAGTTTGTCCACAGACGCTAACTGTGATTGTCTCGTGCATTAGCAGCGGCGTGATCTTTGCCAGCTGCAGATAGTTTAATCCTGGAGATTCTGAGAGGGAAAGCCAGAGCCCAGAGACAGTCGGCTGCTCTGGCTCCCCTCCCTGCTGAGGCTCCCCCTGTTGCTGGTTCCTCCTGCTGCTGCTACTGGACTGCTGGATATCCTGACTATGGAAGACTGGACTAGCCCCAAGGAACCCAATGACCCTAATCAGCAGGACATAGCCTGTAGAAGTCTATGCCCCTTTCCCATCTAACTTTCTGTCTCTCCTACCTGGTGTTGGGGTGTTAGAAGAAATAAGGGTTGAAAGGGAGGTAGGGGTCTAAGAACCCAAATAAAATAAATAAACAAATATGCCAACAAGTGAGGAGAAGAGAGAGCTGGTCCAGCCCTATTGGATTTCATATACAGGAGTCCCCAAGGGCTAAACCCCAGATAATTGTCATCGGGGAGGTGGGCCAGGCAAAGGCAGTCATCAAAATGCATTTGCATACTTGCTTAATAAAACAAAGCTATAATGTACAAAGACAGATAATTAATTGCCCATCACATTCTCCCTCATCTCCTTTCCCTCCTCCCCACATTAGCCCTGTAGCCCACATCACATTCCTCTACTTTCTTCCCTCTGAGTCAGCAGATTTCCACCTAGTCCAGGGGAGCCCCCAGCCCAATAAATATGTGCTTATTAAGTGTGAGCTGTGGCCAGTCAGGCCTGGCCTGCTGCAATCTTGGCCTGTTCTGCCTGAGGAGTTTATGTGGTACCTATGGCCACTTTAGCTATTTATTTTCTCAAAGAAATTAAATTAGAGAGTTCGGATAGTTTGATAGCTTTCAGTGTAATTATGAAAGAGATTTACATGTGAGACTTATGAGACTTATGAGAGAGGGGTCATTAAGCACCCAAACCCCAAAGATTGCCATTAGTTGGTGCTCCCCTACATCCTTCTCTGCTACCACAGGGGGTGGGGAAGTCTCCCTCCAGAAGGGATCCCTGAGTGGCTTGGACCCCGCCCCCAAAATGACAGCATGTGTTCTTAGAACAAGCCGAGACAGGAAGAGCCAACGTGGTAGAAGTGTGTGCTGGACACATGAAGGATGAAGGGATGGGGGCTGGTGACCCCTCAAGCCTCAATTCCCCCACCTGTCCCAATGCCTCCTCTTTACAGTTCTAAGAATGAAATGAGACACCATAAAACACAAGGGTCCCGCACAAGCTGCCTTTATCGAGCACTTACTGTATACCAGGACCTGTACCACAGACAACCCTCGTCACGACTGTTCTAAGCGCTTCTCAGTCCTGCCTCCTCCACTGAAGGAGAAGAGTGGGAGTCAACTGCATCGTAACCTGGCAACCAGGGCTGAAGCCAGACCGCTGGCTGAGCCAGAGACTGAGACCCTAACTTCCAGAGCGCTGGAGAGGCCTGCTGTGTCCACAGGAGCAAGGGGCGTGAGAGAAGGCCGCCCCGGGTCCCACCGCACTGAGCCAGGGCTGGGAGACCTAGTCCCCACCTGCCCCTACTGACAGCGTTCCCTCTTCTCTCTCTGAATGTACTCACCTCCCCACGGACAGGATAATTAGCCGTGGCTGATTAGTGCTGATTGAGGCCCCCCTGCAGGACGGAGGAGGGAGCTCTGGGGTGCTGCTGGGCCCCCTCACCCACTCAGTCTTCACCTGCTGGGCCCTCACCCACACCAGGCAGGCGACCAGGGGCCGGAGGAAGCGGGCGCCTGGTGCCTAAGTCCCTGAGGTCCACAGGAAGATTCCAGGACCAGAGGAATCGTGGTCTATGGCTAGGAAACAGACCGAGTTTAGGAGGTTTGGGGGAAGAGATTATCTAAGTTCTAATTCCAGCTCTACCGATAAAATGACTTGTGTGGCCTTGGGCAAGTTACTTAGGCTTCTTTGAGCCTCAATTTCCTCATCTACAAAATGGGAAGATAATAGTGTCTTCCTCCTTGGTTGTCAACGAGGTTAAAACAGGGCTCTACAGGGAGCATGTGATAAGAAGAGGACATATAGGAAGTACTGCACAGCTGTGCAAAGCCTGGAACAAGGGGAATGTTCCGTGTGTGTGTGTGTACATGTGTGTTTGGAGGCCAGAGGCCAGCCTTAGGTGTCCTTCCTCAGGAGCCACCCGACTTACAGTTTGGTGGTTTTTTAGCAGGTATATGTGTATGTGTATGTTTTCATGTATGTGGGTGCATATATGTGGAAGTGCACACGCATATGGAGACTCCAAGTTGATTTGGGGTGTCTTTCTCAATCAATCTTCACTTCCCTGATGCTGTGTCTCTCAGCTGAGCCCAGAGCTAGCCTAATTCCTCAGAGGATCTGCTGTCTTTCCCATCTCTGCCTCCGAAGTGCTGGCTTTACAGGCACCTTGCACACTCCAGGCTTGCTGTGTCCACAACAGTGAGGGGCACAAGCGAGTGAAGATGGCCCAGCTTTCACATCACTGCTAAGGATCTGAACCTTTACCCTTATACTGCCCAGCCAGCCCTTAACCACTGAGCCACCTCCCAACCCTCACCAACTTGTGTATTTTTGTTGTTGTTTTGTTAGAGGCAGGGTCTCTCTGTAGCCTTGGCTGTCTGGAATTCGCTCTGTAAATCAGGCTGGCCTCGAACTCAGAGATCCGCCTGCCTCTGCTTCCGGAGTGTTGGGATTAAAGGCGTGCACCACCACTGCCTGGCCCAACTTGTTTATTTTGAGACAAGTTCTCTCTCTCGCAGGATCTGGAGCTCGTGGCTCGTGGCTCGTGGCTCGTGGCTCGTGGCTGGTCCTGCTTCGGCTGCTGTGCAAGTTTTTCATTATTATACAGGTTCCAGGGATCAAACTCAGATCTTCATGCTTGCACAGCCCCCACTGGCTAAACCAGAAATGGGGAGGGGTGGCTACATTAGGAATTGCACGGCTGGGAGACGATGGGAAGACCCTCCTTCCCGTCTTGTGGGGACATTATCCTGGAGGCGAACGAGGAAGGAAACAAGGTACTCCAGTGAACTGGAGTAAACCCCAGTTAAACCCCGTTCCCAGGCAGCACAAGCCATAGTCTTCTTGGGTGTCTGGGAGCAGGAGGGCCAGGTAGGGAATCAGCTGGGTCGGCAGCCCTGTTGTCCAGGTCTGGGGAGGGACCAAGAACCAGGCCAGCCGGAGCATGGTGCCTTTAATGGAGGCAGCTCGGCTAATCAGAGGATCCAAGAAAGAAGCCAGACATGAGCCAATTAAAATGCCAGCCGCTGTGAGTTCCCCGATTTAATTTTCCACAAATTAGCTTAAAAGGGGGGCATGGAAATGAAGATGTTAGATTTTTTTTGAGAGCCAAGAAGGAAAATCCTCTGAGGGTTATATGGCTTGTTTCTCTATTAAAAAATAAAATCAGGGTGAGTGATATGGCTGAGCAGTAAAGGTGCTTGCTGCCTGCCTAAGCCTAAATGACCTGAGTTCAAGCACCAGGACCCCACTTGGTAGAAAGAGAACCTGATTTGTAGAAGATGTTTTCTGACAACCACATGCATGCATGCACACACGCACACACACAAAGCAAATAAAGAAAATATCTTACGCACTCAACTGGGGACTTGGGAAGCTTTTGGTATCACCCCCTTTGGATATGGGGGTTCAAGCATGGTTACCCCTTTCTAGTGTGGGGTACCATTATTTCCAGAGTCACAACTTACCTCAGACCCCACAAGCCCATGGACCACATCCCTGTTCCTGTGTGCACATGCCTGAGGCTCAGAGAGGCCAAGGGGTCCGTCCGAGGTCACACAGCTAAGAAAAGTAAGAAAGAAGGGTCTCATTCAAACATTCGTAGCTGCTGTCACCCTCATTGCTCTCAGCTCTTATTCAGACCAAACACTGACCCGGGGACCTGCAGAGTCAGGCACCAGGAGACAGGCCGGCTCCAGGCTGCACCATGTCCTGTCGGACAAGTGAGGTCATCAGCGATTGTTAGTATCCACAGGCCCTGCGACTCTCCTGGCTTCCACCCAGACCAGGGCCATCGCCCCAACCCAGCTCCTCCAGCCTAGCTGTGGTCCCTGCTACTTCCTACTCCTCCACGTACTCATCAGGGGACCCGGTCTCCATTTGCCCTTCGATCAAGGCTGGGACCTAGCACATCCATCACTGTCTCCTGGCAAAGGCCAGTTGATGCTCACATCCTCCAGTGACCAGCCCTGGCAGTTGGTGCCCTTGATCCTCAGCCCTGTGTCCTCCGCTCAACACCCCCTACCTACACCACCCGATCTACTGGAAGTAAGTCATTCTGACAATGTGGAGAGTCTGCAGCCACCTTGGTCTTTTACACAGGTGGTGTCCTCTCGGAGACCAAAACCAGACACCCCAACAGAGAACATTTTCTCTTCTTCTGGCCTGTGTGCCTTTGGCCAAGTGATTCGACCCTCTTCTTAGCTGCAAAGTGGACATGATGAAAAGCTAGCTTAGGAGGATGAGGAGAGGGCTCCCAGAGACCCTGAACAGGCCAGCATCACTCTCTTTTCTCAGACTCCAGTGAGGAGGGACCCAGCTAGGGTGGAGGTTCGAAGAAGAGAAGATGAGGCCAGGCGGGCAGTGGCAGCACACACCCTTGATCCTGGCACTCGGGAGGCCGAGGCAGGCGGATCCCTTTGAGTTCGAGGCCAGCCTGGTCTACGAAGCTAGTTCCAGGACAGCCAGGGCTACCTCGGAAAACCTTGTCTTGAAAAACAGAGAGAGAGAGACACAGAGAGAGGATGGAGGATGAGAAGACAAGATAAAACTTGCTTAATGGAGAAAAGTGGGTCAGGGATACCGGTGACAGGACAGACGCGGACTTACAAGAGCGTCTCAGGCAGGAGGTTATGAGGCAGTTACCAGAAGCCTTGGTTTATGTCCCTGCTTTCTCTGGCTTTCACACAGCTCAGAATCACCCAAGACATTTATTTCTCAGATGTCATGATTGCCCAGTGACATAGAACCGCACACCCTGGCCTAGTGAAGGGACTCAGCGTCATGGGGTTGGTGGACAGGGACTGGAAGGCAAGGGCTGGCCACCTGGACTCCCAGGCTAAGGGTGGGGAAGCCGTGTCCCCGTACAGGGTGGGAACCAGCCTCGAAAGCAGCGCACGTGTGTGCTCTCTGTGTGCCTGCATCCGAGGGTGGCCACACAGCTGACGGTGACCTTCTCAACCCGAGGGTGAGGTGCTCAGGCCAGGGGGCTGGAATCTAGTTTGAGGAGATACCCACATCTGGAGTTGTTCCAAGCTCGTGCCAAAGCCAGCCCTGGGAAAGGCCTGGGAGGCCCTGATGAGGCCGCCACATCCTGGATTCTTCAGATCTGTGTTCAGTACGGTGGAAACTAGGAGAAGCCAGCACTACGGTGCATGCCTAGAGTCGCAGCAGCATTCAGGAGGCTGAGGCAGGAGGATGGCAGGTTCCAGGCAAACCTGGGCTGCATCGTGAGACCCAGACTTAAAAACAACCAAAAACTGCAAGCTGGCCTCCAACTCTAAGGGAGTCCAAGCCTGAGAGGTATCAGGATGCCTTGACTGCGGGGTGCCGAACAATGAATCTGCAAATATTGGGATGTCTGTGAGCCTAAAAGTCACACTCATGTCAGTCTAGACATGAAGCCCGTGACCAGACGTGGGATCTGCACTGACCTTGATGGGTACTGAGACACAACCCAACTTACAGAGCAACCAGGAAAAAGTAGAGGAAGCATTGAAGGCCAGCCTGGCCTGTCAGCTTCCACCTGATCTTTCCTGCTTCCTCCCAAGCACCCAGTCCTCACACACACATTTGCCCCTCCCCCATCTCTGGCTACCTTGATAGCTCCAGGGGAACAGCTTAACTGAACCCCAAGACTCATTTCCGCATTTCTTCCCAAGGCTCAGAGGATCTAGCCTGGAGCCCATCCTCCCCTCCCCTCCCTCACAGGGTAAATCCTCCCCAAAGCACCCCACAGAGGCTGGAAAGGTAGTTCTGATCCTGGATCCCAGGGAGCCAAGGCCTTATCTCAGCCCACGGAGAGTGGAGCAAGCACTTTGCATCTCTCCCCCCAGTGTGTGGCCACAGCGCGTTCCAGCCCGCGGCTCCCCGCCATCTGCAGAGAGAAATCCAGTTAGACCTTGTATAATAAGTTCCTGACAATCTTGCTGAGGACGCTGGGTCATAAAAGTCTGCTGGTTTTATCGCCGGTAACAGACACGGAGTGAAATTAAGTTGTCTTATCAAATTTAGATAATATATATCCCTCTAGAGGAGAAGGCACTGCGTGGGGTTTCCGTGGCATGAGCCCAGGAGGGGACAGGCAGCCGAGAAGTTCCTGGCCACATGGTAGGGGGTGGGGGCAACCCCAGCGAACCCCACAGCCTGAACCGCAGGACAGCAGGGTGGCAGGGCGGCATCCCAGACGCCAAGGACAGCCAGGCTGGACTGCACCCTCACGATGGTTGAAGATGCCGCACAGCATGCTTCATTCATGCTGAGGGCCTCGGTTTCCCCCTCGGTAAAGTGGGCGTGGCAATAGTGCCCGCTGTTGGGAGGTTTAAATGAGATGCTATTTGCGTGGGCAAACACACAAGTGTGGACATACAAACACAGCAACAGGCTGGGCTCGGTGGCCCATGCCTGTAATCCCAGCACCCTGGGAGGCAGAGGCAGGTGGATATCTGTGAGTTCAAGGCCAGCCTGGTCTACAGAGTGAGTCCAGGGCAGCCAAGGCTACACAGAGAAACCCTGTCTTGAAAAACTAAAACAAACCAAAACAACAACAAAAAAACAAAACAAATAGAATCACAGACTCCACAGGCATACACATGTAGACACAGATGCACACAGACTTACATAATACACATGCAAAATCAGATTCACATATGTTCTACAAAGGGAGTCCAGGACAGTCGAGGCTACACAGAGAAACCCTGTCTCGAAAAATAAAATAAAATAAAATAAGATTCACATAAGTATGTGCCCATAGGCTCACACAAAGTAATTCATATATGCACACACACATGCAGACATACCCATGCATATAAACAAATGGTCACATGTAAAAACACACACAAAAGCACACATAAATATACATACACGTGTTCATATGGACATATAAGCACACATTTACACATACACTTGCTCACATAAAAACGTATGCACTCAAACTTATACATACACACATTCACACATGTACTCACACGTAAGCATGTGTATTTCAAACCATTGTACCCATGTGTACACATGCACACACATGCACAGTCAGACATATGCATACATGCACACACATGTGCACATCCTGCTCATGCATGTATACCCATGTACACGCATACATACACACACATTTACGTATCCCGATGAATGTGTCTATTTACACACATGCACACATGTATACTCATAAATACATGCACACACACGCCTTATGCACACACACATGCCACATATGCAGTCACACAGGCTCCCACTCCCACTCATGCATGTTCATGTACAAACGTGCGCACACATGTGCATGCACACAAGGGATTCACCTTCACTGGTGCATGCTCTGTGCCAGGCCTGAGTGACGTGCACAAACACGCTACGGGAGTGCTGCTACCATTGCCAGCTCCCGATCACAGAGAGGCAGCATGGGCATGAAGGGGAGGGGCATGCTCAGAGTCACACAGGGAGGACGTGGCACAGCCATGGCTGGTGGGAGTCCAGACTGCGACTCTCCATTCCCACGTTCTCCCAAAAACTATCTGGAATGAGGAAAGGAAGGAAGGCACGGAGGGAACGCCCGCTGGGCTGAGGTTGTGAAGGTCAGGAAACCCGAATTACTACCCCCTCCCGCACCCCCCCCTTCTCCCCTGGGGCCTAACACAGGACTCAGCAGACACTGGGTGCTATATTTCCTTCTCCCATTTCCACAAAAGCCCTAGAGAATCAGGCTCTGTGCACCTCTCCTCTGCTGAGTTGCTATAGCCATCCAACATAAATTAGAAGAGGTTGAGCACATACCGTAGCCCCATGGATTTGGCTCACCCAGCTAGTGCCCTGTTCTACAAAGGGAAGGGGGGAGGAGAGCTCTTTTTTCTGGTACCAGAGACCCCAGGTTCGCAAATAGAATTCACACTTGGAAGGCGTCCCTTTGTGCTACACACAACCTAAACAACTGTCCGCAGCCATCCTTACTCTGTCTTCCTGGGGCCCAGCAACCAACGAGCCAGAAGGGGCAACATCGTCAGTGTTTGCTGAATGACTGTCTGTCTGTCTTTGCCTCTCCTACCCTGCTTCACTCAGCCAGTCTGGGTCCCTGGAGAATGCTCAGTGGATGAGCCACCAGCTGGGTAGAATGCAGCCATGTTGCTGATGGGGAAAGTTTTCCGACATAAAAGGGACAGACGGGGTCAGGCATAATTGGTAAATATTTGTCTGTCTAATCAGAGGGTCTTTTAATTAGCAATCTCATCCTCGAGACTGGTTTTTTTTCCCCCTCTTTCCATGGGAAGTCAATTAAACACAACAGATGGAGGAGAACATGGGGGTTTCCTTGTCTCCTACCATCTGTCCCGTCCCACCACCACCCCAGCTGCAACCCCACCTCATTGGTTAAGCAGCCTGCTAGTTGTCATGGGGGTGGGGTGCGGATCTAGAGGTCTGAAAACCAGAGTAGGGTCCCTGACCCCCTTGGAGGCCCTCCTAGTCTCCCTGCCTATCTCTCACCCAGAACGACCTTAGCGCACGCCATGGCTTGTGACAGACCCCGAGGCCTTAACTGTGCCCTCTGTCTGCTGAGCTTCCCTCTCCCCATTGTCTAAAAACTACGTGGGGCTTGCAGCACCTGCCTCCTTAGCTTGCCCTGCAGATCTGCTGGAAATGTCCCGTGTCTCGCCCTGTGCCCTGTCTGGTTGACTGTCGTTGACTTCAGAGGACCTTTGTACTGTCATCCTTTAACTCTAAAGAGCATGTAATAGTGGAGCCTGTGCTAGGCTCGGGGGCACGTGGAGGAAGCTGCCAGGCCTGACTCTAAATTACTCAGTTAAGAGCGAGAGACAGGCAGGTAAATCCATGCGTTCGATAAGTGTTTATTGAGCGTCTACATGAGCCAGGCACTGCTCTGGCTTGCTGGGAACGCAGCTGCACAAAGGCCTTATCGCTTCTGCTACTGCAGAAGTCAAGAAGCAGGTGGACTGGACATGCAGGGCAAGGGTGCCTGGAGGACAGATGGCCAAGTGTAGTAAGAGATGTTCCAGTGCAGGAAGAAGCTGGAGTCCTGGGCCCAGCTTCCCAGAGTCCTGGCCACCAGGAGATGTCTGCCCACCACCTAGGCCACACCCCTTCCGGACTTCTCCAGCCTGCTACGTCTTCAATGGGCCCTCTTCCTCTGATCTAGTCTTGCCCAGCTAACTACCCAGTTACAGGGTCTTTTTCTGGGGATTTTTCTCCAAGATCTCCTACTACGTTCCCACAGCCCAGGCCACCTCTCTCTCCATGCTCGTTTGCTCGGCTCTCCTCTGGCCTCCCTCAGGTTGTCTGTGAGGATCCCCCCTACACCAGGGGCTCATATCATGCTTTACCCTGCCTCATCCCTGCAAACTGTCTGCATCGGTCCAGGGTGTGGCACGGGGCACCTTCCCGGCCCCATTCCACTAACAGTCACTGGGCAGGATAAAACCAGCTGGGGAAAGAGTTAAGACATTCCAGGCAGGGGCAGCTGAAAGATTCTGAGGCTGCTCAGAGTCAGGCAAGAAGCTGGAGTTAATCATGAAGCCCGGTTGCCTGTAAGCCACCTTAGCGGACCTCACGCCCCAGAGCCTCACCAGAGACCTATGTGTCCCTGTGCTGTTGGTAGTTTAGAGAAAAAAGCCTGGAGAGATGGCTCAGCAGGTAAAAGCACTGGCTGCTCTTCCAAGGGACTCTGATTCAATTTTCAGCACCCACATCACAACCATCTGTAACTCCAGTTCCAAGGCGTCTGGCGCCCTCTTCTGGCCTCCACAGGCACTGCTCACACATGATGTGCAGACACACATGGAAGCAAAACATCTGTTTGCCACACCCAGCATGCCTTGGTCTTGAAAACCTGACTGGGATAGAAGGGAATGAAGGAAGGACAGACACACATACAAGCATACAGCAAAGGTGGGGTCTGGTGGGCTGTGCTGCTTCTGATGGAAGGCTGCCTCAGCAACCCCAGTGTGTTTGTGCACAGAGGGGAGGGGTAGGCCAGTCTCACTAAGAGCTCTCTGCAGCAGGGCAGCCTCAGGATGTAGACCCAAAGGAGGAGGGCACTGAGGCTGCTAGCATACCACCAGTATTTGCACTAGGACCAATGGAAGGCTCTGCCATCCCTCTGAGCCTGATTGGGAGGAGGGGTGCCAATTTCCCAGGGGTCTGAAGCATTGGTCCGTGATGTGGCCAGGCCCATGTAAACAGAGCACGTTAACTCAGGATTTCATCCACTCTTCACACATCCACTCAAGGCGTACTCAACTCCCCACACCTATTCACATAAAATAAAACTAAGTAAAAAAATTTTAAAAAGGGCCAACAGTCTTCCACTTTTTCCAAATAGCGTTCTCATGTGGATATAGGTTTCTATTTTTCTTAGGTACTTGCCCAGGGTAGAATTGGTGAGTCATACAGTAGACACTCAGGTTTCACTCCCTGAGAAACTGCCAAAGCTCTGCAAAAATGGCTAAGCTATTTGATAATCCCAACAGTCATGTGTGCACATTTCAATTTTTCCCCTAATCTGCCAACACTTATTATGGGTTGCCTTTTTAATTTCGACCATTTCAGTGAAGTGTTCTGCATTTGCGGTTTGGAGTGGTACTTTGGGGTTCTGATTGGCATGTTCCTCTCATATTCTTATTGGAAGTTTGTATATCTTCTTTATAGAAATGGCTATAGAATTTTTTTTTTTGGTTTTTGATTGTCAAGTTACAAAAGCTCTTAGATATTCTGGATATATGAGCATTTTTTAAAGACGTCTTTATTCTTATTTTATGTGTATGTTTATGTTATCTCCATGCATGTCTGTGCACTATATGTGTGCAATGTCTGTAGAAGCCGGAAGATGGTGCCAGGCTGCCTGGAACTGAAGTTACAGACAGTTGTGAGCCACCATGTTGGTGCTGAGAGTCAAACCCCAGTCCTCTGGAAGAACGCACCCAGTCATTCTCTCTCTCTCTCTCTCTCTCTCTCTCTCTCTCTCTCTGTGTGTGTGTGTGTGTGTGTGTGTGTCTTTCTGTGTCCTTGATATTCTTTCTAGGCTGAATTTGAACTCCTGATTCTCTTGTCTCCACTTCCCAAGTACTGGGACTATATAAGTTTATCACCAGGCCTAGCTCGATTTATTCTTCAGGAAAAAAAAAACTAAATAAAATGAAGATATTTCCTAACACCTGCAAAACAAGGGAAGATAGAGACCCCGTCAAGATGTCCTGTGGCCCAGGCAACATCCTCGGCACAGAGGACACAGAGATAAACCAGATGCTGGCGTTCCCACCTCCACGGCATTTCTAATTACAGAGAAATCAAAAAGCAAAGAAGGAAAACACTCTATACAAAGCTGGAGGGTCACCTGAAGATGTGCAGGGAGGACTTTGGGAGGACTGTCCAGCACACAGCTGGAGGAAGGGAAGGTACAGTGTGCCCCAAGATCACCAGCAAGAAGCTTTGCTTTCAAGAGCAAGATGGAGCTGAGTTTTTGTGTTCTCAGGGACATGGGGGTGTGGCAGGAGCAGAGTGGACATTGGGACCAGACCCATGGGATGAAAGAAAAACACCAGTTGCTTAGGGCCTTGTATACTGGAGCAAAGGGCTCAGATTTGCCGAAAGCCCCAGGGAAGGCCCTTCGAGGGTTTTAAGCTGTAGGGAGACACAATCTTATTAAGGCCTTTAAAAGCCCCTTCGGCCACCGGTGAGGCCAAGCAAGGAGGTGGCAGGAGTCCTGCACAGCTCAGACCAATGTGAAAAAGTGGTGAAAAGGCTCCATGTCTCAGAGGCTTTGAGAAAAGCTGGACAGACAGCTGAAAGGTCAGATGGGGACGGCAGAAAGGAAGAAGTGCATGTTCCAAGATGCCTGTTGGACAGCTGCAGAAAGGGGGAGAGAAAGCTGCTAAACAGCCAGGGAGCTGCCTCTGTGTGCAAAGGTGCCTGAAGGCACCTAAAGATGGCTGTCCCCTGACCTCCACATGCACACATGCATGCACGCACACTCGTAATGATAAATAGGTAAAGTTTTTAAAAAGAAGAAGAAGGCCACTGCTGGAGTCGGGTGTGGGTGAGGGCGCTAGCCTGCGATTTCAGCTCTCAGGGGCCAGAAGCAGCAGGATGTGGAGTTTAAGGACAGCCAGACTCTGTCTCGGACAGGAAAGGGGCTTCGGAAGGCTGGGTCCAAAGCGCTGCCCTGAGACATGCTCCAGCCTTGGGGCCAGATGGAATCCCGGGTAAGAAGGGGCTTGAGGTAGGCGAGGGGAAAGCCGAGAGGAGACCAGAGGCACCTCCAGCTGTGGCATGGAGGAATGGGGGACAGGGGGAAGCAACCACAAAAGCTCAACAACACAAATGTGTGTCATTGAGTCCACGGTTGTTTGGCTGGAGCTGGCCCACCCCTCTTCTTGAGAAACGTGAAGGACAGGCCAAGCCCCGTACTGCACTGTTCTCTGAGCACTGAGAGAAAACAGCCAAGTCCCCTGGGGAGCTCAGAAAGGCCACCTGAAGTGTCTGCGGTCTCCAGAGGGCCCTTCTGGCACACAGGCAAAGGGAACCAATTGAAGGCTACAGGAGCGGGGCAGAGGATGGGAGAAGAGGGTAGCATAGGCAGAAAGAGCAAGAAAGGGGAGCAGCGTAGCTCGTAATAAGAAACAGAAGCTGGAGAGATGGCTCAGAGGTTAAGAGCACTGGCTGATCTTCCAGAGGTCCTGAGTTCAATTCCCAGCAACCACATGGTGGCTCACGACCATCTGTAACTTCAGTTCCAGGGGACTCTACGCCCTCTTCTGGTTCCCATGGACACTGCACGCACATGGTACACATACACAGACATACATGCAAGCAAAACACTCATCCACACAAAAATAAAATAAATACATCTCAAAAGAAAAAAGGAAGATGAAGTCTGGACCCCTCCAGGGGCGTGGTGTCCCCTGAGTCCCACTACTCAGAGGCAGAGAGATAAACTCCTACTTTCTGGTTTCTCTTCTCTGACCTCCACCCCAAGACCCCTTCCTACTGTTTCCTCAACAAATAGCCAGACCTGACAAGACCTTACTCTATGGCAGTTGTTCATCACCATACAAGCACAGAGAAGTCTAGTGAGTGGGTGAAAGTCACACAGTAAGTCAATTGTAGAGCTGGGATTCAATCCTGGAGCTCTGACCCAAGCCCTCTGGCCAAGGATGGAGACCCAGCCCTTGACCCAGCAAGGAAGTCCTTGGTCAGTGGACTGCTCCTTGTGTAGCCTCGGTGACAGGCGGTTCAGCATCTGTCAATCTGCAGTGTTGGCTGGGTGGGTCTGTATCCTTTCCTTCCACTCTACCAGCATCCTATGATATGACTCCCCTCTCTCCCCTCCCATGGTGTGGTGGAGGAAGCGTAGGGAGCAGCAAGGCAAGAGAAAGCTGAAATCAGTGTGCCTTGGGTCTGGAGCCGTGAGCCTTCAGCAAGCCCCTAGCTGGGAGCCTGGTTATTGATAGCACCAGCCTCTTGGAGGTGTTGGGAGGGTTGTGCCACAAGTGGGAGGGGCCACCACTCAGGATGGGTAGGTGTTCACACTGTACCCTGTTACCACCTTCCCTCGGATTCAGGAGTCAGTCCTTTCCCCTCCTTTGACTTGGCCTCCTGTGCTCTGGGCTGTGCACCCCTGGGGTGCAGGTAAGCCCTTCCACACCTGATGCCTCCTAATCAGGATGCCAGGGCCCACATACCTCCCTGACCCCCTACAGGGCCCCGTGAGCCTCCTAGCTAATTCCTTCCTCAATCAGAAGCTCTTGTGGCCTCTCTGCTGATTGCCCCTTTGTTCCCTGCAGGGCCAGTTCCTCTGGAAGATGCCCAGGCCCAGCTCTTCCTGGGACTAGGATCCTGACCATCCTGCTTGCCAGGTGTGTCTTGCCATGAACCTCTAGGTGGGCGGAGCGCAAACATACAGAACCACAAGGAGTATGTGGAGGCACACATGTACACATGCCTGCTCAAGAAACACCACTCACATAATTCCAGCAACATACAGTCACTAAAGTGAAATATCAAGACATAGCAACAGCAATCTGATAAGATCTATGCTTGCTCCAGTAAAGGGCACACACACTCACTAAGACACACACACACACATACTCCTGAAAACAAGATTTCACATACCACCCAGAAACATGCACACACACAGAGACACACAGAAATGAACTCATAGACATACAAACATACTAAAACATACATACATACTAAAAAACACACATATAAGCACACACACATACATACACAAACACAGACACACAGACACACATCCACAGGCACAGAAAAATATACATACATGCACAGATACACACAAATACTCAAATACAAGCACACACACACTCCAGTAAGTGCTAAAGCACAGCCAGGGCTTCTGTCTCCTACCTCTCCCTCTTCTCAGCCCAGTGGATGAATTGTTTGATGCTCAAGGCCCGGGGCCTGGGAGACAACAGATAACACAGAAAATCTCATTCCAGAGCTTCTGTGTCTGGCTCCCACCCCCACCCAGCGAGCCAGGGCTCACATTCAGATACCACCACTCCCCAGCCTCCAGCAGCTGTGGGTGCTGATCACCTGGTCCCTATCAGCCTCCAAAGCCACAGTGACTTCCTGGAGAGGGAGGAGGGAAGAAGCATCCTGAGGCCAGCAGTGGGGGTGGGGGTTGTCCAACCCAGTGATCCCGCAGCACCTGCCTGAGCTACCTCAGTGCTTCTCTACAGCCGGGAGGATGAATGATGCGTCCCAACTGGCTCACAGTTTCTGGCAGGAAGGGGTGCCTAGGAGCTGGTGGGTAGCTGGTTAGAGGGACAGGCTCAGTGTTCTGGCCCTGGCAAGTGTACTGAGGGCTTCAGGTCTAGACCAATCTCTGACTCAGTAGCCTAAAGCCAGTCTTCAGGGAGCAACAGGAGGAGGGCAGGGCTTTGGGACATACTGCCTCAGCCCTTACCCTGCTGCCCCAAGACTGGTATTCAGTTGTTACACACCTACGCCTCCACTCTCAAAGTTGTCCCTTCCCTGACTCTTCCCTCACTCCCAGAAACTGAAGAATTAACACTAAGCCCAGCTGGGGATCTCCAAGGACCACATTTCCCCCCCACCTTGCCCCCCCACCCCCTTGTAGACCATTGATCACTAATTAACTGACAACTGACAGCCATGATCATAAGGGACAGTTACAAATGAACATCACTCAGGAGGCTGGTCCTGACCCTGCCCCCTTCCTAACTTCCTTTCCCATGGTCCAGGAGCTCTGCTAGGACACCTAGGTGACCCAGGACTCTCCAAGGGTCCTATGCTGAGCCCTTGAGATGACAGTGTAGTTGGCTGGCTCCAAGGCTCCGGGCAGAGTTAAAGGCCCAGGCACAGATCTACTCCAACCCCAGATTTCTGTGGGAGGGTTACAGCCAAGCCCCTTCCCTGAACTGAGGGGGGTGACCGGGGGGCTTCTACCTGGAGCCCAGCTCCCTCCTGCCAACCCCCTGCCACCCCGCCTGTCTGTCCCTCCATCATCTGCATGGATTTATTTCGAGATAATTTCACTTTATCCCTGGCTCCAGAAAGATGGATTGGCCAGCGAGGTGACGGAATCAACTCCGGATTCATAAATCTGCTGCCCCTCTGTGAAGCTCCCATGACACCCCGCACTTGACTGGGGGATGGGGGTGATGAGGCTGTAGTCCATCTCTCTCTCTCTCTCTGGAACGTGTGCTGGGGGCAGGGGCGGCTGGAGAGCTGGGAAAGGATGGGGCTCCCCTACACTAAAGCTCAGAGGGTGGTGGCCACCTCTGTCACTAATGAACCTGGGCCCCTTGTCACTTGGCTGGCAGGACACACCCTTCTGCCTCTCCCCGGCCTCCCAGCAAAGAGTGGAAGCCACCAGCCGAGTGGGCACTGGAGCTGACTGGGGGACAGTTCTCTAGATGGTCAGAGGGAGGGAGGCATTCACCCTGCACTAAAGGATTTGTTTCAGGAGGAAACACATGCACACAAGCCCACCTGCACACACACGCACGCACGCATGCGCACGCACACATCCAGGCATGCAGGCAGCCATCTAACAAGCGTGCACACACAGAATAGTAGCATGCTCACATTAACACCTGCTGGAGACACCCTGACAGGCTCGATCAGAGATGTGGAGCAGCAACGGAAGAAGAGAGAGTGTGGGCCTCCACCAGAACTTGAAATAGTCCACATGCTCTTCTGTGTGGCCTAGGGTCGCTTGCTCAACCTCCCTTCAAGCTTGAGTCATCTCTTTTCCATCCCCGGTGATCTCTAGTCACAGCCCAAAGGGGTGCAGCCTGGAGCCCTTCAGGTTTGAGGCCCCACATCGCTCGCTTGCTGTGAGACTGCTTCTCACAGTCCCAGTCAGGACTGTCCCAGACAAGGCCAGACAAAGCCAGGGCTTGAGGTCATGTGCAATGTGTTAGATGAGAGAATGGAGTCCATGGGCCCAGGACCGTGGAGCAGAGATCCTGAGGTGCTCAAGTCTTCACCCAGAGAGGCTGGATCTGAATTGTTCTAGACCAGGAGCTGCAGCTACCCAGAACGGAGCTCCAGCTCGGTCTTGGTGCAGTGAGCCAGGGTCAAGACCGTGGTACTCTCCAGTACTGCAGACTTCTGACCTTTCCCAAAGAGCCTGCACTTGGCAGTGATGGGGAATGGGGAGCAGCATCTTCCCGAGTCCCCTGGCACCAGCACCTCTGTGCCACTCATTCCACCCCCCAGTTCCACATACTTCAGACATACTCTGCCCAGGCTCCACGCTCATATGCCCCGTCCACACACATTAACCCTTTCCTGGGGTCCTTCATCCTGGAATCCCTTTGCCTTCATACCCCTGCTTTCCGCCAAGAGGCACAGCCCCAAGAAGCTGCTCTCCCTGCCACTCCTCCATCACGCCTGCCCTAATTAGTATTCCAAGGAGAGCCCTCTCTGCAGGCCCCAGGACTTGTTTGCCAGTCGGCCAGTTCCCTGTCTCCCCAGTTCAGAGTGAGTAATTCCGTCCCTCCCAGGCCCATTTAAGGGAGTGAATAATTAGTTACATTCAATTAGGCCTCTTGCTGCTACAGTGGCTCCCGCCTGCCTCACTTGGGGGGACAGGCTAGCTAATGAGACGGCGCACGCCTGACACAGGGGAGCGGGTGTTGAACACAGACGACCCCCTCAGCCCTCAGCAGGGTGCAGAGAGTTTGAAGGAAAGATAGGCCAGGAGATGCCAGGGATGAAGGCAGGAGAGAAGTAAAGGAGATAGACAGAAAGAAATGGAAGATAGGGGAAAGAGAGAGAGAACATCCAGTAGGCTCCAGAGGAAGAGCACAGAGAAGCAATGTCTGGCAACATGGGGGTTCCTTAATGAGTCAGGAGCCCGCCCTGTGAGTAGAATCAGGGGTGGTTAAAACCATGCTGTGGATCTATGTATTTATTGGCATGAAGAGACGTCTGATGTATCCCACTAAACAAAGAAGACTGCTTACAAAACAGTGCATATAATAATATCTCAAGTTTAGAAACTATTTGTGGCACAGAAAGCAATTCTGAAAGGGCCTTACCTTGTGACTGGCAGGACGGTGGGAGGCTCACAGGTGGCCATGTTTTCCTGGTCCTGTTTATTGCTTAGGTGGGGTGTGATGAAGGAGTATGACTTTTATAATTAACCAAAACAATAACACTTCTCCCAAAGAGAACCTAGGTGGGGCGGAGAGGCTGGGGATGAAGGAGGTGGGCAGGAAGTGGGAAGGATGGAGTGGAGGGCCAGCCGGTCCCTGAAGGGAGTAGGAGGGAGGCCTGGGGTGAGGAGGAGGCAGGGAACTAGCTGAGTGCCAAGGCCCAGCAGGACACACCAGTCTGCAAGGAGAGAGAAGGAGAGTGTGGGAAGAATAGTTGGACCCCAGCCCACTGCCCCAGGGCAAAATCCAATCTGGTGGTTGATCTTTCTAGAACCCCTAGTTCACCACACTAGTCTCAGAAAAGCCTCCTTCAGGAACTACCTCCCCACCCCTAACTGCAGCACGATGTCCCCCGTTTTAAATTAAAATCGCATCTCCCCACCCCTGCAGATGGGTTTGTAATTTTCTATGCCCGACTGACTCCCAGAGGAGAGCAATCCTCCCAGGCACAACCTTTAATAACTTCTGTTGCCCGAGGAACTCAAGAAAAGGCCTGAGTCTTCAAGAGAGTATACCTAATGAATGTCCACCTCAGGGTACATTGTGCCTAGTTAGGCTGCCCAAAAGCAGTGCCTGCATCTTGGGATTCAGTGCCATGGGCCCAGGTTGCCACGTACCAGTAAAGCCTAAGACTCCAAGGTGGTGGAGAATAGAGACAGCATGCTCAGAACAGTCTACTTGACCTGGCTCAGGTTCCTTTCAGAACTTCTATATATACACACATGAATGTGTGTGTGTGTATGTACACTCAAGAACAGAAGATTGTACACATTGAGATTCCTGGTCTGTCCTTCGCAAAACCCTCCATATCACGATGTCTTGGGCAATTGCCAAGACCTTTTAAATTATGAAATTAGACGCATTTGTGTGTTGGGAAACAACACACAGGCCTCCCATTCCTCTTGAGCTGCACTAGAAAGAGCCAGTAGACTCTGCCCCCAGGGAAAGGATCCTGATCTGGGTGGCCTACTCCTGTCTAGACTCCCATCTGCCCCAGGCAAGCACAGTCTTGACGGGAGTGAATTTAGATTCAGATCTCAGCTCTAATCCTGAGGCCTTGTTTGATCTCTAAGCCCCATCCATGAAATGGGTGCAGTAAGAGAGCACACCTCCCGCTGGGCAGTCAAGTTCCAATCAGCGCTGAAGAGTGAGTGAGGCAGGAAGACAGGCCTCATCTCCAAAGCATGAGCCTGTGCAGAGTCAGCTCAAAGCAAAGCCTTCATCATCCAGGACAGCCAAGCAGCCACTGAGGACTTTAGGATGTTACCTTGCTGCCACCTGCTGGCCATTGCCAGTCTCACAGCCACCCCTCGCCTGCCACTAGAGTTGTAGACCCCTTTGCTAGGGAAGGGGCTACAATATAATATTCAGACTGGGCAGAACCCTTAGGGAGCTAGTCATTCATCAGGGATTCGCAACAGATGCCCAGGCAGGAAAAACTCTGGGTATTACAGACAGCTCGTAGCCAGGCTGCATTAGAACCAGAGCACCACCACAGCTTCCCTCTGGTAGGGATGCTAAAAGATACAAAAGTTTCTTTCCTATGCTTGGCTCAGCAGACTTTCAGAAGAAACTCCCAGAAGTGAATGGGAGACAGAAGAGAGGCAGATAGTATGTCAGGGAGCTGAGCCAGGGTGCAAGTTGAACCTAGAAAGCAATGGAGAAAAAGCAGCAGGGCAATGTGCGGGCTGTGGGCATGTGGGACTCCATCATTCTAGGGAGTCAGGGAAGCCGTGTAGACACCGCTCAGTGACAGGATGCGCCTCAGCTGACATAGTGCTTGCCTGACACACATGAAGCCCAGGTTTAATCCCTAGAACTGCACTGAACTGCGCGTGGAGTCACATGCTTATAACCCCAGCACTGGAAGGTCGGAAGCCCAAGGCCCATTCTATATGGTGAGTTTCAGAACAGCCTGGGCTACATAAGACTCTCTCTCAATTCAGCTGGACTGAGAGTATGAGCTCCTGGGCGCTAACTCTTCCAGCCAACCCCAGCCTGGCCTGCAGCCACAACAGGCAAATATTCAGGACAGGGGAAGCCCTAGGCATGGATCCCAAAAAACGACAGGAAGCCCACTGCCTACTCAGCAATGTGACCGCCAAGGGCAGCTGTTCTCAATGCGTGCTCTCCAACCTAGCAGCATCAGGACCACCTGGGGAACTTGCTAGAAATGCAAATTCTTGATCCTGGTCCCAGACCTGAGCCAGAAACAAGGGAGGCAGTGCCCAGCAATCTGTCACTCGGCAAACCTCAAACCTCACAGTTGGTCACTGTGTTCCTTCAGCTCCAAGAACCTCTAACCTGGAGGAGAGTCTGGGAGCAAGCATCGCTAACAGCGCCTGCCAGGAGGATGGGACAAGCAGGTCAAGAGACTGAGAAGCAGAGGGGTGGCGACTCATCCAAGATCACTTGGGTAACAGGTGGGAGATGGGTATTTTGCCTCTATCCAATGCACACGCAAACACACACAAACACACACAGGCACACACACATCCCACACACCACACCACATATGCACCCTGCCGTGGAAGCTAGTGTTACCAGCATTTGGGCTCTAAGCAGGGAAAGAGGATTAGGCCCCTAAAGTTCCCCTCCCCCTCAGACACACTTCCATCTGCTTTCTAAACTGAAGCTTCCACCTGGTGCCTCCAAATGGCCCTGGAAGCTCTTCTGGGAAGACTGCCAAAGCCAGGTGTCCTTAGCTTGGCTTTCAGCTGCACCGCCCACCCCCCAGTCCCCAACCTCCGTCAGGATCAGCCATTGCCCCCCCCTCCAAGCAGTGGGACCAGTGGGGTGGGGTGGGATCCACAACAGTCTGAGACCTGGGTTCAACCTCAGTTGAAGTCTGTGCAGGAGTCTCTCTAAGCCACTTCCTTGGCACGGCTGCTCCTTCCCCTCTTTGTCCCCCAGCCTTCCTCCCCTCCCCTCTGCTCCCACTCCATCTGCTGCTCCTCCTGGCTAGGCTCCCCCTCAGTTGGCACAGCAGGGAAAGGGAACAGGATGGTCTATTTTTATCCCGAGATGCTGTGGTGGGGCAGGAGAGGGCACCATCTGACTGGGAAGCATCGGGCGAGGTCAGAAGGCAGCAGGGGACCCAGGATCTCCCTGAAAGCTGCTCCCCACCATGGCTAGGTTCTGGAAAGCAGAGAGACAGATCTTGGAGCAGCTTGGAACCAAGAGTGTAGCTGCACACAACTGTCACCGTTGGCGAGTCACTCTTCCACCCCTGCAAAACAGGGAGGGACACAGACCCTGCCGGCCCTGGAAGATGGCTTCTGTGAACCTGAAGCCTTGCGTGTGTGAGCACACAGGCAAAATTTCCTGGAGGCACAGCAGTCTGGGCACACTCATACTTAAACTCAGAAAATACCCTAATTCTTCCAGCCTAAGAACAAATTAAAAATCCATCACTCAGCATGCCTACCCTTAGTGTCCTTTGTACGTGTTTGATGTTTGGTTTTTTTATTATGTAAGTGTTATATGAACCTACTATTCTCTTGGAAAAAAATGAAGCATTATGGGAAATCCAACACTGCCACTCCCACTCCAAACCACATCACTCTTTTAGAATAAAATTAGTTCATTTATATTATGTTTACAAACAAGTGTTCTGCCTGTGGAGCATGTGTATCACATGTGTGCAGTGCCCAGAGATGTCAGCAGAGGGTGTCAGATGCCTTGAAACTGGATGACTGTGAGCCACTATGTGGGTGCTGCAAACCGAACCAGGACCCTTTGCAGGAGTTGTTGTTCTTAACCTCTGACCCATCTTTCAAGACCCATTATGACAACTCTTGCTGGGGGTTTTGATGCTTTATCTGGAGTCTTTGTTTTACCCACACAAGTATTCACAGTATCACAGCTTTCCTCCCATATCCACCTATCTGTCTGTCTGTCTGTTGTATTCAAATATAATCTGTAGCCTGCTTACACACTGCCATATAATATATAAATATTGTTTGGAGGATAAGTGGGGACCTTGTGCGCTTGGTTGGGGTTGTTGGTCTTTAATGTTTGTTTTCTCAGACAGTACCATGTAGTCAAGACTGACCTTGATTCACTATACACCTAAGGCTGTCCTTAAACTCCTGGTCCTCCTGCCTTCTCCTCCTGAGCGCTGAGGTTACCGGCACGTACCACCACATTCACCTTGGGCTATGTGTATACACAAGCACAGACGCACACACACACATGTACATATACCACAGAAAACAGGTGGAGGTCAAATGACAACCCTCTGGATTTGGTTCTCTGTAGCCCCAAGGATCAAAATCAGGTAGCCAGGCTTTGGCAGCAAGCTCCTCTACCCACAAAAGCCATCTTATCTGCCTTGGTATGTGTTTTTTAAAGCCATTTCTCTACCCATTTCTCCACCACCTGCTTTTTGTCCCACGTGCTCTGAGACCCTGTTGTACAAATATATTACAGATTTATTTAGCCAGTCCCCCACTGATGGCAATCAGATGTTCTCTAGCAGCACAAGCCAAAAGCCATGGACTCCTGCATCCATGACCCCTTACAGTGAGGGCCGCAGTGATATGCCTCTGGGTCCTGCACTGCTGCACTCTGCGGGTATTACAGTGGACCCCCGATGCCCACGCTTTCCTCCATCCTTAAAAGCAAGCCGAGATGAGATGACAGCAGCAGGCATGAGGGCTGGCTGCACTGGGCTGTGTCTTTGATCCTCTCCAACCTCAAAGGTCAGCAGTCATCAGAGCCAGGTCCTTGCTCCATGCCACCGCCTCAGCAGCAGCTCCAGACCACAGCTCATGTCGCCTGCACTGAGATGCGACTCTCTTTGCCATCCTCCTGTGTGACCGGCTGACACCCGTGCAATGTCTCCTGCACCGGAGGAGCAGTATTGTGACCAGGAAAATCCTCTATCTCTTCCGGAACTCGCCCTCCAACCTCAAGGGGTATGGCCTGGAGAACCAAGGTATGAGATCCAAGATCAATCCCTAGCCACAGAGCCATCCTGCCCCTGAGGAATTAGGATCCCTCCTCTAAGTCCCTTCCACTGAGGTAGGTGGGAGTAAGGGGTCAGGGTATCAAAGCTGATTTCTTGGGTGCCTCCTGCCCCCTGCTGGACACGTGAAATTTGGCAGGAAACTTCCAGAGCCAGAGCCAGCCAGGGGAAGGAGAAGCTGCCCTCTGCTTCCACCTACTGGCCCCTGAAGGCGGGACTTCTCCAAGTTCAATGCCAGAGGAAAAGCACAGCCAGGGTGCCCAGCTCCGCCCCGGGGAGAAGTGAGTGGGTAGGAGGGAGGAATGAACACTGTGGTGCAGGGCTGCACGGGGTGAGAGGAATTTGTCACCCTAGGTCTCCAGGGACAGCCCCTGAGCCTGTTTTCCTCCTGTGTCTGTGTGTGTGTTTGTATGTGTATGTATATCTGTATGTGTGTATATGTATGTGTGTGTTTGTATGTACGTGGAGTGTGGTGTTGGGTGTATGTACGTGGGGTGAGGGTCCACACACACATATATGCACTATCGGAGGCCAGAGGTCAACATCAGGTGTGTTCTGTCACTCTCAACCTTATTCTCTGAGTCAGGGCTTCTCTTGGAACCTGGAGTACCCCATGTCAGCTAGACTGGCTGACTAGCAAGCTCCAAAAATCTGCATGTCTACTTCCGCCACCAGCGCTGCTGTTACAGGTTTCTTTTGTTGTTGTTGTTTGTTTGTTTGTTTTGTTTTCATGAGTTTTGGATCCAAACTCAGGTCCCTGTGCCTGTGTGGCGAGTCTTCCGTCCACCTCCCTATGCCTCGAGCCTCCCTCCCTCCCGGCCCACCACTCACTCTTTCCAGCTTCTCTCCCCAACAGGCTTACCCTATTATCCGTTGGTTTCTTGACCACCTTTTCTAGAGAGAAAAAGAAGGGGTGAGGCGTTGGGGGTCGGGTCAGGATCAGTCACTGGCTGCTTCTGCAGTGCTGGGTCCTCCCTCCCTTTCCCCACCCTGGCACTTACTGATATAGACAGACACCACAAAGATGGTGCCGAGGAAGAGGGCGGCCATCACAATGGGAATGAACAGAAGGGCTCGCTCCCGGGTCTGGAAACCTGGAGAGACAGGCTTGAGTGGACCCCGCTTGTTGGTACTCCTCCCACTGGCAGGTCCTCCCAGCCCTTGCCCAAAGCAGCTGCATCCTCCAGAATTTGGGCCTCCTGATATCACACCTTTCAAGCAGTAGCATTGTGGGTAATGTGGTCGTTAGGGGCATTTTAAACTGCTTTGTGGTATTTGCCAATCTTTATAACTTGGGAGACTCCATCTTGGGGGGGGAGGAGAATGTATGTTGGTATATGTACAGGCGGCACACATTCAGAGGCCAGAGGAGGGCGTGGGTGTCCTGCTCCATCATATTTCACCCTCTACAGAGACAGAGTCTCTCGCCCAGCCTGGAGTTAGCCTGGCAGACAACAAGCTACCGTCATTCTTCTTCTCGGGCCCCCATAGTACTGGGGCCACGGTCACCTGTGGCCGTGCCTAGCTCATGTTTGCACAATAAAGACTCCTACCCTTTGAGCTGTCTCTCTAAGGGTTGATTCCCTTAGAGAATCCCCCTAGAGGGTCCCCGTGAGCCAACTTCCTCCTCCTGGCTTGGTCAGCTCTGTGGTAGAGGGAAGGCCTGCCCCCTGCCACACTCCCTGCTTGCCGCCCTAGGCTTCAGCTGCTCAGCTCTCATGCCTGCACTGGCACGTCTCCATGGAAGTGAGTCTGCATGGCTATTCTAAGTGACAAACACAAAGACCAAAAGGCAGGTGGTCTCAGAGGCAAGAGGCACAACCACTTCCCCACAAAAATTAGGGGGACACACACACAAATCCTGTCATCAGGGAGGTCCTCTTTGAGACAGGGTCTCATTAAGTGGCTCAGGCTAGTCTTGAACTTGGGGTTCTCACACCCCAGTCTCCTGAGTGCTGGGACTGCAGGCCTGTACCACCACACCCAGCTCACAGGTCAGGAGGCAGAGACTAGTGGAGCAAACATTGGCCTATAAGCAGCTACCTGGCTTGTAAGTAAACTTGTATGGGAGCCAGGGCCAAGGTTAGGAAGAAGTAAGGTAGGCAGGACCATGCATCCGGCAAGCCAGCTCCCAGTTCATTTTAAAATTTGTTATTTTGTTCATCACAGGTTGGCTTTTTTTTTTTACATTTGTTTTTATTTTTTCACTATGATATCAAATGTTGTCTTCTCTCTCTTAAGGTCCCTTTGCGATACTTTTGTTAAATGTTACATAGAAGCTCAAGTGATTTTCTCACTCCATTCCAGTCACAACTTTCCAAAAAAAAAAAAAAATTACCAAAGCCAATCTTGAGAAAAAGAAAAGAGACAGCACTTTCCTTTCCCTCTGTGACACTGGGGGTCTAACCCAGGTCCTCACACATGCTGGACATATGTGGGGGTCTAACCCAGGCCCTCACACATGCTGCACATATGTGGGGGTCTAACCCAGGCCCTCACACATGCTGCACATATGTGGGGGTCTAACCCAGGCCCTCACACATGCTGCACATATGTGGGGGTCTAACCCAGGGCCTCACACATGCTGCACATATGTGGGGGTCTAACCCAGGCCCTCACACATGCTGGACATATGCGGGGGTCTAACCCAGGCCCTCACACATCCTGCACATATGTGGGGGTCTCACCCAGGCCCTCACACATGCTGGACATATGCGGGGGTCTCACCCAGGCCCTCACACATGCTGGACAAGCACTCCACCACTGAGCCCAGGCCCAGCACTCCTCTTGGTTTTCTTTTTTGTGTTTTAAGGTAAGTTTTAAATTTTATGTCTCTTTTTATTTAGTGTATATCTGAAGAGTGCCTAGCTGTGTCTATCTGCGCCATGTGTGTGCCTAGTGCCAGCAGAGGCAATGGATCCCCCGGAGCTAGGGTTGTGGACAGTTGTAAGCTGCCTGGTGTGGGTGCCAGGAACTGAACCCAGGTCCTCAGCAAGAGCAGCAAGCGCCACCTCTCCAGCCCTAGAAAAGGTTTTTAGTTGTTATTTATTACTGTGTGTGCACACACACGTGCCATGGTGTACACGCAGAGGTATGAGGGCACTTTTAGGAGCTGATTTTCTCCTTCTGCCTTTACATGACCTCTGGGGCGTGGAACATGGCAGGAGATTACCTCACTGAACAGTCTCAGCAGCCCTCTCTTTACTTTCTGTGTTGAGACAGGGTCTCCCTAAGCTGCCCAGGCTGGCCTTGAGCTTGCAAAGCTCTTGCCTCAGCCTTCTAAGTAGCTGTGCTGACAGGCCCGCTTGCCAGGCCTAGCTTTCTTAGCCCTCTCTTTCTTCACTCATCCTAACACCCAAATGGAGGCCCGCAGGCAACAGCGTCACGGGGTACCCATACCTCACTCGGAGAGACAGCAGAGCGCCACTCACGGTTTCCAAACCGCAGAATTCCTTGCCAGGCACCACAGCATGGGAGTAAGGGAGAAGCTGCCACCAACTCATTTCTCGGTTGGAGAAACTGAGGCTCAGAAAGAGGAGCTAAGGTACCACACCCCAAACTGCCTCCTGCCTCCTTACCCCAGTGTCCCTGGGTGCCTCGTCTCTCCCCTCAGTTCCCTGCCTCCCAAACACTTGGAAGGACCCGGTCTCCCCTGGACTCACCACAGAGTGCATCAGTTTGACTCGATCCTTCCCTCAGAACCATCAGGCCTTTGGCCTCACAGCTGCACAAAGATACAGATTCACACATGTATGTGTGTGCACACACAAGCAGAGCAGAAGGGAGGGAGGGAGGAAGATAGGAAGGGTGGGAGGGAAGGAAGGAGGGAGGGAAAAAGAGATAGAAACAGGGTCCCCACACCATAAGACTTCCAAGCCCAGGAAGTCAGCCAGGAAGCAGCAAGTCCACATTCACCTAGCCTGTGACTTAACAGCGCAGCAACCCGAGTGGTTGTTACAAAAAGGATGGGAACTCACAAGCAAAAGGAAAGGTTGCTGCTGTATTGGGGCGGGGAGGGGTGGAGGGATAAGCAGGGGTCTGGATGATATGGGCTAAAACAGAGAGGGCATTGTTCCAGAAGCAGAACCCTCAAGGCAGGAGGAGTGGGAGGGGATGAGTTTGGTCTAAGGTGGACCTTCTCAGCCTTGGCACCTGCAGGTATTTTGTGCTGGGAAATGTCCTAAGTTTCACAGAATACTTAACAGCACCTCTTCCTCCACCAGCTAAAGGCCAGAAACAGCCCCCTGGCCAACGACATCAGGTGTGGCCAGTGTCCCCCAAAGAACAAATGTGCCTGTTAAGAAGCTCTGTTTAAGGGTCTTCTGGGGAGATTTCCCTGTGAAAGGGAGATCAGAAGGCATTGAAGGATGTGAAAGCTAGAGCCAAGCGGGACTCGCGTGACAGGAGGGAGGTCGATGGGTGACACCTGTGGTGGTGTGCTGGAGCATGTCCTCGACACCCAGCCCAATGCTCTACCTCGGGAGAGGACGTCACGGCAGCTCATGGAAGAGCTCTGCAGAGGAGTGGCCGGGCAGAGGCAGGACAGGAGTGGACATGTGAGATGTGGGATGGGTGGTCCCGGGAGAGTGGACAGAGAGGGACGTGGCAAAGGCGGTGAAGGAGAGGCTTCAGAGAAAGCGTGTGAGAGAGAATCGCTCAGCACCTTCACAAACCTTCATCAGAAGCCTCCTGAAAGCAGGGGCCTCCCAGTTCCCAATAAGAAGCTAACAGTCCCACATGTACTGAGGCAGATTAGGGGGTCCCCAAAGGAAGATCAGAAAGGCCTCCCAGAAGGTACAAAAGTTGAAACAGCAGCACACACCGGCTAAGAGGGCAGTGTGGTGTGTGCACAGTGACCTCTCTGCACACAGGAACCTCTATGATTAGCTAATACCCACCAACGGAGGCTGCCATGCACCTGGCAGCAGCAGGCACCATCCCAAACACAGAACGGAGGGGAGGCTGCCGCTCTCCGCTTAAGAAGCTGCTGGCCTTTGGGGAAAGTGAGCAATAAAGTATGGATGGTTGGCCGCAACTTGTATAAAATGTCACTGGGCAGGGGTGGGGCGGAGGGTGGGGGTGGGTTGCTGTGCCAATGCATTTGTTCGCTTGTTTCCTAGAACAATCTCTGGGAAGGGTCCTGAGGAAATATCCTGAGGGGAGGGGCTTGCTCATTAAAATAAATCATTAAGTGTAAAAAATTAATGGAGCATGTGTTTAAGGGTTCTGCCAGGCAGGATCCTTTGAAGAATAAACAGTGCGCTCAGGGTGCAAGTACAGGGTGCGAGGGAAGAGAGAGGGAAACACAGCTGGAAGGCCCATCCCCATACCAAGGAGTCTGGGCTTCCTCCCAAAGGCAGCAGAGAGCCGTGGTGGGCTCCAAATCATGAAGTGCGGTGATCCCAAAGGGGCTACGGAAGCTCATGATGGCAATATGGTGCAGGAGCAGCCAGGGAGACACCAGAGGCAGGGAGCCTACGAGGAGACGAACCCTTCACCACAGTGATGAGGCCCAAACTCAAGTGACCACTCTGGAGAGTAAGGAGGCGGATTCCCAAGACACTCAGACCAGAGGCACAGACCTGACTGAAGAGGAGGTGAAGGCAAATGTGGGTGGCTCACTGTGTAACGGCCTGTCACTTGGGGCTCAGGGCTCAGCTAGGGCCCTATTCTGGATGTACGCCTTTACATCTTGGTGAACCACTACATTCAGCTGTGGAGCTTGACCATCTAGGGTACCAAAGGACAGATCCAGGGGGAGATGGAGCTCAGCAGAGATGGGAAAAAAGCCCAATGAACGTAATTAAGAGTCAAGAGAGGCAGTGGAGATAGATAACTCCATCGGGAAAGCACTTTCCCTGTCAGCCTGAGTTCAATCTCCAGAGACCACATTAAAAAAAAAAAAAAAATCCAGGTCTGGTGGTTTGTGGTTGTAATCCCTGCACTACGAGTCTCCAGCCAGACGGCCTCATCTAATTGGCAAGTTCCAGGCCAGTGAGAGACTGTCAACAACAACAACAACAACAACAAAAAAAAAACCAACGGTAGACGATACCTGAGGAGCAACACATCAAGTTGATCTCACACACACACACACACACACACACACACACACAGAAAGTAAACAGAAAAGGGAAGAAAGAGGTGTCGCAATGCCTCAAGAAGATAGGAGATAGACTCTACTAACTCAGCAAGAGCAGACAAGAAAAAAAAATGCAGAAAGAGTTCCTTAGGCCAGCCACAGAGTCACATTCACAAGTGAGTGAGTGTGGCCATGGAGGAGGTGAACAGCAGGTGGCTAAGGACACTGAGACAGGACCCCCAGGACCATTGGTTTGGAAGAGGCAAAATTTATACCTTGTCCAAGGATGACACCTTTCGAAAGGTGATGACCCATTGGAGAAGAAGCCGACCGGGCAGGGCTTGCACACGGTATCCGTGGTCTCTGTGGCTGAGAGCATGTGTGGAGGATACGTCAGCAATCACAGAGGCGGTGTCTGCCTCCCAGGGGAGCCAGCAGACAGGCAGGGCAGGAAAGAGCACCTGCCTTCAGCTCCTGGCCCCACCTGGTGACAGCCCCACCACCACCAAGGCTGCAACCCAGTGGAGTACCCCACCCCTTTCCCAGGAGGTGGCCCATAGCCAAGGCCAGAATTCAAAAGATCCCATTTCCTGTCAACTGGAGGGAAGATGCCAGCCCCAGTGGGAGCTTCTGTGCCCTCAGCTTCTGAGAGTACCCCAGCTCTCCTCTCCCACCCACAGAGCTGTTTCCCCAGGCAGGCTACTTACCCATCTGCTCAACTCCAAAGCCAGGGCCACAGGGCGTGTGCTGCGCACAGGCCTCACAGTCCTTGCTGGTGCAGTGCTGACCTTCCTTACAGGTGCAAACGGTGTCTGTAACTGATGTGCCCTCCTTCTTAACCCGAAACCCTTGATCTGAGTAGAGATGGAAAGGAAGAATGGGAAAACCCGAAGGACCCCACCGAGAGCCCTCCTTCTCGTGTCATCTGCTGTTTTCCTGAGACTCTCTTCCTAGTGCAGATGATAATCAATTAACTTCCTGGTGTGGATAATTCAACCCAGACTCCAACTCACCAGGACAGACCCTACCTAGTAAAACCAGAGGGATTTCAGTGGTAGGAACATCATCCCAGTTCTCAAATGGCCCTCCCCAAACAGCTCCCACGCACTGAGTTCACAGTGTCTGTGCTGGTGACAGCGCAGCTCTCTGTTCCAGTTGGCTGAGAATTCGCCTGAGTCGCACGGAATGCATTTGGTCTCCTCAAGTTCTGTGCAGTCATGCTCCAGTCTCTTCCCTGAAAAACAGGAGGAAATAGGCAGACCAGGCCAATCCCATGACTCAGTTTATGTCACAACCCTGTGAGCCGGGGAGGGGGGGGGCGGGGGCACCGGAGCTTTGGAATGGGCATTTCAGACCCAACGTGAGGGGCCAAGATGGAAGAGACAGGACAGCCTGGGGCAGTCTGGCATCAAGGAAGAGGGAGGGAAATGGGTCATTTCAGACCCGAGTTCACAGTTCATATATGGGGTCTGCATCTGCCAGCAAACCAGGTGGGGAGGGCTAATGGCTCACCTGGCTGACACAAATCGCAGCAGCGGCCATTGGAAAAGTACTGTCTGTCGCCGCATGCAAGGCATTGTCCTAGGTGGACCTAAAAACAGAAGTGCGTAACCAGAAGGGATCTTTGACAGTCACGTTGAAAGTTAGCCAAGACACAGGCGTAGCAGATGTGTAGATCCAAAGCAGAAAGGAGAGCCACCACAGAATGGGGCCTGTTTGCTTTTTCCTCCTCGGCCATGGGGTTATAAAAAGCACCTAGAGAGTCTTCCTGCCCTCTCACAAAACAAAAATTAAGAACTCTCTAACGCGAATGGGTCCCCTTGACTCCTCAGGGCTCCAAAGGCCCAGCAGGAAAGGGAGAACACCAGCACTTCCCCAGAGTCCCAAGGCTGCTGGCTGAGCTGGCCTCAGTCCTTCTCATGGTTTCTGACCCCAGCTTCCTATCACCTAATGCCAGAAAGAACAAGAATCTTTCTACAGAGGGCAATGCTGAGCAGAGGGAGGCTGAGAGGCTTGCTCAGGGTCTCCAGGGGACAGAACTCAAAGCTCTCAACACGTCCTGCTCTCCGTCAACTATGTCACACTCTGCCCGCTTCTACAACATCCTGGAACCACCCAGGCTATGAGCTGCTTCTTGCTAATTTAAACACACTTCTCTTAACTGTAAATCCTCTATGGTTGCCTCAAGAGAATAGCCAGTATCACTTCCTATAAATTAAAAGAAACCCTAAAAATACGCTCAACAGATTCATGACAGGGTGATTAAGCCTCAACTTGTATCTTTCCTTGCTAAAAGCCTCCACTCTGCCTGCTCTTGATTTCACTTTTAAAAGGGGGCATTAACAAGTCACTGACAGCCATTAACTAGACAATCGTGGCACACATCCTTAATCCCAGCACACAGGAGGCAGAGACAGGCAAAGCTCTGTTAGTTCGAGGCCAGCCTGATTGACACAGCAAGTTCCAGGACAGCCAAAGCTACAGAGAGAAACCCTGTCTCAAAAAACAACAACAACAAAAAGCATTGACTATGATCAAGCTCCAGAGACTTGCTCTTTGAAAAATAAGGACAGGGCAGCAAGATGACTCAGAAGGTCAAGGCACTTGCTGCCAAGCCTGATGGCCTGAGTTCAATCCCCAGAACCCACATGGTAGAAGGAGAAAAACAAAAAACAAAACTCTCAAAAGTTGTCCTTTGATCTGTATTTGTGTGTGTGTGTATGTATACATGATATAGGCGTACACAAATAAATAAATAGATAGATAAATAAATAAATGTGATTTTAAAAATGAAAAAGAAAAGGATTGGTGGAAGCTGGAGAAATGGCTCGATGGTTAAGAACACTGGCTGTTCTTCCAAAGGATCCAAGTTCAATTCCCAGCAACCACGTGGCAGCTCACCACTGTCTGTAAATCCAGATCCAGGGATCTGATACCTTCACACAGACATACATGCAGGCAAAGCACCAATTCATATGAAATAAATACAAATAACATTAAAGGAAGAGGAGGAAGAGGATGACGAAGAGCGAGAACAAGACCAAAACCAAGAAAAAGAGTGAAACTGTAGGGTAAAAGATCTGATCTCACTTCCAGGTTTGAAATCCTACGAAAACCCACCAGTCCCTGAACCTGAAAACCCACCAGTCCCTGAACCTGAAAATCCACCAATCCCTGAGCAGCTCAGTTTATTCAGCTCACATAGATGAGAGTCTGCTTGGGTGTCAGCACCTGGCAACTGTCTGGCTGTCCAGGATCCAGGATATTGAGAGCTCTCATTTAACCTGACTATCACTTAATGAAATGCATCTGAGAGCTCCTGTGCCCAGCAGTGCATCATTGCCAGGCAGCACCTCCTCAGACTTCCCACCCTCCTCCTAGAGCAGTGAACAGTCATGGACGGCATCTGTGAGCAGGTGAAAAAGACACCGTCCCTCTGGTGGCTTGTCAGCCTCAGTTTTCGTTCCCCAAAGCGCTGGTCCTTCCTCCACAAAAGGTCTTAGGGCCACAGCTTGGGGACCCCTTGCCATGTGAATGGTAGACTCAGAAGTCAGGCAGATAGAGAGTCAGATCCATGTTGAGAGACTTTGGGCAAAACTCTTCTCCTTTCTGGGCCTCATTTTTGGTCATCTGCGTATCAGAGGAGTCAGGTGAAATCAAATGAAGGCCACACGCAGTCTCACTCACAGACCCGTGCACACACAGGAAGTCCTCAACAAAAAGCACCTGCTATTTCTGTCAGGGCCAAGCCCCTACCTGGAGCCCAGATCTTGACCTTCAAGGTCAGACTTTGGTGGTCCAGACTACCCTTCATCGTGCCTCTGTTTCTTCCTCCATCCCTTCCAAAAGGCCTTCATCCACTTCTCTTCCACTCCACCCTCTTCCTGCATCCCGTCTCCCTAAAAGCCTTTGCTTCGATCACTGGTTCTCAACCGTCCTAACACTGCCCCCCTTTACAGTCCCTCACGTTGTAGAGACCCCCAATAAAATTATTTTTGCCGCTACATAAATCTGTGTTTTCTCTTGCTCTTAAGATGACTCCTGTGAAAGGATCATTTAATAACAACCCCCCACCCCAAGAGGTCACGACCCATAAGTTGAGAACCACTGGTTTAGGGTGAAGATTAAAATTTACAGAGCAGCCACCTCCCTTGCTCTCCTCTCCTGCGGCTGACCTCTCCAGTTACCCTTACCAGGCCACGTGCTAGAGTCTACACTCCTTGGCTGGGGTTGTCGCTCAGTTGCCACAGTGACTTCCCAGCATGCCTGAAGCCCTAGGTTCCACTATAAGTGCCATATAAAACTGGGCATGGTGATGCGCACTTGTAGTCCCAGCACTAGGGGGTTGGAGGCAGGAGGATTGGAAAGTCAAGGACGGGAGAGATGGCTCAGCTATTAAGGTGCTTGCCGCATAAACGTGTGGGCTGGAGTTCAGATCTCCAGAAACACATGTAAATTGGTCTTTGTAGTGACCTCTCCTGCAATCCCAGCCTCAGAAAGCAGAGACAGGCGATTCCCCAGGGCAATCTGTATAGTGAAATGTGCCATGTGGGGAGCTCTGGGTTTCATTGAGACCCTGCCTTGATGAGTAAGGTGGGAGAGTGTCCAAGAATGACTCATGGTATCAACTTCAGGCCACCACGGGCAAGCGCACACGTGTACCCACACAAATGTGTACATGTATGCAAACCATGCATGCACACAATAAAAAATGAGGAAAAAAAGATTAAGAGTCATCCTCAACTACATGGTGAGTTTGAGGCCAGCGTGGGGTAGGTGAGAGCCGATGATTGACAGGTATGCACTTAGGGCAGTAACTGTCCCAGCTGCAGAAAGCCAGGCGCTCAACATGACACCTGCCCACACAGACCATTCAAAGCCGGCTGAAATACCCAAATCCCTGTCACCAACCAAAAAGAATCTACAGTGCTTGAAAGCAAGGGAAGCCCAGCCAGGAGAGTTCGATGGGATTCAGGTAGTCGGGGGATTCCCAGGCTCCAGAATGAGGAACTGCAGAAATAAGTTTAAACCAAAAGTGAATCAAGGGCTGGCGTCTGAAAATCCCCGAGATGTGCTTGATTGGGTCTGAGCCCTTCTGGTGTCTGGAGAAACGTCGTCTGGTCCCTTTCTTGGGTTCCATGGCTATTTGTCACCTCCGGGTGTCTCTTGTGCTATCTTAAGTTCAAGAGGCAGAGGCACAAACTTGGGGATCCCTCCTAGATTTGCTTGGCTATGATAAGGGTGCGGTGGATATGAAATTACCTCTCGCCAAAGGAAAAACAAACAAACAAAAAGGACCCAGGACCTCTTACCTACAAGATGCCCTGGATGAAAGTGGCCCCCAAGTAGCAAGGAGAAGATACCCAGTGGTAGCCAGCAGCTGTCCACAACAGGAGAGTGACAGGAAACGGGCCAGACCCGCCCCTTCCCCTAGTCAAGCTGCTTTCCTGTCTGCTAATCCTTCCCAGTCTCTGTGGCCAGCTCCTGAGCCCAAACTTGGATCGGATAAAGCTGTCCAGGCACCATGTAGGTATATTCTCCCAAACCCCCTCTGTGGGCTACAAGGGAGGAACAGAACCCCCACCTTCTGGGAGGAGAGAGGGTCAGTCCACCTCAATTTTAGTCAAGACCAGTGCCCATCCCACTCACCCCTTCCCGCCTTCCCCAAATCAGCTGGGAAGATCTCATCCCCGAACTCTTTCCATCTACCACTCTCGAATTCCTAACCCTCTCGGGATCCAGGACAGAAGCCACTCACCAATGTCAGCAAGCAGCTCCAGAGCGCGCACTGCTGAGGCAAAGGCACCATTGCGGGGCGAGGTCTTGAGCGGCTAGATCACAGGGCTTCGAGTGAGGCCTCCAGTAACTCCAAAGTCCCTGCCAGAGCCCCGCCCAGGAAAGGGGCGGGGTCTCCGGGTACCAATCACGGAGGGCCTTTGGCTAGTTGCTGAGCAGGGATTTCCCCAGGACCTTCCCAGGAGTCTGATTTACCCCAAAATTTTAAGGGACCGGGCACGAAGGTGGGAGAATGCATGGTCCCAAGGGGAGCTCTTTCTCTGCATCCCCAGAACCCCAAAAGCCTATAGCAGGCCTAGGGACCTTCTTCCTGCTTGCAAGGGAGCAGAGGGGAGGATTCCTGTAGGGGCTGGGGAGCGCCACAGGGCACTCAAGCTTCCTGCAATACCCCGGGGAATCTTTGCAGAACCCAAAGAGTCCCCAGTGAGGACAGAGAGGTCTAAGGAAGTCCCCAGCATTACTGCAAACCCAGAAAAAGGGAAAGACCTTTTGGAGAGCCAGGAGGCAATTCAAGGAAATGAGTTCCGTACTCAGTTTCTCTTTCTTGAGAAGGAAATTCCCGCGTGTAGGGACAGCGTCCCATCCTCTCACGCGTGCATGCCACTATGTGTCTCCACCGGCTTCTCTCCCATCCCAGCTCCATTCTGACCTGGAGACAGGCTTTTACTGTGTGGACCACGGGCCCCCTTGAGAAATGTTGGAAGACTGGAGAACTCCTTGTTCCTCCATTAACTTTCATCCGGAGCAAAGCTCTTAACTCTGGTCCTCAGGGCACTTTACCCTGGGTGCCTTCTCCCCGGTACCACCCACTATTCATCATTCATGTTTTCTCTCCATCCTCCTCCTCCTCTTTCTCCTCCTTCTCCTTCTTCTTCTTCCTCCCCCTTCCGCCTTGTGGAATTCTATATCAACCTTAGGCTGTCAATCTTCATAAGCAGCACTCCCCACACACTGCGCTACCCCCACCAGTTTTGAACTAGGGCTGACATCTGCTCTGCAGGCAGGTGGCCTGGGTTCTAGTCCAAGCTCTGGGCCTGATACGGTGAGTTCATTTGGGCTGCAATTCCCCCATCTCAGTCCCTCCCCGGAACTTGAACTAGATGCTGCTTAGGATGCTGATTCTCCAAACTCTGAACACCAAAGCCATGCTGAGAGACCAGGCTGCAAAGAAAAAGGAAGATGGAGAGAGAAACTTGCTACGTTAACCCTAGCCATAGTGCCTGCCTTACTTGCTATTCTATTACTGTGAAGAGACCAAAACAATTCTTACAAAGAAGGCGTTTAGTTGGGGGCTTGCTTACAGTTTTATGGGGTTAGTCCATGATCATCATGGTGGGAAGTAGACAGTCATGGCACTGGAGAACTTTGCATCCTGATTCATGGGCAGCAAGAGGGGGTAGAGGGAGACTGGGCCTGGTGCTCCTAGTGATATGCCTCTTCCAACAAGGCTACACCCGCTTATCTTCCAAAACAGTTCCACTCACTGGGCGCAAGCATTCAAACATATGAGCCTGAGTTTCACTCTCAACCAAAACATCCCAGGGCCTTTGCTACAAAGTCACAATAATAGCTTCCTCTATCTTCACTCCAGATTTTGGAGTCCCAGAAGAAGCTGCCTTTGTGAGGAGCATGGGGCCAGTTGAATGGCTGGAGATCAGGTCCTACTACACTGTCTGTCTTTTCCCTCTGGAATCCATCTGTCTTCTGTCATCTCTGCCACTGTCCTAACTCAGAGGCTCAAAGCAAATATGTGAATAGGTTGTCAATTCTCACCCCAGGAATAGCCCCCATCACAAAGGAGAGGGCAAAAGGGATACGACTCTGCTGGTCTCAATACTGACCCCAAGCTACAGTGGCCTCCTGGGTAGAAAGGATGGTGGACACATACAAAAAGGCCAGAAACACTCAAATCAGGACCCAGGACTCTCCATTAAAGCCACCCAAAGACATCTAGGATGAAGAGAAAATGAACTTATCTTTTCCCTTTTTCATCCCCGTTGGAAAACAAGCCTGGTTTTCATTCTTGGAGGTGGAGAGTGTTACCAAATAACTTCAGCTATTGCTTTTTCCTTATTTGCTTGATTCCAAAATTGGGCCCTTCACAAAACTGCCTGGGGGAAGCCAGTACACAGAATTAAAACATTAATTATATTATATAAAACATACCATAGCAGCAATTAAAGCATCTTAAAATTAATGTGTGAAAGAATAAATAGTAGCCTTCGTGTTGCCCCATGGGGTGCAGACCAGACAAGATAAAGGGAAGATATTTCAGTTCACACACATCCCTAGAAGATGCTTGTGGTGAAGCCCAGGGAAAGAACAAAATAAGTTGGGCTGAGAAGAGAGCAAGGAAGGATAGGGGCTAGTGAGATGGTTTCAGAGGAGATGGCAATTCCATCAAGGGAGCAGTTCAGCAATAGAGGTAGGGCGTGGTGAGGGATGCTGGAAAGAACAGCAATCCAGGATTCCCAGATGGTGAAGGAAATGGCCTTTGTGGGGAGCGGGGAAGCGTGCCTGGAGGTCAAAATCTGCAGCATCCCCTATCCAAAGACCCAGCTCAACTCGTGGGTCTGCATTTACCTGCATTCCGTCCCTCCTCATCACCTAATACATACCGTTTCCTGTTCCTTTTCCTACATATTATACTGTACTTCCATATGCATTTGCATGTGTGTGTGTATAGATCAATGTCTATATGTGTGTATCTGTGCATATGTGCAATGAAAAGGGATGTAAAGCAAATTGTTTTCCCGACTTTAACTCTGTCATGCATTTGTCAGTTTTTTTTTTGTGGTGAATAAGTGCATAAAAATATAATTAATAGCCGGGCACGGGGTGGTGCACACCTTTAATCCCAGCACTCTGGGAGGCAGAGGCAGGCATATCTCTGTGAGTTTGAAGTCAGCCTAGTTTACTATGTGAGTCCAGGACAGCCAGGGCTATAACACAGAGAAACCCTATCTCAAAAAAAAAAACCCTAATAATAATAATAAAATTAATAATCAAAGTATCAAATGTGATGCTCTATGGCTTCAGAATGCCTATTCTAACTGTACGGATGTTCATTGAGGTGTGTACACTTTGGATCTGACTAATCTTACTACATGATGTTTTTTGTTTGCGAATTCATGATGATAAAATTTTATTTTAGAAAAGAAAAGAATACTAGCCATGGCGGCTCATGCCTTTCATCCCAGCACTCAGGAGGCAGAGACAGGTGAATTTTTGTGAGTTGGAGGCCAGCCTGGTATAATAGGGAGTTGTAGGAAAGCCAGAGGTACATAGTAAAACATTGTCTCAAAAATTAATTTAAAAATACTCCCAACTAGTATGCAAGTCTGGTTGTGCTCCCCAAGGTTTTCAGTGGCTCCCCAGGACCAACCACTTCTTAATTCACAGGTCTACACAGCCCTGGGCTTACAAGACTGCATCTCTAACCAGCCCCCCCACTTCACGTCCCAGCTTGGTCCCCAGATGTCCCACGCTGTCACCTCTACCTGACAAGACCTTTCTCTTACCTGCCTTCACCTCATTTTTCAGTGCTGGAGTTCAATGCTCCTCCTCCGGGAATCCTTCCCCAGACAACCACTGGGGTGAGCACACCTCCCCAAGGCCTCTCTCTCTCCCAGTCCCACAGAAACTCGCCCAAGTGAAACCATGCTGTACTTCAGTTATGCTGTTTATTTGTGGAACCAGTGTGTGCTGAGGCGGCTCGACGCCACGGGGCACAATGAGGCTCTACCCCTAATCTCCGCCTCCAGCCAATTTCCCTTTTCTGTCCCTTAATGACATTTTGGGCAGATTGCATTACTTTTGGATCACTTTCTGTTGTTAAACCTCCATCCTTTGATGCTTTATTCTCAAACTCAATTTAAATCTCATTTCATCTTCCCTGCTCATCCAAGGATTGACTTGAGCCAGAAAAAAAAAAATCTTGACAGCTAGAAATAAAAAGCAGGGAAGAAGAAAGGATTGGCTGGGAGCTGCATCCTAGCACCTTCCCGGGGTTGAAATGGGAAGGGAGATGGCAGGGCTTCCTGGAGAGTCCAGCCTCTGCAGAGAGCTCTCTCCCTGCTGGTTGACTCTCCTTGTCTGCTGTGGCCAAGCGTTGGCTTCCTGGGGGGAAGGGGACACTGAGTAATTTTCATGACTTTCTCCCCAGACAATTCTCTGATGGGACATCCAGTTCAGATTTTAACCTTCCTGTCTTGCTACACTACCACCCGGAGACTGCAGTGGAACCGTCTTGCTCAGAAGTCAGTGTGCTTGGATGAAATCTCAGAGACGTGCTCCAGCCTGGCTACTGTGGTGTCGGCTTGGCTCACGGGAATGCAACCATGCAGGCCAGCTGCTCTGCCGTGTCCTCTCTTTCCCGTTCTCTCACGGTCCACTGCCAGGAAGACCTCTTGGAGACAGCATCCCACTCCCCTTTAATTCCTTTCCCTTTGAGTGGACAGCCTGAGGTACCCCATCAAACCCAAGACTTCTCCCACTTCCCCAGGCTTATTAATTAAAGTGGGCAGAGAAGAGAAAGCTGGGGTTGTGGCTAGTGGGTGTGGAGAACAGCGCTGCCTCTTTTAGCAAAGCGTGTTGGGGAGATCCAGCTCCCCACGGCACAGACCTCGGTGGGTTTGCCTGCTGAGTCCAGTGAAGCTCTTACTCCATAGCCTTTGTAATGGCCACACCTCATGCCTGACTTGATTCCTAGGGAGGGGGTGATCCACATCTTCGTAATTGTCTTAGTCAGGGTTACTATTGCTGTGATGAAACACCAAGGCCAAAAGCACCTTGCCGGGGGGAAAGGGTTTATTCAGCTTACACTTCCATATCACCCTCCATCATCAAAGGAAGTCAGGACAGGAACCCAAATAGGGCAGGGACCTGGAGGCAGAAGCTGGTGCAGAGGCCATGGAGGGTGCTGCTTACTGGCTGGCCCCCCATGGCTTGCTCAGCCTGCTTTCTTATAGAACCCAGGACCACCAGCCCAGGGATGGCACCACCCAAGATGGACTGGGCCTTTCCCCATCGACCACTAATTAAGAAAATGCCCCACAGGCTTGCCTGCAGCTCCATCTTTAGAGGAGGTTTCTCAATTGAGGTTGTTTCCTCTCAGATGAGTTTAGCTTACGTCAAACTAGCCAACACAGCCATCTCCTGCTGCCCATCCAAAGTGCAGGCCCACTTGAGAGCTGATCAAGCACTTACTGAGGAAATGCAAGACTGCTAAGGGGGGAGACTGAAGGAATCCATCAGCACCTACCTGCTTGGGCCCCAGATGGCTGCAGAGCTGCCCGTCCCCACAAGATGACTAGGCTCTGGCTGGGATTCCCAGACCTAACTGTGTCCCCCTGATATTTCCCTAGAACTCAGCAGGGCTGAGCTGGGATTTGTCACAAGGAACTAAGACACCTAGGAAGGAACACAATGAGAAATCTGGAAAACCCGAGAGTCAGCTAGAGTATGCTTCGACAAAGTGTTGTTGGGATCCGGTTTAAATGACTCGCTGGCCTGGCTGGATCTGACTCCCAGACATGGAGAACTCTGCCCTGGACCTTGGCCTTTTGGGGCTATGGTGTCTGGAATGAGAGATGGATTTGGTGGTAGAAGAGGAAACACAGATTTCCTGCTGTGCTCTAAGGGTCTGCCACACCCTGGCTTCTTCAGGCCTTCCCCCTCTGGTTCCCACTCACCAGAAACGTCCAGCCATCCAACCATCTTTGTTTCATCCTCAGAGCTCTGTCTGTCTCCCTCCCCCACACATCGTCTATTGCCTCCCCTTCCTAGTCGGGTCTAAGACAGATGGTGTCTCCTAGGGAAGGCTATTTTGAGACCCTCATCTAAAAGGGAGTTTCTTCTACTGTCCAGCCCCTTCCCCCTCCTCACACTGTCCTCATGTGAAAGACAGACCTCTTAAACTTAGATAAAAGACAATGTTATTGGAAAGGTGCTGGGCAAGAAGGCTGAAGAACGAGACTCAGGCCAGGATCCCAGGAGATGGAAATATGAAGAGACAAGTCCTTACAGCCCTCCCTGAGCTGGCCAGTCCTGAGGACCATCCCATGACCCCGCTCCCTGCTCTTCACACCCACGATTCGTCCCCTCCCTCAGTCTAGCAACAGAAACTACTGAGTCATGGGAGGTCACGAGGGGTTCAGAATATAAAACCCTGACATGTGGCTGGAAAGACGGATCAGTCAGTGATATACCCCGAAGTATGAGGACTTGATTCAGATCCCCAACTCATCCTACCACTGGGGAAGTTCAAACAAGCTCTGTCAGTTCCAGGCCGGCCAGAGTCACAGCTAGACCCTGCATCAAAACACTCAAAGAAACAAAACAAACAACAACAATAAAAACGAGGTAATGTGTGTCTATAATCCCAGTGCTGGGCACTCAGGGGCATGAGATTCCCTGGGGCTTATTGGCTTAGTCTAGACACACTGGCAAACTCTATCTAAATTCAGTGAGAAAGCCTGTCTCAGAAAAATAAGGTACAGGCCAGTGAGATGGTTTAGTTGGTAAGGGCTTTTGCTGTCAAGTTGGCAACATGAGTTCGACTCCCAAGGTCCACATAGTGGGAGGAGAGAGCCAGCTCCTGATAGTTGTGCTCTAAACTCCACACACATGTAGTGGCACTCTTGCTTGAGTGTACCTAATAAAGATTACATACATATATAAACACTAAATAAATACATAAATATAAGAACAAAAACATAAGATGCAGAGTGATTGAGGAAGACACCCAAGATACATGGTTCTGAGTCTTCTTTTTGTTGTTTTAAGATATATTTATTTATTTTGTATACGGTGTTCTGCCTGCTGTACACCTGCTCACCAGAAGAGGGCACCAGATCTCATTGCAGATGGTTGTGAGCCACCATGTGGTTGATGGGAATTGAACTCAGGACCTTTGGGTGAACAGCCAGTGCTCTTAACCTCTGAGCCATCTCTCCTGCCCTCTGAGTCTTCCTATACAGCAATATTTGTGCAGAAGAACATTCAGTCCTGGGGTTACAGACACACCATCTCATCTAGGTTTTTATGTGGGGTGTCCGGATTTGCATGCCAACCCACTGAGCCATCTTCCCCAGCTCAGAATTATGTATTTTGATTCTCCAATGCCCCTGAAAAACATGTAGTTCACTGAAGATATTATATTAAACAGACAGTCCACATGTATACGAAATATTACAGACCAAAAACAATCCATTGCCCTATCCCCAAAATCAATTAATATTTTCATTTGTTAATTTATATTCACATTTTAGTCCTAGCCTTGGCTGTCCTGGAACTTGTTCTGTAGACCAGGCTGGACCTGAACTTGGAGATTCCCCCTGCCACTGCCCCCAGAGTGCTAGAATTAAAGGTGTGTACCACCACCACCCAGCTATAAAATGTGTTTTTAATTATGTGTTTCTGTATACGGTATGTGCTAATGAGTGCAAGTACCTCTGGGAACCAGAAGAGGGCGTTAGATCCCTGGAGCTGGAGCTACAGGTGCCTGTGAGTGCCCTGACCCGGCTTCAGGGAGCCAAACTTGGGTCTCCTACAGAAGCAGCGTGTCTCCCCATCTTCATCACATCCCATTAGGTGTCATTCTACGTGTTAAAGAGTGTGCTTGTTTATTTCCTGAGGAAAGGAACGTATCACTTTCTGAAACCATTTCCCACTCAAAAACATGTCACAGACGTTATTCAGGCCAGTAGACACAGATGTGCAGCTTCTGATTGGAACGCGCTGTGTGACGCTCTGCGTGGCGAACTCGTCGTAGCTGGTTCAGCTGTGGGCTGGAGTCCAGGTTTCCGCTCTTGCCGAGGGCACTGCACAACACAGGTCCCTTGATCATGCACACTTGGGCACTTGTACTGCGATATTCATAGAACAAATTTCTAGAAGGAATTTTCTGGGTATACAGAGTGCAAACAAATATTTTCAAAATGCTTTGCAAGGACAAAAAAAAAACTGAAAAAAATTCACATTTAAAAAGCTTCGGACTGCCAGGTGTGGCTGCAATCAACTTGAGTCCTAGCACTCCAGAGGTAGAGGCAGGTGGATCTCTGTGAGTTCAAGGCCAGCCTGGTCTAGACAGTCTGTTCCAGGATAGCGAGGGTTACGTAGCAATCCTCTGTCTCAAACAAAACAAAACAAAACAAAAAAGCTTTTTTTTTTTTTTAAAAGGAACCTCAGACTCTCTCCATTACTGAATGTTAGCATTTGTTTAGTGTTTGACAACGTGACAGGTAACAGATAGTGCTGCTTCAATTCACATTTCTCAAAAATTATATTTCTCTGTTATTAGTAAAGTTGACTTTTTTCTTTTTTGTGGCTCTAGGGTCTGAGCCCAGGGCTTCCTGCCACATCCTCCATCTCCTTCCTGTGGTGAAGCACTTACTCAAGTTGGCCTGGGACTCACTCTGGAGCCCAGGAAGGTCTTGACCTCATGATCCTGAGGAGCTGGGATTACAAACCTGCACTACCAGGCCTTGGGAAGGCTTATGTTTTGCCAAATGTTTATCAGCCAATTGAACTTCCTTCTCTATGAGCTAATGACCCTTTAGCTCATAGTGTCCATCCGACTAATTCATGGAGCGGTGGATGTGGGTCACGTGGTAGAGTTGTAGTACTGAGCTAGATAAATGTTCAGCCCCGATGAGTTCTTCGTATGCAATGGAACCCCTTTCCTCTGTCATTCAGATCAAAAATCAGCTGTCTAACTGTGCCTCTGAGCTTTCCCACAGGCATGCGCTGGCAGCCAGTAAGCATCTTGGCTTCAAGTTACTAGGAAGACAAGATTGTGTAATTTTATCACCATAACACCTAGCACAAATCACATAAACCAGTGACAATAAACAACTGTTTCAGGGGGTTCAGATCCCCCATGTTCTCTGGGCATATAGTATTCTTATCTCCATTTCAGAAGACTCTGTCAAGATCTCTAAGGACCAGGGATATTGCAGCCATGGGGTCTCTGTAGTCTTGGGGTTTAAATATTCTTAGATACGTTGGTGGTTTGGCCCATCTGTGATGGCAGACACATTCCATAGCTGTGCCATCCAATATGGTAGCTGCTGGCTACAGGTGCCTTGTGAACACTTGAATGTAGACACTACAAATGAGCAAGTGATGTCTCTGAACTGTGTGTGTGTGTGTGCGCGCCCCTCTATACAGATGACAGGGGACAGCTTTCAATGTCGTCCAGTTGAAACCCATCTCCCTCCCTTGGGACAGGGTCTCTCACTGGCCTGGAGCTCACCAAACAGGGTAGGCTGGCTGTCCAGCAGGCCCCAGAGACCAGCCTGCCTCTGCCCTCCCCCACAAGCACTGGGCTTACAAGCATGACCTACCACAGCCGGCTTTTTTAA
>CM053766.1:129290269-129446236 GCA_028658305.1 Pachyuromys duprasi
GGAAGGAAGCAGTGGGGGCTGTGACAAGCGCCAAGCGCACCGTATTTTCATACGCGGGGCAAGGTGAGACAGACACCTTGGTGACCTCTGACCTGAAAGACAAGATGAATACCGCTGTAAAATCGGCCAAACAGAGATCTGCTTCCAGATGGTTCCCATTGTTCCCTCTTCCTCATAGTATTCACGCTGAGATAATTCCCGGCTTCTCAGATCCTCTCTCATTCTAAAACATCACATTACCTCATTTTCATTTCATTACATTCACAGGTCACAAGACGACTTTCATCCTTGTGGAGTGCATCACTAATGGTTGCACAATAATGTTTCTTTCTGTTTCAGCAGGAGCCCAACAGAGAACTCCCTACTTGTGAGCTCTTTTATCTCCTGCTTCCTACTTTTGACTCTCTCTGTCTAAACAATGGGGGCTAATGGAGTTCACATCAGCCAGGATGTTCCCTGCACCGGTCCGTGCCTCCACAGCAAAAATAAGAAAGGTAGTCATTTCCTTCCAAACCATCTAATCCTGAGAGATGACATAGTCACGCTTGCTGGAGCCTCACACAAGGCCAACCCTCAACTCACCCAGACTGCATTTCCATGGTACTTTCATAAACGCCACAATGTAAAGTAGAACAAGGGGGCTTTGACAACTGAGAGACATGGGTTCGGATCCTGACTGTGACACTTAACAATATCCATGGGAGGGAGCAGAATGAATTCACATCTTTGAGTCTCAGTTTGTACATCTGTAAAATGAAAGGGTAATAAATAAAAGAATCACTGTTTATATGGGAGATAGTAAGAGTACTGGTCCCACCACAAGTAGACTCCCTTATGCCCTTCAGTAACTATCTGCTCCTCTGAGCCTCAACAATCTCATCCAGAAAGTAGGAAAGCAATATTTGTGCTTTTGGTCGCTGAAGAGTACCAAGTGAGGGTATATATAAAGTGGGCAGCAAAGAGTGCCCTCACTCTTTCATACACCCCAAGAGAGTTCCCCATCAATGACTTTCTCTACAGCTACGCTGTTAAGTGTTTGTGTGCTGTGGCCCCCTCTGGTTGTCTGGAGGATCCTTCTCAGAAAAATATTTTCCAAGGAATAAGACATTGTGGGGACATGACAGCCAACCCTAACCCGATGGCCCTGTGCTTTTGCCTGCCTAGTAATGAACTACGCCACCTCAGTAGTGCTGAGTATACTGGAGTATTCAGACCTTAGGAATAAATTTACACACATGCCCTGTGGAGACTAAAGAAACTTACTGTGGAGCCAGACGTCCCTTACGGGCTGCTGCCCTTTTGCTCTGGAATGTCCTGGAGATCCTAGCAGCCAGGTGAGATAAGATAGGAAAATGGGCTGCGAGGTGTTAACAACAGCCTCTGCTTCTCTATAGCTGTGTATCACTGTGGGGGAGGGATCAGGGAAAGTAAGGAGCAACTAAGGAAAATAACACACTGTTCCTGCCCAGCTGTGGATTCCGTGGCTAGTTGTGGATCTGATGTCTGCCTTAAAACCCCACCTTAACCCCTCTTCTGAACATTTGGCTGATTGGCTCTAAGACTACCATCCTTCTGCTAGGGGTAAGAATAAATTAATTTCATCTAAATTTGGATTGAGTGTAAGTCTCTGATTTCTCCCAGTAGATTCCAACACCATGGAATGATAGTGTAATGAAGAAAGGCAATTATATAGACATCTGATCATCGAACTGTGACAGCAAGCATGTGGCATCGCACACTGTGCTTGTTCGTGACCTAACTGAGTAAAGGATCTGATGGCAAGTCCTCTGTCACCAAAAAGTAAGGACAAGTGTGAAAAGTGATGCAAGAAGTTCTCCGTAGCAGCCAGGCCTAGTGGCTCAAAATGTCATCCCTGCTACTCACTCAGGAGGCCAAGGCAGGAGGATCAAAAGTTCAAAGTCACTCAGCTACAGAGTGGGTTCAAAGACAGCCTGGGCAATTTAGTGAGACCCTGTCTCAAACTCAGAAGCCAAAAGAGAGCTGAGAATGTCCCTCAGTGGCAGGGCCCTTGCCACACACGTCTAAAGCCCTAGTAGGTTCACGGTGAACTATGTCTGGGCTCTTTTGGAAACAGAGCAGCAATTTGCAATCAAGAGAAAGGCTTCCCTCCAGTCAATAGAGACATTCAAGTTCATGAACCCCAGGCCAAGGCTTATTGCTCAGTTTTAGCCCCCTCTGTCCTCAGCTGGCCCCAAAGTAACAGATTAGATGGTAACAGGAAGTAACAGGCAACAAATTACCCATTGACTATCATGTGCCAGGGGCTCTGCTAAGTGATTTGTCTGTTTCAGATATGACAAGGTTAGGGGACTGTACACAAGGTCACAAAGCAGTAAATGGAGGAGCCAAGGTCTGAACCCAGGTACTGAGTCATAGTGGGTTCTCCTAGCTACCCTGTCACACTGCCTCTCTAAACAAAGTGTGACGCATGCAGCCAGACTAAAGCCTAGTAGGACTTCATTAAAGAGTGGAAAGAGAAGGATGGATGGAAAAAGGAGTAGGAATGGGGCTGAGAGAAGAGAGTGAGATATACAAAAACCTTGAGGTTCAAAGAACATGGTGTGTGTTAGGCCTGACAAGAGCACTGTGGTTGCAAATTGAAAGTATGGAGGACAGTGGCCTCAACTAAGCAGGAAGGCAGAAAGAGGCTCGGTCGCACAGGACACCGAAGACAGCTTTATGTTTATCTAAGGGCAATAGGGACAGTTTCCTCTTGCAAATATCCCAGCTGGTGTGGTGGTGTAGACCTTTAATCCTAGCACTTGGTATGCAGAGGCAGGCAGATCTCTGTAAGCTCAAGGCCACCCTGATCTTACTTGGCAAGTTCCAGGCCAGTAAGAGGTACACAGCAAGACTCTGTCTCAAAAATAACTCTAGATAAATATATGGATAGATGGATGGATGGATGGATGGATAGATAGATAGATAGAAATGCATATGTTATGGAGTAGACCAAGCCAGGGATGCCAACAGCATAGGTGAGGTGACATCCAAGACACACAGAGGCACAGAGAGCTTTGAGAAAGATTTGAGGGAAAGGCTCAAGTACATCAGCGGTGGGGTTGTTGAGAGATGACTCCACTGTGAAGATGGGGTTTCTCAAAGACAGCCATAAGTCTTCCTTCTCAGAGCAGCATCTTGACACTCCTCCTGTTCAGAGGGATAGTTATGTCTTCCCTTGACCAGGAATCTCAAGCTTTGTCACAGAAAACAATGTAGCTCCCTCCTGGTTCCCTCATCTGCTCTCCTGGAGCCCTGGGCTGTGTATAAAGTAGGGGCCATGAAGCCCAAGCTGGGCATGTTGGACATGAAGAGACTCCGGGGCTGTGTGCGGAGAGAGACCTAGCCAACCACAGTTCCTCCAGTGACCCCTGTCCCTGAGGCAGCCACTAACTCTGCACTGCAGCTGCCGGGCCAGCCCTTCCCGAGTCCCAGAAACTCTGACCAAGAAGGAAATGGTACCTTTACCACTGGGTTGAGCCTAGAATGTTTGTCTTCAGACTCCATCTCTACTGAATCAACCAGCCTAGTGACCTTGCAAACATGGGAGACGCGTTTTAGAATTAAAGTGCAGTTAGTTGTGGAGAGTGGTGGTGCATACCTGTAATCTCTGCACTTGGGAGGCTGAGGTGAGAGCTCTGGTTCATGGCCTGGATTATGCAGGGAGATTGTGTCTCAAAATAAAAAGATGGCTCAGGGATTAAAGTCTTTGCTGTGCAGGCGTTGAGAGCTGAGTTCAGATCCTCCACCTTTCTAAGAGAACCTAGGCGTGGTCATACACACCTGTGATTCCAGGGTCCCTGGGACTCATTGGCTAGCCAGCCTAGCTTCTTGGTGAGCTCCTGCTTCAGTGAGAGGCCTGTATCAGAAAAATGAGGTGGACAGTGATAGAGGAAGACACACAACATTGACTGCTGGCCACACACAGAAGCATGAGCTTGTACACACATGCACATACATGCATACACCACACATACCCCCCTCCAATACCCCACAGAAAAGGATGGGCTTGTATACACACACATTCACTTGCGTGCACGCACTCACACAAAGGTATTCTTGGAATCTACCTCATCAGAATATCTCAGAAGTGAGGAACCACTGGCTAGCAACCCTGTCTTGCTCTCTGTCATTAGCCCTTACCTTCATGTCTGATTATAGTCTCTTTACGTGACCCAGCACAGAGACAAGCAGGGAGCTGGACAGTTTGAGGTTTTCTGCTGGCAGGGCACTGAATGGATTAACTTGGTCATCTGAGTAGCAGAGACTCTTACTAAAGGTAAGTATTTTTAAATGTTTCACAAGTACATTTCCCGTAGCTCTGCGGAAAGACTGAACACATTCCATCAAGTGTAATAACAATCAAAGGAAGGATATCACTGTAGCAGCAGATAGACCAGAAATTAATCCCCTTCATAGAAGAGAATATTATATGGTAAAGAAAAAAAAAGAAAAAAAATTATATCCTTGTTCAGGGGAGCAAGGCAAGGTGGTGTACATCTATAATCCTGGAACTTAGGAGGTAGAGGCAGAAAGACCAGGGGTTCAAAGCCATCTTTGGCTCCTCAGTGAGTTCAAGGTCAATCAAGAGTACACAAACCAGTCAGAGGTAGGTGAATCTCTGTAAGTTCCAGGCCAGCCTAGTCTATAGAGCTAGTTCCAGGATAGCCAGGGCTACACAGAGAAACCCCGTCTTGAAACCCTACCCCCCCTACAAAAAAAGTGAACACACACACAAAATTATTTGAAGTGTTATTTGGTGTTAAATAGCTTAAGGAAAGAGGAAATCTAATTAGACTGACCTGTAGCATGTCAAATCAATTTTAATTAAAATTTTAATTATTAAAGGGCAAGAAATAAGTCATGTTAATACTTACAGAAAAATATGTTATGTTTTCTACAGATAACAAAGTCTAAAGTAAAAAGAAAACAAATCAGAAGGGCTGTGTCTTTTCCAGTAGGGTTTATGGGGGCACCTGTCTCCTTGCCTCTTGCAGCTTCTAGAAGCTGCTTGCTTTCCAGAACCAACCAACGCCCCACCTTGCTCCTTCTCCCCATATCCCCAGAGAATGGCTGAGATAAGCACCAGAGAGGAGGAAGAATTCATTATGGCTCACGGTTACAGGGGCTTTCAGTAGAGAATGAATGGCAGTAAATGCATGGCGTGAGGCTTCTGCTTTCTGAATTTTGGTGGATTAGAGCTTGAGAGATCCAGGGATAATCCCCCACTTACAACTAGTCCCTTACACCCAAGTTTCCATAACCTCCCATTATCACTGGGAACAAAGCGTTCAAACACATGACTTGTGCATGACATTTCACATATAAACCGTCACACCCCATCTCCTTCCACCTCTCTCTTCTGCCCTCTCCTGTCTCTCTTCTACTTCTATGACTCTGAGCTTCCTACCTCCCTTTATAAGACCCTGCACAACTACATATATATTTATGGGCCTACCCAGACAACCCAGGGATAGCTCCTATATCAAAACCAATGGCATTGTCCTTATGCTCATGGAAAGAGATAGATTCACAAGTTTCAAAAATGAGGACATGGACTTCTTTGGCAGCCATTATTATGACTACCACAGTCGCACAAAACCATAATGGCATAGGGTTCATAGGTTCAGACACCAGACACTAGGTTCCTCACCAGGTGACCCTGGCAAAGAGGTTCGCTAATGGCTGTGAGGCACTTAAAGGTGACCAGTCAACAGTTCCTCTACTCCACCCCTTTCAACATACAGCAGTTTGCCAAATAGAGACTGCCTATTCTCACCTGCTTTGCTTACAAAGCCTTGAGCTTCCCATCACTGCAGGAAGCAAAGTCCCCTCCACCCCTTCTCCAATATTCTGAGGGGAACAGGATTCAACAATGAACCACAGGTTTTGCCACCTGCGAACAGAATAAGACAGGACAACCTGAAGACCTTTGCTTTCTAGCAGTGGCCTGAAAGCACAGCCCAAACAGACCTATGGAAAGTCACACGCTATGATGTCATAACAGGAAGGGATAGAAGATGTTATTTGTGAGTTAATGAGCCCATTACGAGTCAGCCTAATTTTGAAGGCTTTACATTACAATGCACACATGCTATGGCATCTTTACACTTATTCAGCTGAACGCAGCTGACTTCTTGTTTGCAGATGAGGTTTGGAAAAGGTTCCAGAACGAGCCCAGGTGTTGCCGGCTGCAAAGCGGTGATGCTCAAGGGTGCACGTGGGCCGTTCTGATCCCGTGGCTTGTGTTCTCATCAGCTATGTCTTCACAAATGGTAAATTCTGCCCATCCACTTGAGCCGAGGAATTCAAAACAATGGAAATCTGTTTGTCACCTAGGGGCAGCACAGGCAGGCAGGTTTTCAGGCTGTGCAGCCAGCTGAGGGAAGCTGCTGCTCCTCCTGCCCCGGACTCCACATGATTTCCTCACCTCAGACAGCGCCATGGTCCAGGAAACCCACCAAGGCCAGTGCTAGAAATGCGGACTGCTTTGACTTCTCTCAGCTCATGAGCCCTCTGAGAACTGCATGTAAGAGAGATTCATCCCTTTGCCTAGAGAGTGCCTGTATACGCATAATGTTCCAGGAAGTTGGGACAAAGGGGAATTTAGAAGCTTTAATCCTTAATATTTTGGTGGTTGATGTACAAAGATCACCACAGTTTGGAGGCCAGCCTGGGCAAGGCTTCAGAAGCAAGCAAAGAAAGACATATATCCAAGGATACTTGCCTTGGTGCTCTATTGCTGTGAAAAGGCACAGTGACCTTGGCAACTCTTATAAACGAAAGCGTGTTGGAGTGTGGTCTGGTGCTTTGTATTTGTTAATTACTTACCCCCTGAGATTCTTACTGTTTGTGAGCAAACTGTCATGTTACCCCAAGTATTGCTGTTTAACCTTGCCTAAGAAATTATTCTTGAGCTGGAGAGATGGCTCAGTAGTTAAGAGCACTGTCTGCTCTTCCAAAAGATCCGGGTTCAATTCCCAGCACCCACATGGCAGATCACAACTGTCTGTAGCTCCAGCTCCAAGGGATCTGACACCTTCACACTAAGGCACATAAAGTAAAATTAAATGAATTATTTTAAAACAAGAAATTATCCTTGATTGGCTATTTAAAAGGCCTAAACCTGGCCAGGGCAGAAGAAGATAGGCATGGCCAAAGTTTGAGGGCTTTGGGAGAGGAGAATCATGGGAAGAAGACAGACAGGAAGAGAGGAGGAAGAAGAAACCTGACATGGGTTAGGTGAAGACAGAACCTTGTGGGCCAAGAAGAAAGACTCCAAAAATGGTGTGGCTGAAGGAAGAGACCCAGTTGAAGAACATTAGCAACTATTTGGGATTATGGATGGGAGGTAGCCCAATTGGGAGTGGTTAAGTCAGATGGCAGGGATGTGGGCTGAGAGATCAAGATAGTGTAGGTGAATTGTCTGCCCAGCCCAAGGTGAAATAAGGTGATTATAAAATCTAACAGGTGTCTGTGCGTTATGATAGCGGGTTGGATAACGTTGCCAGAACAATTAAAGGGCTGATAATAAATATATTTAGCCTGACACCTTATATTTACAACCACAAAAGCATTTAATTGAAGTTTGCTTCATTATGATTTCAGAGGTTTGGTCCACTGTTGTGGGGAGGAGCATGGCGGCACACAGGGCAGACGTGGTGCTGGAGCAGTGAGTGCTCTGCGTCCACATCCTCAGGCAGCAGAAGAGACACGGCTTTTGCCATGGGCTTTTGAGACTTCAAAGCCCATCGCTCAGACTCCACCAGTGAAGAGTTACAAGGTATACACCAATCTGGTAGTCCTTGACTTGCAAGAGAATTCCTTATCCCAGGCAACAATGTTGCTTCTGGTCAAAAGAACACGTTTGAGCACAAGGCTACAAAGATTTCATTCTAGGCACCAGCGTCTTTGTTACATTTCTGTTGCTGTGACAGAACACCATGACCTAAGCAACTTACAGAAGAAACCATTTAATGTGGCTTACATTTTCCAAGGCTTAGAGTCCCATGATGTTCGAGAAAAGGAAGAGACGAGAGCTCACATCTTGATCCACAACCACCAGGCAGAGAGAGCACTGGGAATCTTTTTCAGTCTTTTTGAAATCTTAGAGCCTGCCATTAGTGGCTCATCTCCACTATCGAGGCCACACCTCCTAATCTTTCCCAGTTTCACCAACTAAGGGCCAAGTATTCAAACGTATGAACCTTTTGCATCCAAACCACCACCGTCAGCTTACACTCAAATTAATTATCTGTCCTCAGTTGCTACGCTGGCAAAATGAGCTGTACAATAGGACTGTTGAGAGAGCAAATGAGATGTGTAAAGCACTTAGCACAAGGTAGGTGCACAGTGGGTATTCCCTACAACAGAAGACAAACTTCTAAATGGGAAGAGATCGGGTTCAGGGAACTTGCTTACCTTCAAGACTCTCCTTTCTTGCTCCTTTGTCATAAATTTTTAGTAATACTATATTGTTATAATTTAACTTGTGTTTCCTGACGAGTTGTGAGCTCCCTAAGGACATGGCTCCTATCTATTTGTCCTTTATGCATCTCTAGTTACGTCATTCTTTCCCTGCTACCTGCCAATCCAGACGTACAACTCTCAGCTCCCTCTCCAGCACCATGTCTGCCCCAGCACCCATGCCTCCTGCCATGACGACAATGGACTAAACCTCTGAACTGTAAGCCAGCCCCACTGAACTGTTTCCTAATAAGAGTTGCTATGGTCATGGTGCCTCTTCATAGTAATAGAAACACTAACTAAGACAAACTAATGGACATGATTCTTCTTAAATATTTGTAATTTTAGGATGTATTTTAAATCTTTATTTTTATGTGTATGAGTGTATGCCTAAATGTATGTTTGTCACATCCATGCCTGGTGCCTAAATAGGCAAGAAGCAGGCATTGGATCTTCTGGCAATGAGTTAGAGACAGTTGTGAAAGCAAGGCAGATCCTCTGCAAGAGCAGCAAATGCTCTTCACTGCTGAGTCATCTCCGCAGCCCATACCTTAGGACCTATTTTAGAAAAGAAAAGTTGTCTGTGGACTATTTGACAGACTTTGGATCTCTAAGTTCATACATTTTATTTATCTTTATTTTATGTGCACTGTGTTTCTCCTGCATGTATATCTGTGTGAGGGTGTCAGAGCTTAGAGTTACAGGCAGTTATGAGCTGCCATGTGGGTGCTGGGAAATGAACCCAGGTCCTCTGGAAGAACAGTCAGTGCTCTTAACTGCTGAGCCATCTCTCCAGCCCAAGTTCATACATTCTCACCATCATTTTTTACAACTATTTCACCTGTGTGAAAAATTAGGTTCCAGCTGCAGCCTCTGAGAATGGCTACTTCTTCCACCAGCAGTGGTGTAAGTGTGCAGCTACACACTCTAGTGTGATTTTTTTTTTTTAACCTGAATTCTTCCTACCAGCCTCTACTCTCCACGAGAACAGAGAAGGGTCTCTATTTGCTAGGATGGTACCTAGCAGGTAGGCACATGTCAAATCACAGAATCTTTTAAGAAAAAAATTGAAACAGGTTTCTTGAATGCATAGTGATCTGCCCGCTTCTGCCTCCGGAGTTATGGGGTTAAAGATGTGCACTGATATACCAGATGGCTTCTGTTTTTTGTTTGTTTGTTTTTGTTTTTTTAACGTGTGTGTGTGTGTGTGTGTGTGTGTGCACTGAACTCGGGGCTATCAGCATGACCTTTACCCCCACAGAACCTCTCCAGCCAAGTTTTCAGGTCTTTGTAGCGGATGTAGAACAGCGAGTCAGTGAGCAGAGCGAACATAGGAGCTGATGTTCAAAGCTACTGGGCCTCTCACAGTGCTCAAATTCCACAGTCACCGTTTTACTAGATCTGTTTGATTCCCAAGGAGGAAAAACATACCCTCCGGCATCTGAGGAGTTCCCTGAGGAGATTCATGTAGTCATAGCTTTGATTAATGGAGAGCTCACAACTGCGTGAGAAAATTCCATTCTCCGTGACAAACTCTAGATTAAATGAAAACAAAAAAAATTATTTTTAAAGCAAAAATTTTACATGTTTCCTGGTCGACAGTTACTTGTTGGGAATTTGGTTTTGACCCTGAATATTCCTCGAAGAAATAACTCAAGAAGAACCTGCGACTGTATCTCTAGGAGCCTTTTGCCTACTGCCAGTGTAACTAATTGGATACACAACCTATTTAAAGGTAAATGCAGCTTTTTCTTCACCTCTCTGATTTCTTGTGATCAGGTTTGGGTACTGCATATTCTCCACTACACAGATCTACAGTCCGTTTGCTCAAAGTATCGGAGGACTTAATTGCTCTTTCGGAAGAGGGAACGGGGTCTGGAAACAGGAAAAAGGCCAGTCTGAAGTCCTCTGCCGGGCGCCGGGCGTGGACCCAGTCCCTGTCAGAGACCCCGTTACTAGGCGACCGCTGGCGTTCTCAACCGCCGCTGCACAGCCACTCTCTCGCCCTCGTCGCCTAGGAGATGGACGCTTCCACTCAGCCCTGCCGGAAACCCGCACGCTCTTTGCGACACCGTCGCGGCAGACGCTGCGTGCGCGCCCTCTGCCCCCACCTCCACAAAACGCCCCGGCCGCCATTGCCTCGTGCCCGCGCCGGTCGGTTGGTGGCGCCTTTGTCCTACGGCGGGCAGGTGGGCTGAGGCTGAGGCGGCGGCGGCGGGCCTGAGGCGGAGGAGCGGCGGGAGGCGGCCGCGTTGGTAGCGGTGAGTGCCGGGAAGCGGTGGCCGTCCGCCGAAGCGTAGCCCTGATGGGCAGGCGGTTCGGGGTGGAGGGGGAACGGGACGCCGAGGCGGGAGGGCCCGTTCGCCGCGCGGCCGCGGCCTCTTCTCTTGACGCGCGCGAGGCTGCGCATGCCCGGGGCGGGGCGGGGCGCGGCCGCCTCCGGCTCCGGTCCGGCCCGGGCCCGGTCGGCGGGCGATCGGGGCCTGAGGTGGGCGCCGCGACCCGCGGCCCGTCGCAGCCACCGAGGCGTCTTTTGTAGCATCGAGCACGCCCCGCTCTCAACTCTGTGAAGCCGCTCGCCCCCCGCCACCCCCCGGGGATGGGGCGGCCCGGGGTGGGGGCGTTCGGCAAGTCGGTGGCGCAAGGCGGGATTCGACCCCAGGTCGACGACACCGGGTCTCGGCGGTGTCCCGACGCCGAGCAACTTGGGGAGCGCTGTCGCCCTGGGCGCATTCTCGAGATGTCAACTTCTGTGACATCTCGCCCATTTTATGGACGCGGACCCTGAGCCCGGAGAACCAGGCGAGAGAAACCGTGCCCGAGGTTCGCACGGACGCCGCGCCGGAACCTACTGGCTCCCCAGGGCCCTAAGACTGGGCCCTTCCCGCTCCCCGGTAGCGGGCCTGGGGCTTTGCTTAGGACCACGTCTCCCCAGCTTCCTTCCCCCGCGCGGCACCCTCCCAGTCCGCCTACCGTCTGTACTGTTTACCAAATGTTAAATGTTTTTCTTCAAACTGACTCTGACCCTCCCCTCCCCCTTAAATACATTTGTTTAAGGCGGAAACTTTAATCCCAGACCGTATAATGGAAAGCCAGTTATTTTTCTAAAGCTCATAAAAGAATAATAAATACCTGTCTATTAAAAGCAACACTTGTGTCCTTGTTCCTCCTGAAGTTGTGCGCTCCAGGCTTTGGAAACCGCTGCCCTAAGGAGTACGGGGTTTATTGTCGTGTTATGTCTTTCACTGTGTGTGGATTTTTTTCCCCCTGCGGCATTCCAGATCCCATTGCCATGCCCTGGGATCTTCCGGTTTTCGTTAATATAATGAGCTTTCTCGTTGTAAAAGGTTGCGGTTACTGACTTAGAAGCGCTAGTCCCAGGAGCTTCAAGAACGGTCCCTCAGATGCGCGGAGTGTGCCGCCTCAGTTTTCTTACAGCAGTTGTGGTATGGTAGCCACCTTGACAGTTCATAAAAGGATGTTTCTGCAAATCCTGACGGGGCTTTTGACAACCGTACGTTTGCTCTTTTTGTGTTATCATTTTGAGTGTGAAAAGTAACTTTTTATTAGTATTTTGGAACAAGGCCCTAGTTTTGCCTGTGGGTATTGGAGATCACTTGACCAAAAGTTAACATGCATTTGTTAACTTTGCTTTGTTTTGCTTTGCTTTGTTTCTTCCTTTAGTTCATCTTTCACCTTTCATATATGTTTTGGGACCCCTGAAATGCCTACTCTATTTAAATGTAGTAACTGTATATCCTTGTATAATGTGCTGGCAAGCTGACCACATTGCAAGACCAAATGGAAGGCATTTTTCTAGATATCAACTGTTCCTTGTCCCATTAGTTATCTGTTCATAAATTCGGTTTTTATAAAATGTGAGAGCAGATTTACTTTAGTTTCTGAAAGGAAACACAGAAAAGCCAAACTTGGGCCTTTCCAAATACCCCACAACCAAGGGCTTTATAAGACAAGAAATCTGTATTCTTTGGGGGAAATCTGTAATCTTCAGGGCTGACCTCTATATGAACACAGAATAGAACCAAAAATAAGATCACATCCATTGTCCTCAAATGTGTAAACAGCAATCCTGTACAAAGAAGAAAGGTAAATTTTAATTTACTCAGGAGTCCATTTCAGAACTTAAGCAAGTGGAGCCTCATCTATCAGTTCTCCTAGCTAAAAATAAATAGCAAAGCTTTGCTCAGAAACTACATTTTAAATAACCATTAAGGCACTCCATGTCTGTGGCCTGCAGATGGCAGTGCCTTTCTAAGCTTGCTGCTACTGTGAGAACTGGTATTCACCTGTGCTTTTAAGAATGGAAAACCTTTTACAAAAAAGGAAACCTTTGGGCTGTGCCCTTCAGTTTTCTCCTTTTGACTCCCCACATGAGAAACATTGTCTCTGTTTTTAAATTGGTTCTTAGTTGCAAAGGGAATCCACAGCTCTTAGTGCACATGGTAAATACCACACATTTGCTTCTACAAGTTATTTTTTAAGATGGGGGCAAGAGTGTTATTTTATGTGTTCTGAGGTTTTGTGCATATATGAAAATGAGGATTCAGTAAGCTTTAAGATTTCTTGCCCAAGATCACATACATATTAACGTGTTGAAGACAATATTGTTGGAGATAAAAGATTTCATAGGAAGAACTAGGCTGTATTGTGTGGCACCCATAGTCCAGGAGTTCTGAGGACTTTCTGTATGCTAACTACATGCAAATATTTATGTCCCAGAGATGGCAGCAATCTCCTTATTACTTTCCCTCTGTCTTCCCATGAACTCCTCCAGTTAAGTGTTTTCCCAAAGAAGTATCCTTAATACTTTTTTGCTTTCTGTGCACCTTTTCGTGTATGAATGGTTACCACATCTCTTTGAGGGTGATACTTTCAAAGCTCACTGTCAGCTTTTTTGTGCACTAAAAGATTTGTCCTGTGAACAGCGTACACTGTTGGGTAGGCTATTCTGCTTAAACAGAGTTAAACTGTCAGTTAAAAGAGCAGTGCCCAACAGAAAACCTTAATAGAACCTTTAGTGAAAGGTAAGGGTAAGGCTTCTATCTAAAGCAGTACCAGGGTTCCAATATCTTATTTATTCCTCCAGCTTACACGAGATATATACAGTTAGGCCCTCTATTTAGAAGTCTTTCTAAACCTTGTTCAACTATTAGGAAGAAAATGGCTGTGACAATAGCTAAAATATGGAAACACAATCCCTGAAACTGTCTAAGAAGTATAATCACACCGTGACCACCAAAGGAAACAGGGCTGTCAGCACAGGTTTCCATAGGCTAAAGTTAGTAACTACACAGTCATGGGCTCACTTCACCCATCACCTCCTTCCCTAGTCAGAGGAAGAATGTGATCTGATGCTGTCATTTAATGTACTAAGTTTATTGTTTTTGAAAGTATGTTACCTAGTTCTCTGGTTAATGAAGAGCAAACTGCTAATTCCGCAAGCCAGAGCTGTCAGTATTGTGCTCTTGGAGTCCTCTTTGAAGCATTTTGTTTTACTACCTAAATGCAGTGGTGGAGGGGGAGGGATCAAATTGGCCACATACATACTTTCATATCCACACTGTTAAAGACAAAGTTAATAAGCAGACATTGGGATCTTAGTAGACATTCCTTGTTAGGAAAAGGCATTCTTCCGAATGTAAGATCCACAGACATTCTAAATATTCCTATTATTTCCATTTCAGACTACACTACAACTTATCAAAAAGCCAAGAAGCGATTTAGTTCAAACTATGAAGCAGAAACCATTTTTTTGTTTTGTTGTTTTGATTTTTTTGAGACAGGGTTTCTCTGGGTAGCCCTGGCTATCTTGGAACTCACCCGTAGGCCTTGAACTCATCAAGATCTGCCTGCTTCTGCCTCCCAAGTGCTGGGATCAAAGGCATGCGCCACCACTACCCATCTGAAACCATTGTTATAGTTAACTCTTGAAAACAAGTGTAAGTATAAGCCAGAAGTTGTCACTATCAGTTAATAATCCTGGCTATGACTAGATTTTCTTTCTGACAGTTGATATTTGTTATTTCTATTTGAACAGGGTTCAGGGAGACTTTTAGATGGAAGGCCTAACTATATGTTGTATTGTGTAAGCTAGAGGAATAAATAGGTAACAGACTAGTACTTCCAAAATATTTGTTGAAAGTCTCCTGAGACTTTAAACTACAAAAGACTGGTATTAATACTCAGATTCTTTCAACTTAAGGGGCGGCCTAGGAATTGATTTTTAATGAACTTCCCAGGAGGTGCTGACACATGATCATCAAAGCAGTGTGACATAGGGGATGAATGTATATGTGGGAACATGTCTGTATGTATATGTATGTATGTATATATAGAGACATGTCTCATGCATGTGTGTGTGTGCGTGCGTGCGCATGCATGTGTATGAGAGAAGGGATGGGAAGGTTTTGTTTCGTGGACATAGAGTTCAGTTTTATAAGATGAAAAGATATGAGAATCTTCTGACTGTGAATGTACTTGTCCCTGCTCCAGTGCCCACTTAAAAAGTTAAGATGAGCCAGATGCAGTGGTGCATGCCTATAATCCCAGCACTCCAGGAGGCAAAGGCAAGTGGATCTCTGTGAGTTCAAGGCCAGCCTGGTCTTCAAAGTGAGTTCAGGACAGCCAAGGCTACACAGAGAAACCTTGCCTCAAAAAAAATTTTTTTTAAGACAGCTTGGTGAAGCTGGTGCTGGAGCACTTGCCTAGAGGCTCAAGGCCCTTTGTTCCACCCCAAGCATGGAATTAAAAGCTAAGATGATGTTTGATGATGTTTGTTCCTATAAAAACTTTAAGTATTGCTAAGAAAATGAAGAATGGTTGTCTGTTTTCTTTGTGACTAGTGTGCTGAACTAATAGACTGGCTATTAAAGTGTTGAAGCCTGGCTAAAGTGAAGCTTGGTGGCTTCAGTTCATTTTGTATTCTCTTTCTTCTTTCTTTCTTTTAATTTAAAGTACAGAATGTTGCACATTAGAGTAGCATTCTTTAGGGACTGTTGGTTTGACGGTGAAAGAAAGAGGTAGAGACGTTTTCAAAGGATCATGATAGGGCCTTGTAAAATTTTCCCTATCTATGTTGACTTGTGAGCTAGTGTTGTCATTATGCAAATATTGTTTAGACAATAGTAATTTTTTGAGACTATTATTTTTGAGATTTCATGAATACGTCTTTCCTGACATGTCTACAAGATACTCTCCTGGTTCTCTGGTTCATAACATTGTCTTTCCACCTCTTCCACCAAGATGTTCCCTCAGCCTTAGTACACATATAGGGATTATGTTTTAAATGTATTATTTGAGACTGAGCATCCCATGGTCCCATGTTCTGTGTATTTTGGCCAGTTTGGATTTTTGTAATAGCCATTTGCTGCAAAAAGAATCTTCTTTGAGTTGTGAGTGCTACACTTATTTATGGGTTGTTGTTTTTTTTAATTTGAATTTCTGAAAATAGAATAAATTGAAAAGTTAAGCTCAAAGAGAGAGGAGGGGACAAGTGTTAGCTCAGTGGTAGAGTGTTGCCTACCCTGCACAATGCCTTGGCTTCAATCCTTAGTGTCTCCAAGTTCGCTTGCATTCTTTCTCTCCCTCTCCCTGTCTCTCTCTCTTTCTCTATCACACATACACACACACACAATCTCACAGTTAAAATCAGGAAATTAATGTTAATAGGTTTTTGTTTTTGTTTTGTTTGTTTGAGTCCTTTGATCCCAGTATTTAGGAGGCAGAGGCAGGAGAATTTGGAACTAGAGGCCAAAACAAAAATAGTATTTGTCTGAAGAGTAGAAATTGATAGAAGCAGTACTTAAATAAGTATATTGTACTCCACTGAGTATTGGTGAGGCATTCAAACATTGGGTGTTCAGCATAGACTTACCCTTTTCCAGGTTCCTGGGTCATAATCAGTCCTAGTAAGAGTGTTCTGAATGGAAACCATATCCCTATTGGGAGCAGCTTAGCCTGATATGTAAGCACCTTGTGTTGGTTGAACTTGGATCTGAGTTCTAGATTTGCTTTTTGTGTGAGTTTGAAGGTGTGTGTACATAGTACACACATGAACAAGAACGTATGTGTGCATAGGGATGTCAGAGTAGGACATAGGTTGTTTTCCCTTATTGCCCTCCACAGTATTGCCTTGAGACAGGGCCTCTCACTGAACTAGGCTGGATGGCTGACCTCAGGATCTGCTGTCTCCACTCCTCACAGAGGGATTACAGGCTGACACAGTACTAGAGATCTCAAACTCCCAGACCTTCAGATTTGTGTTTTGATAGTAGAGTAGCCTAAGATAAACCACATGGTTTTTGTGACCCTTAGGTTCTCTCATCTTCAATTTGGAAACCCTTTTTTTTTTCTTTTCTTTTCTTTTTTTTTTTTTTGAGACAGAGTCTCACTGTGTAGAGGATTGAATCAAATCATGCACATGGTGTATTGTAGAGGCTTGGGGACAGAGTGAGCACTTTGTAAGTTCCTGTTTCCAGGAATGGTATGCTAATATAGTTTAATAAGAGAGTGAAGGGGATAAATATGAAGGAATGTGTAGTATTCAGAGTGAGCTTAGCTTAAAGGGTTGTTAGAAAAAAATGTAGCAAGCGTGGCATTTTCTTATCTCTAACCTGTGACACTAAAACTCTCATATTGTCTCTGATTTAAGTGTGTTGCCAAAGCCATCTTCCTTTAGAAACCCTGTCATTTTTCCTCCAGCTTGGGAAATGCAGTAGGTGATATCTGCTGTCTTTATGGGTTTGGTTTTCAGTGGTGTCATCTTCATATAATGCCAGTTTGGTCACTCCTGACTGTTAGTTGGTTTTCAGCTAAACTTTGGAGGAAGTTTGATTTCATTTGTTGGCAGTTTTTGGAGTTATGTGCACTTCTGGAGTCTTTCGACAGTAATAATTGTGCTACGAACCATTCAGGTCTTATGGCTAACACTGCTCTCATGTTTCATTATCATTGTTTTCTGTTGCTGTAGCCTACTTAGTAGAAAAATCTAGTTTTAAGGTTGTTTTGAAGGACTTATCTGTGGTTCCGCAGTAGAGAGAGCCTGCTTCATATACATAGGGCCCTATAGTCAATCTTCAGTACTGCAGAATCAAACCAAAAAAACTTGTTTTATAACGGTTTCAGACACAGAGAAAACAATTAATGGTACTGTGAATGCAACATGTATTTATAACACTCAAGGGTCGCTGTGGAGCCCTGCCTGCTATCATATTGGTTTGAAATAAAACTGTAGATTGGGAGCCAGGTGGGGTGGTACATGCCTGTAATCCCAGCCCTCAGGGAGGCAGAAGCAGGCAAATCTCTATGAGTTCAAGGCGAATCTCTGAGTTCAAGGCCGGCCTGGTCTACAAAGTGAGTACAGGACAACCAAGGCTCTACAGAGAAACCCTGTCTCAGAAAAAAAAAACAAAACTGTAGATTGGAAACTATGTAGTCTTTGGGAAATTTTTACCTTATTCTTTTGTGAATTAAAATGGCTCTGCTGCTTCTCAACATATTATCTTGAGTATTTTCCCAGTTTTTCATTTTGCTGTAAATCCTTTCAGTTGGTGTTGGTTTTCTTGACTTAAAAATCTTTACCTGAGAAGTGCTTTTAACTTGAAGCTTTCAGGAGACTGCTTGGAAATCACAAGCTGTTCCAGCTGAGGTTATATAGCTGTTGGTGATTATGGTGATACTGAATGGCACTCATCTGGCTGATAAAATTAGTAAACTATACAAAGTAGCATCCAAAGAAAAGTGAAAAAGACATTGAGAGACTGACTTTGGGTTTTATAAAGGTGTTTGACCAGAAAAACATGACATAAGAATAGAAAGGAGCCGTGTCTTCGCTTTTCTCCTCAGAGGTGTTTCACCTGTCTTTGGAAAGACTCCCAAGCTGCTACCGCCCTGCTGTTGGTTAACTTCTATCCAGTCGTAATTTCCCATTTCATGTACAAAAAAGAGATCTGACTCTTGCTGCCTTTTTTTCTTCTCCTTTAGATTAATGTCATTTCTGTTTCCTTGATGTTGGCTATCTAGCTCTCTTGAGGAGTCAGGAAGAAAATGTGATTAATACAAAAGCTCCTTTACTCATAACTGAATGTACATTTTCAGAGATCAACTCCCTAAACCTCTGCCTCCAGCAACAGGAGTTCAGGTTCCAAATGTTCTGTGCCTGTGCTAGGATTGTGAGGGACTCAATAACAGTGTTGGTGATGATGTTTTCACTGCCTTTGAAAACCTGTCCTAACATAGGCAGTCCTCCTGAATGAGATTCTTAGCCAGAAAATTCCATTTCATTGTCTCTGTATGTCAGCCAGGCTGAAAGATTAAGGCACTCTGAAATGAAGATAGGATGTCAGATATTTGGCACACCACAGGAAAAGTGTGTTGGCTCTAAAGTAAAGAAGTAGTTTGTGTCTAGGGTGCAGCTCTGTGGCAGACAACTTGCCTAGCTAGCACTACAAAACAAAATCAGGCATGGTGGCTTGCACCTGTAATTCCAGCATTGGAAGACTGAGACAGGAAGGTTATCTTGAATTTGATGCTAGTCTGTGTGAAAGAAGAAAGGAAATATATAAAAGTTGAGCCCTCTTTTTTCTTTTAGAGGAAACATAAGCCACATCTTCATATATCATTGCTTTGTATTGCTCAAGAAGAATAGATGCTACACAAGCAATTGTCATAACATTTCAATTGCAAAATTGTTTCTGGCAACTTGAACATAAAATATCCCCCTTCCTCTCTGGAACCAATATTGCCTCAAATTTTCATAGTATATAACCACTTTTATTTCCTAATTCCTATATGATAGCACTCACAGACTGGATACAATATAATACCCTTTTATACGCACAGGGAAACTTACCAGTTAACATAGCACCACAGGGAGCAATGTGGCACCTAAAAAAATCCCAGCACTCTAGGGTATCAGGCAGGAAGATCTTGAGTTCAAAGCAGCTTGTGATACAAACAGCACCGTCAATATGCACATACCGCGTGTATCCCAGTGGTATTTTGAAGACTATGTAAATATTTAAAGATATAGCTTCTCCAAATCTTAGCTGTTATATACTTGAAGTGTAAAATGAGCAGGCTGGGTCAGTAAGCCCTTGCAAAGCTGAACTTGTTCCTCACAATTACACATTTAAAAAAAAAAAAGAGGAGTCAAAGAGATGCTTAGTAGGTAAAGATAACTGCTTGCCAAGCCTAACAACCTGAGCTGTATCCCCAGAACCATTGTAGTAGAAGGAAAGAACTGACTCCCAAAAGTTGTCTAGCTCTCACACATTCACGCACACAGGTTTTTTTTTTAATGATATTTACTGTGATGCCTGTCATTATATAATGTATGTGATTAGATATTTGTGAACTTAAAGAACTGTAAATTACAGACGCTCCATCTGCAGTATCACAGCTCTGGCCAGCTACTGGTCAGGTCTTACATAGAACATATATCCAGAGCCTGGTGTGGTGGCACAGGCCTTTAACTCCAGCCCTTGGGAGGCAGAGGCAGGTTTATCTCTGTGAGTTAGAGGTCAGCTTGGTGTATAGAGTGAGTTCCAGAACAGCCACGACTACGCAGAGAAACCCTGTCTCATAAAACCAAGAAAGAACAGAAAGAAAATATATCCTGACTTTAAGTAGAGATTATAGCTTATATCTTTGTAATTCAGAAGGAATGATTTGGATTCTCTGGCTATATGAATTTATATTCGCTTCAGTTTTGTCATAATGTAGAGATTTCTGATTTAAAGTGGAATTACAGAACTTTCCTCACTTGAATGAGAATTTAAAAATTGGCCGTAGCTTCTTACAGAGTGAATGAAACCTACACATTGCTGTGGTCTTACACATAAGAAACTGCTGGGGGTTTTTTGTTTTGTTTTTTTTAAATGCATAGTTACTATTTTAATGCATTCTGTTAAGTGAGTGTTTAATACCATTTGAGTAATTAGCTATGATTCTCTTACCTGAATGGAACAAATGGAAGGAATGAAGCTGTACTGCAGTAGGAAGCAGTGTTTCACTTGTCAGAAGCTTGGAAATTCCAGTGCATTCATTTGTTTTCTAAGAAGATCAGCTGTTATTTTGAGACATAGATCAGTGTGTTTCTTTAAGTACTCAATTATCTCTTGGGATATGGTGTTTTATTACTCCGGGTTTTGAAGAGTGGCTGTATTTTGTTTTTAACAAAGTAGGCTTTAACTGCATGTGGTCATTGGCCTTTCTCTAAGCTCTCAGAGATGCTGGTGCCTCCCTTACTCATCCGTGGCACATGCCGTCCTCTCTAAATGAAAGTTGACTAGGAATGGTTTCTTACAATCATAGTGCAAAATATTCATGCTTACTTTAGCTTATAGGTGTGAACAAATCAACTTCCTTGATTTTAAAAATTAGCTTCTTCCTTCACATCTCATTCTGGAAGATTTTCATTCAATGGAAAGTAACCCAAAGTACATTAAAAGTCTATGCTTCATTGAATAATGATGTTTTAAGACCATTAATGTTAGCTTTTTTTTGTAACATAAAATAGAATTATTGACCTCTTCTCTTTTCTCCTCCCAGACTGTGCTTATCTTTTCTTCTAGGGGAGGGGGGGGATCCAAGTGACAACCACCTTTCCTGCTCTATGGACAGGGGAATGTTAGGCTTAGGGTTTGGCAGGGTTTTGAAATACTGAGATATTGTGTAATCAGATTTACACAAATTATGTTTTAGGGACAAAATACAGGATGATTTTTTACCTGTAAGTCATGATACTGTACTGTCTTAACTTAATAAGAGCTGCCTAAGTGCCAGTATGTCTCTGAATGGATTTCCGTGTACCAGCTGGTTGCCATTGTAGGTTTTTTTTCTTTTCTTTTCGGTTGTTACTTTCATTTAAAATGTGCTGATGATCTTGTTTTTATTCCTTAGCATTGAACAGATGGGTTGATTATTCTTTTCAGATATTAATAAGGCAGCGGAAAGAAGAAATATGAATACGGCTCCATCAAGACCCAGCCCCACACGAAGGTAAAGTACCCTGAAGCAGTGAGTTACCTTGGGAGAGTTGGGCTCTGGGGAGTTAAGCCCAACTTCACATATCAATGGTCTTTTCTTTACCCCCCAAACAAATCAGAAACGCTCAAGCAAACAAGAACCTTGTGTGAAGGGCCTTGCTGCTTTTTAAAATCATTCATCAGGAGATACAGCTTCCTCTGTAGGAAGCTTTGTTTTCGGTGACAAAACCAGCAAGTTCAGCTTGCAGCATGAGTTGCAGGCAATTGGAAGAGGATAGACCTCTGTCTTTCCCCAGCTCGCGTGTCACTGGGAGCCTTCAGAGCAGGAGGAGGGTCCCAGGGTCGTGTTGGTGTGCACCCGCTGTGGTGCACTACAGCAGGTAGCAGAGATCTGACTCTTCGTTGCAAATTGCTGCCCGTCCAAGTGTTAACCTGGGGTAACCCAGGGAAGAGCTGCTTGAGAGGTTGCTGCTTTGCCTGTGCTGCAGATCCGTGTGCTCACATGTTTGGGTTACTTGTTTGAAGGGAAATAAAAAGGGCAAAACACTCCACTTCTCAAAAGTCTTCCTTTTTCTGAGCTTTCCTGAACGTAGAAGGCATTTCCCAAAATGCTCTTCCTTCCGGTATTGACAAAAAGTCTTAGCCATGGCATGTACTCTTAAGCTCAAAGGAGAACTTTGCCAGTGTTCCATTGAGATTGTATACAGATTTTGTGGTCCCATAGCGGTGTGCAGGTGGGATGTAGTGTGTGCAGTTTTCATGTGAGATGCAACCAATGCAATGTAATTTATATCTGATAGATCTCAAAGGCTCTCATGTGTGCTCTGGATTTTGCCTTTGCTCCTAGGCAAAATGCTAGATTTCCACAGAAACTACATCCCGCCATAAAGTATGTTCCAGTGAATGGCTCAGAGGGAACAGGAACTTGACACCAACCCTGGAGCTTGAGTTGGAGCCCCAGGATTAACATAGTGGAAGGAGAGAACTGACTCCCATTAAGTTGTCCTCTAACCTCCACATGTGTGCGCCGTGGCACCCCCTATACATACACAAACACAGAAAGAAATTAACTTTTAAACTAAACTACATTCCCTGCTTGAACTAAGCTTAGTTGTCCAAACAGAAGCTAATGCACATACACTGTACCAGTCCTGAGGCCTGGGAATGTACTTGACTGACTGAGCACTTGTACATGACTTGTAGCTCTCCTGCTTTTGGACAGAGCCACCTATGTAGTTTGTGTTTTTATTTGCACTTGGACATGAAGGGAAGGTGTTTTTCTTTCTTTTTTTTTTAAGATTTATTTGTACATATGATGTGTTCTATTTGCATGTATACCTATGACAGAGGAGGGCATCAGATCCCCTTACAGATGAGCCACCATGTGGGTACTGGGAATTGAACTCAGGACCTCTGGAAGAACAGCCAGTGCTCTTAACCACTGAGCCATCATCTCTCCAGCGGGAAGGTGTTTTTCTAGCTGGCAAAATCCGTTACATTTATATACTCTGCAGAGTTCATGCTGACATTGCAAGCAAAACAATGCTTCTAATTTCAGCTGAATTCTTTGTCCATTCTTGCTGTACCGAGGAGTTGGATCAAACACCACAACTGCAGCTATGCCATCACAGCTGTCGCATGATGTCTAGTCATCCATTGGTTTTACTGTACAAGAAGGCACATCGTGCTACTTTGTTTTTTCTAACATCATAATGCCTATGACCAGCTGGAACTGTAGCCCAGCTGATAGAGGGCTTGCTTTGCGTGTACTAAGCCCCAGCACTTGTACTTGCATGGGTTCAATCCCTGGCACCACATGAACTGTGTGGTGATACATGCCATTATCAGAGCACCTGAGAATTGAAGGCAAAAGGAATTTTCAAGGCTTGCCTGGGATATACTAGAGCTTGTCTCAAAAAGGAAAAAAAAATGATTGTGGCTTACCGGTAAATACTGCATTGGTTGACTTACGGGTATGTGTGAGGACACAAATTCTTAAAACTTAAAGAATTTCCATGTAATACCTGCTTTCATCAGTCTGCATCTAACCATGTTATAGATGTAGGGCATCCCCATTTCTATTCTTAACTCATTTCCTCAGTAAACATACAGTGGGGTAGCCAAGAGTTTGCATCTAGTGGTCAGAATTACGAGTTTTCAGATCAAAGTTGTAGTTGACAATGACTTGAAAGAGGAGACATAATGTGTCCAATTTCCAAAGAGCTCTAGTGTATATTTTCCTCAACTATAAGTGGTTTAAACGAATGTGAAATGTGTAACTATGAACACATTGGCTCTACTAGAAAAATTCCCCCTTGTGATCTCTGGATAGTGATAAGCTATGTTTTTACAGACTGGAAATGAAAAAAGAAAGAAAGTACACTCTATAGAATAGTCATTGTTTCTTTTATTAATTAAAAGGGCATTTTACATCATCCTAATGATGTTTAGTTAGGTGCTTCTCACATTGCTAGTTGATCATTAATATTCAGCATTGCCATTTTGGAAAAAAAGTTAGCTCACTGTTTTGGAATCCAATATAATCATTGCCTGGACACCAAATTAGATTCCTTTCATCCCAAGTAAAATGTGGCTCCATAATATCATCTTTAAGGGAAGTGTCATAGTCTGTCTTCTGTTGCTGTGAAGGATGCTGTGACCAGGCCAACACTTATGAGAGAGAGCAGTTAATTGGGGGCTTTCTTACAGCTGCAGAGGGTTAGTCCCTGGTCACCATGCCAGGAGGCATGGCAGCACACATGACACTGAAGCTGTGTCCTGGTCCAGGGCTGAGAGACTGGGCGTGGCATGGGCTTTTGAAATGGCAGAATCCACCCCCAGTGACACACTTCTTCAGCAACATCTCCTAATCCTTCTAGTCCTTTCAAATATATGTCATCACTCCTTGTTGACTAAGCATTCAAATATATGTGCCTACAGGGGCCATTCTTATTCAGACCACCACAGGAAGAAATAATATTTTTTTTCTTTTTTAACAACAGCTTCCCACAAGCAAACAAATATATAAGTAGCATTAAAGAGAGCCTTTTCAGATAATCTCCTTACTAGATAAACAAACATGAAGTCATCTTGGTATACCTCAGAACTAAGTTCCAAACTAAGATTGTTTGAATGTCGTTAGAGAGTGGCTTTCTACCATGTTCACAGTCAGCAAGAGGGATTGCTAGGCTAGTGATTTTATTAGCAGTTTTTCTTGTGATATGTGACTGGGTTCCTCAGCATGTAATTTATTTAGCCTGGTGAAGTTCTGTATGTTTATGCTTACTTGTTTCAGGGAAAAATAGGATGCTCACATTTGGTAAAACTATTCTGAGCACTACCCAAAACCTGAACAAAGAAGCCCAAGTTTTTACCTTAAAAAACAAAACACATAGATCAAGACAAAGTAAATGTACTGAAATAAAGCAGTGCTGTTCTGGTTAATTCCCTGCCTATGCCTAATTTTCTGGACATACCAGTAGAACAGTAGTGGAATGCAAGTATAGGCAGGGCAGAGCAGGTTGATCTGGAAGGACAGTGACTTCTGAACTGTCAGTCCCTTAGGACTGCATGCATCCAATCAAAGCGTTGAGGCAATTCCAGTGTCAGGAATTGAATTGCCTTTACTGGGCAGCCCTGATCCTTCTGTGTGCCCCAGCACAAAGGTTGTACTGTTCTGGAAGTGATGCTTAACACTGAACTGATAACCAGTGTTTTCTTTAAGATATGCCTTTATGTCTTTATGCTGTCTACTTTAAAACAAAAATAGTTTTTAGATGAGCTGGCAAGACCTTCTTTACACTTATTTGCTTCACTTTAACCCTGAGTGTCCAAACACCTATCTTTGGGAGTTTTCACAAAATTATCACATCTTTAGACATCTCTGTAAACCACAGTTCTGCTGGGCTTGCTCTGTGTTCAGTAATGTGCCTCCCTAATGACTCTAGCTGTCAAGGTATGATTCTGATACTGCTGGCCTGTCCAAGCATGAACTCTGCATGAGGGATTCCTACTCAGGATCACATTTCAGCCTGGATCCTTTGTGTACAACCTTTGGGCTGCTTCCTTGGACCGCTTTAGTGTACTGCATGCTTATCAAAGTTGTCCGTAGCTGGTAAATAGGCAGTGTTCTGCTTTTAGTGACTGAGTTATGATTCTCATGCCCCAGATTTTCAAAGTTTTCATTTATAGTCCATATTAAAAATCAAATCTTAGAGCACACCACTGTTCTGATTTGGCCTCCAAGTACTGTTTTCTAAACATTCCCATATGGCCTAAAGAACAACACATTACCTTCTCCACACCAAAAGATCTTCAAAGGATTTCTGCTCTTATATATGTGAAGGATATTGAGCCTGGTGCCTCTCTGGTGAAAGCCGCTAGGGATTAGCTCTGGACAGAATAATAACCTGGCTCTGGACAGAAATTCTATATCACCTGGCGTGCTTTCACCTCACCCATGTGGCCTTAAACTTCAATAACTGCTTGTTCCTGTGTATGAGATTGCCCCCAACCTTCAATGGCCTCATGGTGGAAGACTCTGGGCTGTGATTTGCCTCTTCTCTTACACCTGAAGAAAGTCAACTGCTCTCAAGAAGTGCCACATCTAACAGCAAAGAAGCCAACATGCTTCCAAGAGAGAAGCTTGAGCACTTGCAGAATTTGCATCTGTGAATTGTGCATCTCACTGCACCCCGTTTCCTACCTGCGTTTGATGTTAGAGTTCTCCGAGTCCTTTATCTCTCACCACATGGGCTATCATGGTGGAGGGTCACCGTCACAACCACAACTAGCCATTTAGATAATGGTATTTGTGGGCAGAATCTGGCAGGAATTTGAAGAGCGGATGGATTTTTCTCAAGGTCAAATGAAGGTTGACCCTACCAAGGACTATACTGCAGTGGACACAGGGGAAAAGGAATGAGTGACAGAAAAGAAAGAAAATAGGACTTTTCTTCTGAACCTCCTGTACAGCCAAAGACAAGGAATACTGTCCTGGATCTGGTGTTTCAAGCTTGCTGAAAAACAGCTCAAGTCCGTCTCAGCCTTTTAAGCTTATCATCTGTCAGTTCTTCTCTGTATGCTTTCTGATCTCTAGTGCCCTCCAAGCTCCTGTAGTTCCAACAAAGGAAGCCTGTCAACTAGAAGCATGTCACTGGCTGTTGAACTATGATTTTCCCCCCCACCCATCCCCATTTTATCTCTAAAATGTTCCCCAGTGATTTGAAATTCTTTTAAAACAAAGTATTTGCCTCCTTTTTTCCCCCCCTTCGAATAGATCAAGAACATGGAGCAGAATTGTGTGTTGACCAATGCCTCCCTTTGTTGCCTCTGGTGCTACTGTTTACGTTCTGTTACTCTTGGTCTCTAGTGGTGTGGTACTTGAAAGTATGCTGTTTTGGCTTCCCTTTGTAAAATACCTCTGGGTGTCCTGCAATGAGCCTGTGAACTTTTTGTGCTCCACAAACATGCTTTTAACAATTAACCTACTTATCATCTGAGGTCAAGCTCCTCATGCGGGAGGCTTGTTCTCTCTTGGATGCTGAGCACAGTACTATTCCTTTACTGATTGTGTTTTTGTTTTGAGAAAGATGGTGGATCAGAAACAAGAGTGATATTGCTCTGAGAACTTTGTTGTTTGGGTCCTAGAGTGGCCCTAAAAGGGTTTTTTTGTTTTTGGTTTTTGTCTCCAGAAGAACAGTCTGCCATATTGTTCATTTAGAGAAGGGAAATCTTGTTTTGGATGAAATCTTGTTTTGGATAATTGCTATCTGGACTACTGTACCACCACCATTCCTTTGCTTCTATCCATTCCCCTTTGTGAATATCCAGAAGAGAATTGTTAGCTTTGTTGCCTGTGGACCTCAAAGTCTTTGAGGGAAGGGAAAGAAAGGTTGTGCCATACAAGAAGTATGGACCCAGGCTGTGAAAACAAGGTTGTTATGGTCATCCTGCAAAGGCAAACTCTTCTAGGTAAGATGCTTCAGTGGAACAGAAAGAACAAGAGCATCTGGGTTGGAGATGTAGACTGGTAGCCATTCTTATCTAGCATGTAGGAGCATCACAAAAATGAAAACAGTAATGACAAGAACCAAATATGGCATTTATAATTGTCATAAGGCAGCAGATAACATACTGTGACATGGTTCTGTTATCCATTCTCCCAACCTAAGGCCTTGTGTGGTTTGTGACCAACCAAGCTCATGATATTATATCCTGATTGTCAAGAACACTTGAAATCTGATTCCACTTCTAATGACTACTTCTAATCACTTCCTAATGCAGGTATATTTGCCAGTCACAAACAATCTAAAAATACTTTGTATTTGTCATTTTCTATTGTATCCTGACTGTTTGCCCATATTTGACACTGTAGCATGTGTTTTATGTAGCACGAGGCAAGCTTGGGCAGTCTTAGTCTGTTCTTGCTTCTGGTAAGAATGGCTAGCACTCATTTAAACACCTAGCTACTGTATGATTGTGCCCACAAATCAAAGAGTACTGATGAATCTTGAAATAGAGTATCAGAGTAGTCACAGATGTTGTGGAAGCCGAGGCAGGAAAGCTTTCTTGAACCTAGAATTCGAAACCAGCTAAATAACCTAACAAGTCCTTCATCTCAACAACAACAACAACAAAAAGTCAGAAAAGGATTTTTTAGAAGCAAAATTACATTTAAATTGCTTTTGCTAGAGCTATGAGGATGAAGGGAAATTGGGGTTTTCTCCCATTTCTGTGATAAATGTGTAATATGTGCAGTGGTGATGAGTGACAAGTTTCTTGGAAAGCTTAGAGTTAAGTAAAATAGTTGAATTTATTAACATTTCCTGGACTCTCCTGAATCCTGGAGACACAGCCTTCAAGACAGCTTTCTGTAAACAGATAACACCTTTTACTGCCTAAGGAGAGACTGTGTTTCCAGAACATGCCTCCAGCACATTTTTTGTTTTATAAACAATATAAAGTAGACTTACAGACAGCTACTTTGTGATACAGTCTTAAAGGAACACTGTTATGCATGTGGTCCAGTGTTAATTAAAATGTGCACTGCCTGATTGTTACCTCAAGAAATAGTATGTGTAGGAACATGTTCTTCCCAACATAGTTCTGTGTAGTACTGTTTCTGGTGCAGAATCAAACTGACATGTTTGTCCCTGTAGAATTTGCATTTTGCTAAATGACACAAGAAAATTTACAGTAGTTGGGACAGGGTGCAGCTCAGTGGTAGAGTACCCACTTTTAACATCCATGATACCTTGAGTTTAACCCCTAGTCCCACCCAAAAATTATAACCTTGAAATTTTAGGGGCAGAAAGTAATTTTTTTCCCTCCTTCTGAGGCACAGTGCCAGTGTGTAGCTGGTCTGTGCTCACTGCACGTACTAGCCTAGCCACAAAGTCATGCAATCCTTCCACCTTAGCCTTCTGAGTGCTGGAGTTTTCATGTGTGTGCTGCCATACCTAGGAAAACATTAAACTAGCAGGCAGGCAGGTGTGGTGGTACACATCACCTGTCACCCCAGCACTCAGAAAGATCATGAGCCTCGGCTATGAGACCCTGTCTCAATTTTCAGAAAATAAGCTTAAAAGAATCAGGGTGTAGGGGATATTTCTATACTGAAACCTAGAAAAGGAATACAGGTCCAGTCCTGCTGCACAAAGGGATCAGGAAAAATCTTGGCTGGTTGTAAGTGAAAAGCTCATATGGGCAAGAAAGTGGTAAGCTAGGGACACTTGGAGAATGTAGTTAAAGATCATTCAGGCTCTTTTTTAGCCTTGGTGAAGAATTTTTTTAATTTAAGTACTGTGGGAAATAAAGGGGTTTACTACATAAATGTCCGCTCACAAGCAAGCTTTCTAAACAAAGACAAGAGGCAAGAGCGGCTCAGAGACTCTAAACGGTTCTTTCTCTGGTTTGGAAGGCAAAGTTGAGAACCAGCATTCAGTGGTACCAGTGAAGGTAAATTGGGCAGAACTGACACCGGTTTTCAGAGAAGAAAACTGGCATAATTGGGAGCATGAATGATGACATTCAGCTTTCTGGCTTGAGTGACTGGTCAGCTGTGTCATTTACTGAGGTAGAAAGTGGGAGAGAGAGGGCCACACTAGGAGATGGGGGGGGGGGAGCGGAGGGGGCTACAGCTGGGATACAAAGTGAATAAACTAATTAATATAAAAAATAATTTAAAAAAAAAGAAAGTGGGGGAGGAGCCTGTTTGGGGAGAAGATCAAAAGTTTAGGACAGGTTTTATGGAGGAGCTAATCCTGAAAGTAGGTCAGACATAAGACACTGTACAAAGATAAGTGCTAGGTAAGGTGAGTCACAGACATGGAGGTTTTAACAGGGAGAAAGTAGTTACTAGGAAGACTTGAGGAAATGGCTGGAAGATGGCATGTGGGCTTGCCTGTGAGGGTTGGGTGAACTTGGATTCATCTAGGAAATCGAGAAACCACATGAGCACAAGTATGGAAACAGGTGTGTCATAAAAGCAAACAAGTTGAACCAGGAAATGAGGAGGAATTGTTAGGCTGCCCAGGGCTTCTGGAAAGCCAAGGGGAGATAGGTAACTGGTGGAGATAGGCGTTTAGGATGTATTAAATGAATTGAAATCAAGATTGGCTTTTTGATTTTGGAGGAATTTTTTGGTATCAACACAGAAACAAGGGCTTATGTTGGAGTGACACATTTGAAGGGATACAGAGAAAAGATCCAGGTAGTGGAGATGGGGAAGAAGAATCAAAGCTAACTTAAGAACTTAGGCACTGGCAACTGGAAGAAGTGAAAACTGCAGATGATTGGCTGGGTTAGACTGGAGTCTGTCTAGGATCAGTTTCTAGTGACTGAAATGTCTCATGAAGGATATTGAGTTAGAGCCATGTAAGCATATTATTGACTTCAAACACTTAAAAATGAAAAGCAAAATCTTGTGCAAAAACTAAGTAACTACATTCCATGTACGTCCTTAGGTTGGAAGAATCTGCTACCAATAACAGTATGCACGCTGATTGTTTCAGAACTGTTAACTTTACATATGAGATTGTTTCTGAGCAGGGTAACAGATGGAATGACTGTCCTTAAAATTCTAGTCCTGCTCTTGTTGTTGAAGTGCTGTGTATGAGAGGAAAGACTTGAAGGGTGGCACTTTCTCCCATAAAGAGTTGAAAGAATGGCTTTTCTATCATGAGCCTTGACATTTACTGTGCCCCGAAGTTCTGACCTGTAAAGTCTTTTTCACATACTGGTTGTTGGGGAAAAAATAGACTTTAGGGGAAAGCGTTTTGAAAACCTGTTGTAACTCAAAAGATAACTTGGCTTGTGTAAGAAGCTGAGTTGCACCTGAAATCTGATGACTGCTACTACTCCAGCCAAAAATGTTGGCTTTTGTTCATGCATACTTCCTTTGATGCTTTAATCTCTTGAGGTTCTAGAAACTTCTAGGCCTAACAAGATGGGTGGTTTTCTTAAAATTTTTATTTACATTCTCACTCTTCAAGTGCTGTGTTTTAGAGAAAAATACTTGGAGGGAGGTGGCATTCTCCTATAAAGAACTGAAAGGGTTGGCCACCCAAAGTATCTTTGTCTTAGCATGTTTTTGCTGACTCCCACAGGGATCCATATGGCTTTGGAGATAGTCGAGATACACGGCGTGATCGGTCTCCAATTCGAGGAAGTCCAAGGAGAGAATCCAGGGATGGCAGAAATGGCCGAGATGCTCGGGATAGCAGAGACATTCGAGACCCTCGGGAATTGCGGGACCACAGAGATAGCAGGGACATTCGGGATCACAGAGACAGCAGAAATATACGTGAAGCTCGGGACCTGAGGGATTTTCGGGACTTACGTGATCTAAGAGACTCTAGAGATTTTCGATATTACCGAGACCCTGTATATGACAGATACAGGGATATAAGAGACTCCCGAGATCCTCTATACAGGTATGTCCAGAGCTAGCCTGTCTGCTTTTTTGTTAGCGTCTCTTCGGTATATTCAGTTGAACTTACTGAAAACTTTATATAAGTAACCTTATACTTCCTGTGCCTGTCAAGTAGCACTCAGTTTGCTGAATGTATGAATGACTAGTGGATTGTACTTATTAAAAGCATCTGGAGCCAGGCAGTGGTGGCACACACCTTTAATCCCAGCATTCACGGAGGCAGAGGCAGGCAGATTGCTGTGAGTTTGAGGCCAGCCTGGTCTACAAAGCGAGTCCAGGACAGCCAAGACTACACAGAGAAACCCTGTCTTTGAGGAGGGTTGGGGGAATCACTGGAGCTGGTTGGTGATGGTGCATGCCTTTCCAGCACTTGGGAGGCAGAGCCAAGCACATCTCTTGAGTTTGACAACAACCAGGGCTAAAGAGGAAAAACCCTGTCTGAAGAAACAAACAAACAAACATGAGGCTGGAGAGATGGCTCAGAGGTTAAGAACACTCATTCCTCTTCTAAAGGTCCTGAGTTCGATTCCCAGCAACCACGTGACTCACAACCATCTGTAATGAGATCTAGTGCCCTCTTCTGGCATGCAGGCATACATGCAGGCAGAACACTATACAAATAAATAAATAAATCTTAATACAAAAAAGCATCCAGATCTGTCTGTTTTGTGAAAGACAATGCTGTACAAATGGAAACAGAAGTAGAGCATAAATTAGGTTGGCTGCACAAAAACACAGGGCTATGCAGCTAGTCAGGAAATGGATGACAGATGTTCCATGTGCAGATGAAAGCCACAGTGAGAACCCACTTAATGCCTCCTAGGATACATCTAATGATTTTTGGGAAAGATGCAAAATAACTGTTAGTACAGTGGTATATAGTTAAATAGTTTAGTGGCCGGGTGTGTTAGTGCACACCTGTAATCTTAGCACAGAAAGATGAGGCAAGAAGACCAGTTCAAGCCACTGTGGAAAATGGTTCAAGGGTTCCTCAAAAGTTTCAGAATGCAGAACTAGGGAGATGACTTGGACATGGGATATCTGCCACACAAATATGAGGACTTAACTGTCCATCCCCAGCACTCACAAACAAGCCAAGCATGGTATATACATCTGCAGCCCCAGCACTAAGGTGGTAGAGACAAGTGGAACCTGGCGGTCCTTGGATAGCCATCTTTGACAAATAGAGGAGCTCCAGGTTCAATGAGAGACTCTCAAAAATAATGTGTAGAGTGATCAAGGAAGGCATAGGACATCAACCTTTGGTGTCCACACACTCAGTATAGACACCACACATACAAAGTTAAAGAGTTGGGAAAGATTCAAATAATCACGTAGGAGTGTGTGTAGCAGCAGCACTAGCCATATAAACCACAAGGCCAAAACAACCCAAATACCCATCAGCAGATGATTGGATTAGAAGTGTCAGGTGTCTATATCATACAGTGGGGTGTTATTCAGTCAAAACTGAAACATGCTGGTAGATGTTAAGACACAGGTGAACACTGTAAACACTGTGCTAAGTGAAATAAGGCAGACACAAAAAAGCAGACACTGTGATTCCACTTCTGTGAAATCCCTGGACTAAGCAAACCCATAAAGACAGGAAATAGAGGTTGTCAGGGCTGGGGAAAGCAGGCAAATGATGTAGGATTCTGATTGAGGTTATCCGACAATTGGAAATAGATAATGGTGACAGCTGCATGACATTGGGATGGTAGTGCAGATGAAGTGTGCACTTAGATGGTTTTAATGCCTATTATGGTGATGCACATCTGTGGTCCCAGGACAGGGAAATAAAGCAGGAGTCCAGGGTCTGAAAGCCAGCCTTGGCTGTAGAGCAAATTCAAGGCCACATGAGACCCTGCCTTAAATTTTTGATACATACTTTACAGCATTCTTTAAATGCATAGGGAAGTGTCAAGGAAGGCATAGGAAATGGCTCCAGCAGCCATTTTCATTTGCTCAAGGGCTGTCTTTATGCCGTCTCTTTCTCAGCCCAAGTCCCTGTCATTTTGTGAGATGGAATTGATTTAGTCATGCCCCAGAGATGACAAGCCCTGCTACAAACCTCTGTGTTGAATCCTAAGACTGCCTTGGAGGGACTTGAGTTTTGAAGCATTTTCTGCATATGATTTTTGCAGATAGGACAGAATTGTAACTTGAGAAATTGTCCTTAACTTTTCAGGAGAGAAGGCTCCTACGACCGGTATCTGAGGGTGGATGACTATTACCGGAGAAAGGATGACTCTTACTTTGACCGGTACAGAGACAGCTTTGATGGACGAGGCCCTCCTGGCCCAGAAAGTCAGTCTCGTGCAAAAGGTGAAGTTGTAGCACTGTGTTCCCATTACTGGGCAGGGAGTCACTAAAGATTCATGGGCATCAGCACCTGGGTCCACAGATGTTAATGTTGATTTTTAAATGCAAACTAGCATCATCTGTAATTTAGTCATTCAACAGGAAATGGAAAATAGCAATGAGAAATGAGCAGATGATTGCAGGTGAGGTGCTGAGATTCACTTGTCTTTTTGCCTGTTTCGCAGGTAACTGACCACACATACTGTGTGAGGTTTTGTGTGTCTTTATCATTTTTACCTAGTAGTGCCTCTTTTAGGTAAAGACAAGCCTTTTACAACCTAGGTTTTTTGACTCTTTCTGAAAAGATTTTCATACTGTTTTTTACCAGCCAATTAGAAATGGGAGGAACCTCATTACATTTGTTCTAGAATGTAAGCACTCTAGCCCATTTGACTAGTTCTGGGTATTATAAAAATTGCACTTGATTTGTTTCCAAAAAAATGTCCAAAAAAATTTACATTAGAAACATTACAGAAATTAAAGGAATGACAGTGTTCAGTGTTGGTATTCAGAGAACTAGATCGTGGCTTGTTTACTTTTTGGCTTTGAGACAGTCTGATACAGCCCAGGCCTGCCTCCAGTTCCCTGTCATGTACCATCTTTCCCAACTTTTATTGTTTCTTTTCTTTTTTAACAAGAGTAGCCCATGCTGGTCTGGAGCTCACCGTGTAAGCCAGGCAGACCTTGAACTCGGCAGTCTTCCTACCTCAGTCTTCCAAATGCTGGGATTATATAGGCATGAGTTAGCACTCTAGCTGATCTACCTTTTTAAACATAAATAGCTAACTGCCTTTCTTAAGGTTGGCTTCGTAGGATTATATTAAGGCATTACAGTGACCATTGCCTGTCACCCATAGTTCCTTCCATCTTGATGGATTTAAGATAGTAGAAAATAGTTAAAATGGTCAATTTTGAACAACAGATGTGAGAATTAATTCAGAAAGTCTTATTATGTTACAGAAGGCCATCCCTTACTTAGGTTTCTCCCTGATGGTGTCTTGCAGAGCGTTTGAAACGTGAGGAACGACGTAGAGAGGAGCTATATCGTCAGTATTTTGAGGAGATCCAGCGGCGCTTTGATGCTGAGAGGCCTGTGGATTGCTCTGTTATTGTGGTCAACAAACAGACTAAGTAAGAATCCTGTGCTTGTTTCTCCTTGATATGGAAAAAGGTCAGTGCTTATCAGATCCACTCACTGACCTTGTTGGTTTATTGTTATTATTTGAGCTTGAGTTAGAGTTCTTTGACTCAGTGACAGAAAACCCAATATAAACTGCCTTAAGCCCAATGGTGTCACTTTAGTTTGCTTAAATGGAAAGTCCAACTATGAGCTAGACATGCTCTCTGTTAGTGTTAGCATTGCTTTCTACTTGAAGAGCCAGAGTGGCAGTGACTCAAGACATGTATGTTCTTAGCGTAGCAAACCTGCTAAAGACAAGGCTTCTCTTTCCTGATATTCATTCTTTTCCTCTCTTCCTTCCTCTCTCTCTTTCTGTCTCTCTCTGTATGCATGCTGTGTGGACATGCACACATGTGTATGGGTGCTACAGAAACCAAAGGATTTCCTTTATCACTCTCTGCCTTGTTCCGTTGAGAAAGGGCTTTCTTAGCCAGGTTGTGGTGGCACAAACCTTTAATCCTAGCACTCAGGAGGCGGAGACAGGCAGATGTCTGGATTTGAGGCCACCCTGGTCTACAGAGTAAGTTCTAAGACAGCCAGGGCTACACAGAGAAACCCTGTCTCAAAAAGGGGTCTTTTTCTGAACCTAAACTACTGTTACTCTGCTACATAATCAGCCGGCAAATACAACAGTTCTCTGCCTCTGTGTCTGGTGTTCCAGATGTGCTCGAGCATACCCAGCTTTCATGTGGAGCTAGAATCCAAACATGAGTCTTCATGCTTACTCAGCTAGCACTGTCTATCGCTAAGCTACCTCTCCAGCTGTCCCTCCAAGTATTCTGTCAGACGTCTTAGATTTTTCTTGAGACTAGGCTGACTTACTATATAACTCCCATTCCTGATTTCATCACTTTGGACAAGGGTCCAGAATACTGTAATTTACTATGGCCAGGTCATATACCATAGATTTAGAGAAGAGATTAGCCTGTAGAACCATGTGAATTGAGAGTAAGAATAGAAGTATATTCTAGTCAAGAAGAGCAAACACACACCCATCATTTTCTGAGCACCTACCTGATACAGACCTCTAGGTACTTTACATAAATAATTTGTAATCTTCAATCTAGTTATATGTGTGTTATTCAGCAAGGGATAGGGGTATGTATGTGCATATGTTTGTACATGTGTAAGAGATGGTGGCTACGGACTGGGACTACAGTAGTAATAAGTAAACACCTTAGCCCTGTCTGCCTTAAATCTCAAAGACTAGTGAGGAAGGTGACAAAAATATATATAAATAATGAGTCTTGTGAGAGGAAAGATGAGTTTAATTTAAGTTGGAGGCGGTGAGATCAATAAAATGACAGGAACTGAGTCATGTTCTTATGTTACTGGCTATAAGCGAAAAAAAGCTGAATTTGGTAAGAGGTAAAGGGTCTTGCTCATAGCTTCACAGCTTTACGAATAAATGCTGCAACTGGAATCCAAGCTCACATTTCTAGCACCAAGCACAGGCTTTCTTCCCATTGTGTACCCATGGACCCTTCCCCAAGGGTTGAAAAGTACAGCAGGTCTTAGAAAGCAGTTGGTGTTAGACTAGAGAATCAAAAGAGAGGTATCAACTGGTCATGTGAAGCCTATAGTCTCAGCTTTAGAACCAAAGATAAGAGAATTGCTTCAAGTTTTGGGGCTGGCCTCGGCTACACAGTGAGATTCTGTCTAGACATACACACATACACATACTCCTCAGAATCCCAGGACTGCTACACTGCAGAGCCTGTGAAGTTTGTGTAGTCAGTATACCTAAGGAACCCCCACTGATGGAAGAGAAAGAGGTTACGACTTTTACCTTCCAAATAGAAACTGCCCAACTAGTGTCATTGATCATTAATACTTTGTATTAATGTATTCAAATTAATGTATTCAAACAAATTCATCAGATGCTCTGGACAAAAACAGATCCTGGTAAACTAGATGCTAGGAAGAGGCTGACGTTAATCTCACTTCCAGTGAACAAGTTCTGACCCAAGATCAGCTTTATCAGGAACATTGGCTTTATCACCAAGTCTAGGACCAGAGTTTTCTTGCCCAGTTTGGTGTTGGTTTTTATTCTGTATATATGGCTACTGAGAAAATGACTTCACCAAACATGATACTGATGAACAATATGTCTGCTAAGCTTAGACTGTTGTCATGTAGGATTGACAGGGAACCTGTGGGTCATAGGACAAAGGTTCTACTGCATTAGAAAAACTGAACCTGGGTGCCTAGAGGAAAGACAAGGAAGATTGTGAAGAAATAGTCTTGGTTTTGTTTTTGTTTTTTTGTTTTGGTTTATCCATTACTCTTTTCATGGAGGAGTGTGATCGACAGTGGTGAGGAGGCTAAGGGGCAAGGAAAAGAAAGAAGAGTCTGGTACAGAACCTGTAATGTACACTGCTAGTTCCATTGAAGAAGCAGAAGAAAAGAAGGATGGTGATGAGAAAACAAGAGGACGATGGAGAAGTACACTGGTCAGGAAGAGTTTGACCGTCTTGGCCAGTGGTAGCACATGCCTTAAATTCCAGCATTCAGGAGGTAGAGGCAGGCAGATAATATTAAGTTTGAGGCCAATCTGGTGTACAGAGTGAATTCCAAGACAGCCAAGGCTACACAAAGAAATCCTGTCTTTAAGAAGAAAAGTTTGACAAAACAAAGCTTATTTGGAGCAGAAATCCTGGTGTCATTAGAGTAGCAAGCTCCCTAGGTACTTCACCAGCAATTGGGAAGAGCACTGGCCCTCATAGCCACACATCAGTGCCTGAGGAGCTGAATTTTACTAGAAGTATTGTCTATTCCAAGGATCTTCCTCCTAAGTATTTTCTGCAAAATGTTGCATCAAAGCAGAATTTGGAAGGCTATCAAAAAGAATATGGTTGAAAAACATGCTTAGAACTTTTTGTTTATTAAACTGGTAGAAGAAGAGCTGGAGAGATGGCCCAGCGGATAAGGACGCTCATTGGCTGCTCTTCCAGAGGAGCTGGATACAATTCCCAGCACCTGCATGGCAGCTGACAGCCTTCTCTAACTCTGGTCCTAGAGGACCCGTACCCTTTTCTGGCCTCTTAGGGCACCAGGTACATGGTATTCAGACATATATGCAGACAAGACACTTACACACATAAAATAAAAATAAATCTTTTAAATGTAGTAAACTGGTAGAGAATAAAGAGAACTGCAGGTAGTTTTATGAGCAGCTTTCAAAACCAGAAACCCATCTGTGTTCTCACAGGGGAGCTCTCTGTGAACCGTCTCCAAGGAGTGGCTCAGTAGGGACCTGTGAGCCTGAGCTCATTGATGAGCTGTGTCCAGTAGCTGAAGGATTTTGAGGGAAGATGTGTCAGGTACCAGAGATGGATTGGAACTTCAGGAGGCCTAAACAGGAAGAAAAGACCACGTTTGAAAACTTAGCAAAATTATGAGAGATATCTTAGGGAAAAATTCAAAAAATTAATTGTGTCAGATCTCTTGGTGACATCCTCGTGCTGTCGTCACGTGCAGTTATGGACAGACAGCAACTATGGGAAGAATCAGGAAGATTTAACTAACCCTGAGAGAGAATTCAGCCTTGGGCTTTGGAAGACAGCAAAAGACCTCTTGGAGATCTACCCTGACCACTCTATTGCCGAGACCGTGTGGCAGAAGGCACAAGCTGACAGCGGTGCCAAGTCTGGAGTGTACTTGCCATCTGAAGCTGTGCTCCTGTCCTGTGGCTTCAGTGAAGAAGCTCTCTGGATGCGCTGTAGCAGGCCCCACAGGCGTTTAGATTCGCCCATATCGAGGGCTGCGACCCCACTGCCGACACTGCCAGCACCATTGTGACAAGTGCTGCCCTTCACTCATGGGAGAAGCTTACAGGCATCCCAAAAAAGCACTAGTGCACACCCTTTCACTCCTTCTGGTAATGTCTGTTCCATCAGCGAGAGCTGGGCGATGTTAACCTCTGAATGGCATGAGAACAAAAATGAAGATGCAGCTTCTTTCTTTTAAACGAGACTATGATAACTCGGGCATTGAAGTGTGATGGTCTTTCTAGTGTCACTTCATACTGTAACTACTAACTTTGTGGTCCAAAGTATTAAAGATGAAACTTAAGTCCTTAGGAAACCAAATCTTTCCTCGTGGAAGTGTTTGACTTATACCTTGATGTTTAAATACCCACACATTTGATCCTCTAAGTACGTCCTTTTTAAAGTTACCTTTGGTTAATTCTTCGTGGACTAGTCCTCGGGAAACAGCTTGTTAAGCTAAACTCAGTGGGAAGCATTCTCCACTGGGCTTGTTTTCCAAAGTACCAGGGAACAGAGTGCTGAACTTCTCGAGGTCTGAACAGGCTGGTTGGGTGTAACACAGCAAGGCTTCTGAATAGAAGCAGTCCAGTAAGAATCTGCTTTAACAGATACATGAGATGGAGAGGAGACAGGTCAAATACTGTCCAACTGGCAACTTTGTGTGCCCATAACACAAGTTAGAATCTTTCTAGAAGCCTAAAGATAGGACGGGGTGGGCTAGTCTTGAGTTCTGTGAAGGAGACACAACTGGCTGAGGTCCAGAGTGTGAAGATGGAGACCTGACTAGGGAGCGCTCACAAGATCCTGTTTGTTCTTACAGAGATTATGCTGAGTCTGTGGGGAGGAAGGTACGAGACCTAGGCATGGTTGTAGACCTGATCTTCCTCAACACAGAGGTGTCCCTCTCACAAGCACTGGAGGACGTCAGCCGGGGAGGGTCTCCCTTTGCCATTGTCATCACCCAACAGCACCAAATTCACCGTTCCTGCACAGTCAACATCATGTTTGGAACTCCACAAGGTACAGAGGCCCAAGTAGTCCAAATTCCTGGAGGTAGTCACCAGTACACTGATTCTGTGCCCTACCCAAGAGAAATGAGTTTTGGGGAATGACTGATAGGTTTCAGCTCCAATGTGGCAGCCTCTTTTTGTGCTATAGAGGAAACTTTCATCTTTTCCTTGGTGTTCTCTGATACTGTTCTAGACTGCTTGAAAGCTGTCAGCAGTCAGTTCTAGTGTAGAGGCAGGCTGGTTTGTATTGCTCACCGATTTCCATTGTGTCAGTACTCTACACTGTGTCCCATCTCAAGCTACCAGTGTGACATCATTGAAGGGATTCTTGGAAAGACATGTGCACACCTGGCTGCTGGTGAGGTCTGGTTTAGGCATCTGTTGCTTGAAAGGCAGCTCCCTGGGACAGAGACTCTCGCAGACCAGTTGTCAGTGTGCTAGAGAAGCAAGTAGAGGAGTTAAAAGGACAAGAGGCGGTTCTGGTCTTCTAGGGGAAAGACAGGCTCCTTCCGGTCATCCTTTAAAGTAACTTACAGTGCTTTGAGCCCAAGCATGGTGACTCAGCCATCAGTGCCCTGTGTGTGGCTCTTAAAGCCTGACTTTCCCGTTTCCACCTGCCTGTGATCTCTGTTGACCTGGCTGTCAACACCAGGTCAACAGGGTATCCTTTGTCTCTGAGGAGCCGCCCTTAGTTTGTGTGTAGATGTTTATATAAGGTTCCAAGAAGTGTTCTCACCACCTTGTAAGACTGTTGCCCCATTGAGAAGAGCTGGTTATTTAGGGTTACAATTTGATCTTAGTCCATGACTTTTGAACTGATGAATTAAAAAGCTGTAGTGGTTCTGTCTTGAGGAGCACAGCGGGAAGTCGGGCTTCACAGTAGACTCTTCAGCCTCCTGCTGCTGTCTCTGGAGCTGCCTGACTGCTCCCCACATGGCCTATTTGACTCTGTGGGAGGCTCTTGTGTTCCTTTGGTTTTTACCACAGGTCTGTGATCCACTGAAGAAATAGCTCTGTAGGAAAGTATGTCCCACATTGAAGAGCAGTGCCCTGTCCCTCGGCCCACCTCACTCTAGACTCAAGGCTTCTTGCCACTGCAGTGCTTCTCTGCTTCGAGACTAGGAAAGGCTTGGCAAAGTGCAGTAGTGGGCTCTCGGATCTGTCATGGAGAAAATAACTTGTGTCGTTACCTCCTACAGAGCATCGCAACATGCCCCAGGCAGATGCCATGGTGCTAGTGGCCAGAAATTATGAGCGCTACAAGAATGACTGTCGAGAAAAGGAACGTGAGGAGATTGCCCGACAGGCAGCCAAGATGGCTAATGAAGCCATCCTCCAGGAAAGAGATCGTGGAGGCCCTGAGGAAGGAGGTCGTGGCAGGCACCCTCCAGCTATCCAGAGCCTCATCAACCTCCTGGCAGACAACAGATACCTCACTGCTGAGGAGACAGACAAGATCATCAACTACCTGCGCGAAAGGAAGGAGCGGCTCTTGAGGAGCAGCGCCGACTCTCTGCCTGGTGAGCTACGTGGCAGGGCCGAGGTGAAGTTCTCACTCTGCATTTCTCTCATCCCATGCTCTGGTGGGAGGGTGGCATGCCCAGGGTTCTCTGGGGTGGGCAATGGAAACGAGCCATCCTTTGGCTTCTCCACAAGCCATGCACATTGATGATGCTGTTAATGACGGTCTAGATTTAGTGCTGGGCTCTGCTTTCTAGAGTTGGGCTGGTGGGTAAACCAGTATTATTGATTCCCTGGGAGCCATAATGGATGCCCCCTTGTTTGTTTATTTATTCCTTTTTTTTAACCAATGTTCTCGGGCATGGGCTGCTTTCTGTGAAACAGTCCATACCCTGAAATGGCCTCTTTGGAATTTTATTGTCTGTACTGTATGATTGTTGTGATGTACGATTGCTGTTCTTCCTTTGGCTGCTAGGCCTCCTGCCCTTTGGGGGCATTCTCAACCAGATGCCTCCTTCTTCTGTCTTCCAGGCCCGATTTCCCGCCAGCCACTCGGGGCGGCCTCGGGTACCTCGCTGAAGACAAAACCAAGTTCCCAACCGCTTCAGAGCGGCCAAGTGCTCCCCTCTGCTACACCCACTCCAGCTGCACCCCCCACCTCCCAGCAAGAGCTTCAGGCCAAAATCCTCAGCCTCTTCAATAGTGGTGCTGTTGCGGCCAACAGCAGCTCTGCATCCCCCTCAGTTGCTGCCGGAAGCTCCCAGAACCAGAATTTTTCCACAGCAGCAAACAGCCAGCCTCAGCAGAGACCACAGGCCTCAGGAAATCAGCCTCCAAACATTGTGGGACAGGCAGGGTCTGCTCGGAACATGGGCCCCAGGCCTGGGGCTCCTCCCCAAGGGCTCTTTGGTCAGCCTTCCAGTCGCCTGGCACCTGCCAGCAACATGGCTAGCCAGAGGCCTGTGTCTTCCACAGGTATTAACTTTGACAATCCAAGTGTACAGAAGGCCCTGGACACCCTCATTCAGAGTGGCCCTGCCCTTTCCCACCTGGTGAGCCAAAGTGCAGCACAGGTGGGGCAGCCCCCGGCCCCCGTGGGCTCCTACCAGAGGCATTACTGAGGCCGCACCGGTCCACTGTCCCCAGTCCCTCTTTCCCTGCCCCTCCACTTCGCCCTAAGTAGAGATGTTTGACGTGTTCTTCGCATTCTCCAGGTCAACATCTAATATCCTAAGTTTCTCACACCACTCCTTCCTGCGGCTGTTGCTTACCACTTAACAGAATCAGAACGTAGACTGCATTCAGGGCTGGGTCTTTTGTTTGGGTAGAAGAAAATAAGTATCCTGGGATCAAGGCTCAGCTTCTGTCTGACGGGGTTGCTCTGGCCCCTTCCAGTGGATTTGGAAGAAAAAAAGGAAGCAAAGCCCTGGATGCCCCAGTTTGGAACACCATTTGTGGAGTCAACAGTCACAGCCTTTGTTTCCACCTCTTCACATGAGCAGGAGCTGAGCTCTGCCTGGCTTACAGAGGAGCAGGGTGGCCTTGGCAGGCAGTGTCAGCACTGTCCCGTCAGAGAATGGAACTCCATTCAAGGACTCAGATTGGACGCTCTGGACTGTTGAACTGTGACATGGTAGCCACAGAAGAGAGGACTCTTGCTTAGCACTTTGGCATGAACTGTGTCTCTGGGACCCACCGTTCCCCACAGCCGGTTAGTCAGCACCTTCTGTCAGCGGCACCTCGTGCAGTCAGCATCGGGACCAGCTCCAGACTCTTGCACTGGACAACTGTGGTGCCAGTGATTCGAGCCCCAAGCTTTTGTTCTTATCCAGACTCTCTTTTCTGACGAGCAGGAGCTAGAGACCATTTGAAGTTAGACAGTGGTAGTTGGACATGTTCCCATCCAGACAGCATTCATTGCTTTAGAGACAGGGTGACACTTAGAGGAGGGCTCTGGCTGCTGCCCTGGACAGAGCCAAAAGAAGCACCTTTCTCTTGGGGAAGACTTCATCAGAGCCCTGTGGGTCAAGTCTCGGGGAGAAGCGGGCCTGGCAGGGCAGGCGACAGTGCTGACTCCAGAGGGTGAGCCAGCCAGTTTCAAAACCCAAGGGCCCCAAATGGCAGCAGCTTATGTTCTGATCTGTTCGTGTTTATGGTGGTCTCCCCTCCCCTCTTTGGAACTCTTGTGTTGTTGATACAATGAAATAATTACTTTCTAATTAAAATGAAAAAGTCAGACTGTGCTCATCTTTCTTGGGTGTGCCTGCTGCACCTCTTTTCAGAGCACTTTCCCGAAGATCAGAATCTCTGCACCCAGAATGCCTGAACCTCTCTGTGTTGCTGCCTAGTGAGAAATATTGGTAGTAATACAGCAAATTCTGCCATGCTCTGCACCTGCTTCTACTAGAGAGAGGCTATCAGGTGTTTCCAAGACTTGTTACAGGGAAGGCAGCCGTTATGAGGAGACTTTATGGGTGATGGTTGGAAGCATCTTTTGCCTTCATCTCTGTTGCTGCCCATTGTGCATAATCTATAGTCAACCTGAAAGCCCCGAGGAGCCGTTAATACTCTTGGCATAAATGTCTACAGCCTTCCCTAGAGACTCATGCCTCCCAGAGGATGCCGTGTGGTTTAACACCTAGGAAAGCTCCTCAGCTCAGGCACAGGGTCCCAAAGCTGGTGTGCTCCCTTCTGTGAGCAGAGGTAGTGTTTCCCACCCAAACTGGATACGGTGGCCCACACACAACATCCCTAGCACTTTGAAGGGGTGGACAAGAGGATTGGAAGTTCAAGGTCATCCTTGGCTACATAGCCAAATTCCAGGCCAGCCTGGGCTCCAAAAGACCTTGTCTCAAAAACCAAAACTCTGCAAACAGTGGATTTGACTTCCTCCAAGTGTCTAAACCGTACCCCTCAGGCTATCAAGGGTGTAATAAAATTATTTTTATTGCATTGTGTGCAGACAGGTATCTAAAAAATTAACACAGTAAAAGCCTTAAAGCATTAAATGGGAGCATTCAACAGTAAAGGAAAGAACTGACCCTCTCCTTTGCATATTGGCACAAAGAACACAAGATCAATACCGAGGCAGGATGCGAAATACTGAAACACTAATTAAAATTAAAGGCAGGCCTAATAATAATAGTAATAACAATAAATACTCTTGATTTGGCTTGCAACCTCTCCTATTTACAAGGGTTTTGGACTGCATTGCATTGCCCTGCACATAGGTCGGCTGAAACAAAAGCAACACTCGTTCTCACTACCAGGCTATTGAAATATTGCACTCAGTAAAGTCAGCTGGATGGACATGGAACATCTAGCTACAGTGATTATAAAGGTGACTTGAACGACACAAGGTTCATAACAAATATTGCACATGGAGCACAGAAAACTTCGGGTTTTGTTGTGGGATGTTTGTTTTCATCAACGGAAACTTTGCTCTTGCCAACCAGAAAGAGTCTGGGCCCAGGTAGTGCTACTTTGGTTCCCTAATTGGTGTTGATACAGCCTCCTCCCCTTCTGCCCAGCCCCCCTCTCTTGCCCCAAAAGGCAAGACCACAGCGGAGGGGTGGGGGCAGTCTTGAAGGATGACGGGTCCTAGGTCCTACACTTCCAATTTTATGGCTACTGCCTGGAAGAATATCCAGTACCCATCAAATCTCAGAGGGGCCTTGGGTCAAGCAACAGAGCAGTGGACTTTCAGCTCTGCCCCTGGCCCCACCTGACAGATGGCACCAGCTGGAGCTCTCTGCCTTGGGCTCAAAGGGAAGGAGGTGGTGAGGTCAGCTAGTGGCCCTGGCCCTGAAGTGGGCAGGATGTCTAACTAGGTGCGCAGGCCAGGGCCCTGGGGCTGGAGGCACTGTACCCAGTCCCAGAGGGCGCTTGAAGGAGCATGCGGTGCCTGTCCCCTTAGTAACGTGCCCTGGGGGGGAAGGGAACGGCCAAACGCCTCTAAGAGCTGAGGGACCTTAGAGGTGAGGCTGGTGGAGCGGAAGCGCCAAGGACGAGTTAGGGAAGCCAAAGGCCTTAGGTCCTAGTCAGAAAAGGGCGGAGAAGCGCTGGGAACAACTGAGCCCACGTGACTCCAGCCTTACTCCAGGACCTGGTGTCTGGGAGAAGTAGCTAGGGACCTGCTGCTAAGCAGCAAAGTCCAGCCCCAGAGCACTCAGTAGGCAGCTGTGTCCCCAGGCAGGACCCGCAGGGGGACCGAGGGAGGGAACATCAGAGGCTGCACGAGGCCTCCTGGTGAGTCGTCCCCTAGACTGACAATGGCCCCTCCCTGTCCCAGGGAGAAAACCGGGGAGGGCGTGTGTGCCCTCCAGCTCCACGAAGTCAGTCTTTGGCGAGGAGCCACTGGACGGGGAGCAGGCGGCAAGCCAAGGGAGGAGAGATGCCTGCTCCTCCGCGAAGGCACCAGGCGGGGCTTCCCTGGTGGCCGCGGGCCTCGGTGTCTCCCCCGGGATGGGGCCACCCCCCGCTCTCCTGGCCGCCGAGAAGCTCTCGTCCACCGAAGCCGGCCGCTGTCTCACCTGTGTTCGCCGGGAGCTGGAGGGGGGCGAGGGAAGCCCAGGGCGTGGACAGGGAAGGTAGAGGAGAGCACGGGCCCTAAAGCACTTGGCTCTCAGCTCGGGCGCGCAGGGAAACCTGGCTTCCCAGGCGTCCGCCTTCCTGGGCGCCCGCAGCGGGGAGAGCGCGGCCGTGGCGAGGAGTCCGTTGCGCTTCTAGTTACAGAAATATGGGGACATTAAAAATACACGCGATGTCTCCTGTACACTATGTATAGCGCGGCCGACCGGCTCCCTGGCTCGGAGACCAGGGTCCGGAGGGGAGCGCGGCGCGGCGTGGGGAGGGACGGGCCCGGGCTGCCCGGCCCGGGACCACGGTTCCGCTCCTCTCCACGCCGCCTCGCCACCTTTATTGCAGTGTCTGCTCCGGCGGGGCGAGGCAGGGCTCAGAAAAGGGGCCCACGGGCCGTTCTCCGGGTCAGCCCCGTCGGGCTCGGCCTCGGGGCTACAGGCAGCAGGGGAGGGAAGGGACCAGGGCACGGGCAACAGGGTCTTATGTAAACGGTGACAGCGGCGGGGTGGCGCGGCGAGGGCTCCGGGGCCGCGGGCCGGGCGCGCTCGGAGGCCGGAGTGGCAGGTCCTGGCCCTCAGGAGTAGATGGTGATGACCTCTCGGCCGCCACCGCGGACCAGCATCACCCGGTCCAGTTGCTCAGTGAGGACCTCCAGGAACTCCATGTCTGAGAGCTGGTCAAGGAAACAGCCAGCCGCCGGTGCCTTCCTGGAGCCCGCGTCTCTGTCCTTGGTGCTGATCCTGCTCTGCTGTTTTCATCCCAGGCTAGAGAACCCGTAATCTTTGCCTTCCACCTCCCTCTTCCCCCTAACTTAAATCCAGGATACAGTTTTCATCACCATTGCGGTTGCGGGGAGGCCCAGGCATGTTGAGCAAAACCAGCTTGGCATCCCGGGATTTATTCACGATGACCTCGTTCAGCCTCACGGCTGTGTGCATGCGCCGCACGTTAGACTGGTTCCTGTAGAAGAAAGGAGAGGAGGAGGTGAGGGCTTTAGCCTAGGCCAGAGAGTCAGGTCTGGCCTCCCTCCCAGCCTGAGTCAGGCTGTCTGGGCCTGGTGCTTGCCTCCCTGAGACCTCCCCCAACCCCACATCTCTCCAAGCTGGGCAAATGGCCAGGGACACCCCTTGAGGGTTCCGTGGAGTAGGGACCATAGAAACCTAGGAGAGAAGATGGAAAAATAGAGGCACACTTACAAGTTTTCCCACTCCCTTCAGGAAACACAGAGAGAAGCAAAGAGAGAACGAAAAAGAGAGGGTCAGGAGAAGAGGAGGCCTCCGCTGAGCCAGCCGCCGTCCGCCCTGGGGGAGTGGCTCCCACCACCTTCTCTACACTGCACTTGGGAGTTGGTCCTGACCCTTAACACCGGGGAAACCAAGGCCTGTTCTGCCAGATCAGGACCCTCCTGCTCATTTATTCTGCCACATTAAATACGACCTTGAGGCCCACCCCCCACCCCCAAATGCAGCCCCAGGCCCGTACGGCTTCATGCTGAAGAAGTCCTTGATGCCCTCAGAGGAGACCGGACTGGGGCCTTTATTCTTCTCTGCCGCTGACTTGTCCTTGGTCCAGGTAAGATGCACCTTCTCTGGGTCTGTCTCCCCCTCCCCCTCAGGCTCCTCCCCTGGAGACGGTGAGCTGCTGGGGCAGCTGGGAGCATTCTGGTCGTGGATTAGCTGCACCTGAGGTAGGGACGGTTGTTCAGCAGGTGGCCAAAGGGTCTGCTGCCACTAGCCAGAGCCAAACCACCCCAGCCCCTCACCTCCTCCTCCGGCTTCTCCTCACTATCACCAGCTGTCTCTTCGGGGACGTTGAGGCGGAGCCGAGTGTTGGCTGGGTTCTTCCTCCGAATGGAGCCCCGAGACTCATCTGTGATGCTCTGGATCTAGGGAGTGACATAGGTTGGTGCCAGCTCTGCTGGGGGTCGCCACCCACAGCCCGCCAAGAGCCATTACTACAGCTGCTGCTTATATCCAGGTTACACACCTTCCCGAGTGGCACGCACTGTGAGAACAGTACAGTGTCTCAAGACCAAACACCTATTGCATGGCCGACCCGGCCTCCGGTCTCCAGAGCTCAGCCCTTCCTGCCCTTGGCAACCAACAGTCCAACACCTGGCACAGCAAGGCTTCAGCCTAGCACTGTGGCCCCATGTCACCCTGGCTGGTCCCAGCACATTCCATTTCTTATGGCTTCTGCTCTCGCCTCTCCTTCAGGGGCCCATCACTCATTTCCCTGAACATCAGCCAGAATCAGATTCCCCCCACTTGAGAGACTCATAACCCATGGTTCTTCACCCTTGCCTATGGGGTCTGCCATTCATTCCCCGAGCGAGTAGCCTAGCAGCCACTTCCGGGACTGCTTCTGCCCTGGGTATCATCCCTCACTTCCCGCAGGGACTCCACTCCCTGGGATGGATCTTTTATCCTTACTCCAGGGGGCCAATGATTGAAACTGAAGAGATCTTACCCCACAGGGTGCTCAACACCAGTGCTCCTGGGAGCCCTTCACTCATACCCTAGGAGGCCTGCCCCTGACTCCTGCCCAACACCCATGTCTTTACATACCCAGCTGTTACCCACTCCGAGAGTCTGTTTATGAACCCTTGTCTCCCACACTGGCAGCCTCCCCACCCCCGAGAACTTGTCATCCATACATATTTAGCATCCACTATTCTCCCTCAGGCCTAGAAATCTCCTACAGTGGAGAAAGTCTGTCTCAATGCCAAAGTCCCTGTGAAGGCGTTGGGAAGATGCAATGGCCACATGTCCGCCCGCTGCAGGAGAGCCCAGTGTCAGCAGGTGAGGGGGGCTAAATCCAACAGTGCTAACGAGGCCAGGGATGTCACCAGAACTGCCCACACCTGTGCAGACCAGCTGTCTGAGGCAGTGTGAGCCCCTCCCCCCCCCCCGCCCGGGCACCCTTACCTCCCGCTCTCGCTCATTCTTGGTTAGGTGCATTTGTTTGAGGATCTGAGAGCGCTGCTCCATTACCAGTGTCTTCTCATAGGTGTATGCTGAGATGTCGCTCTCATGCTACAGACGGGGAGGAAAGCAGGGGCTTGGAGCTCAGGAAGGCCAAGGCAGGGAGGCAGGAGCCCTCCCTCCCACCAGCCAGCAGCTTCCTAGCAAATGTCCTTGCACCAAGGTTGTAGGAGGCAAGGGATTGAGCCGTGGCCTGGGAAAGCAGGAAGCTCAACACAGAACCAAGGGTATAAATGGTGACGTGATGAATGGGTTGATTCATTAATTACCTGAGTGAATGAACAGGGGGAAGAAGTTTGTGAAGAGAGCAAAAGGTGAATGAACACATACCTGGATGAATGGGGTGATGAGCGAACAGATACACGGGTAGGTTAGTGAACCCAGCAGGACACTAATGGCCAGTGTACCCACTAGGAGTCAACTGCGCAGCAGCCTTCCTGGATTTGAACCCTGACTCTGCCGCTCAACGAGTTGTGTAGTCAGTCACCAACCCTTTCTGTGTCTCAACATTCTAGTTGGGAATGAAAGGCTCTAGTGTGCGTATCTCATTGGAGGCCACGGGAGATAACAAATGCCAAGTACACAAGGCAGCCTGTCCTCAGTGAGCACTCTTCACCATGGCGGCTCCTCTTGGAAGAGAGGCCTGGCTGCGTGAGTGCGGAAGAAGCCAAGGGGTGGTCACAGTGGAAGGCAACCTGCACCATCTGCTGATGGGTATTGGAGTGGCGCTGACTGGTGCTAGGGCCGATAAGAAGAGCCGTGGGTGGGACTTCAGGGTCCCCTGGGGACTCACCATCTCTACCACCTCCACCTCGGCAGTAATGCGCAAATGGTACAGAAATGTGGTCAGGTCCTTCTTCATCTGGATGCTGTTGTCGTCCATCTGGGCCACAGTGAAGATACGCATTTTGCATTTCCTCCAGACCTGTAAGGATCAAAGGCAATCCAGAGAGGTCCAGCCAGAGGCTATGAGAAAACCCATGGCCAAAGTGCCCGTCCCCTCACCCTTCCCAAAGGCACTTCCCACCAAGGCTCTGTCTGCAGACTCCCCTGCTCAGATCCGAGTCACCTGTATTAAGCACACCCTCCCCTTGGTAGCACTGTGCCTGTCAGGGTGACACACCCGTTCCTAACACCTGAGAAGCGAGACCAGAGCCCCCACAAAGGGCAAGCACGGGAGCTGGCCCCGGCCAGAGCCCTGAGCTTCCCCCGAGGTTGTACACGCGCCCTCCCCACGTCACAGATGCTCGTGCACTCGAACCTTGTGGTGACGCAGCAGGAAGGGCAGCAGCATGAGCATGCCGCCATCATGCACGATCCACCACACATCGATGCTGCCCTCGGAGAAGCGCTCAGGGTTCCCGGGAAACATGGAAACATTCTTGGTGACCAGCAGGGCCAGGTGGCCAGCTGTAGTTTCCCGAACCAGTTCTTGGAAAGGCCAAAAGAAAAGGACCAGGGGGCAACAGTGACCAATCCTCCCGGTACCCAGGAAAGGCCACAAGGTCTCTTGGCACCCACCACACTCCATCTGACCTTGGCCTTGGACTCTGGTTATCAGAACACCAGCACTGACTAGACTATTTAGCTGTAAAAAAGTACTTCTCTCCTGGTCTCACTTTCTCCACCTGTTAAATAGCAATAATGTTCCCTGTCCTTTTCTTCTTTGTGTGTGTGTGTGTGTGTGGCAGGAATGTTCGTGTGGGCACATGTGTAGATGTATATAAAGGGCAGATGTCAACCTCCGGCATCCTTCCCTGGTCCTCAAGAGTCCACTTTGTTGGGGGGGGGGGTAAGCTGTTTGTCCTCACTGCTGTTTGTTAGTTAGTTAGTTTGTTTGTTTGTTTGGGATGGGGCTTTAGCTGACCGGACTGGGCTAGAGCTCACAGAATGAGCTTGCCTAGCAGGCAGGTGAATCCCGGGAACTCTCCTGTGTCCCCAGAACTGGAGAGCTCTGGATTCCAGAATCAAACTCAATCATCATGCTTTCACCATAGGCGCTTTGCCAGCTGAGGCCTCCCCTCCCCAGCCTCTTCTGATTATGAGGAAGCCGCCATGTGTGGGCCCTCTGTGTCCATTAAAGAGAGAGAGCTGTTTGGCATTAACAGGGGAGCCTCTGGCTGTTTCAAACATGACTTCCCAGCTGTGCAAGCCAGGCAAATTCCTCTGTCTCTATGTCTCAGTCTCCCACCAACATGCAGATGACAGTGCCTAGCACTCAGGGACAGGAGAGCATTAGAGAAAGCCCCAACTTGCCTGCCACACACACACACACAAAAAAAAAAACGCATTCTGTAGGCACTGGTTGGTTGGATACATCTAGGATGGACTAGAGCCAAGACACAGACCCTGACCTCAGGGACTGGATTGAGCCTGGTCCTTCCCTGTCTTCCTCCCAGGGCCTGACACAGAGGCTGACGTGTGATGTCACCTGCCTGTGCTGAGCCACGCTCACACTATGCTCAGGAAACCCTCAGAAGCAAAGCATCCCAGGGCCGGCCCTTCATCCCTGAGCCCACCGCATCGGTACCGATGAAGTTCCTCCACGTCTGGTGATCTTCTTTCTGCCGCCAGTTTCGAGGCCAGCCCACCAGCACTGTGTTGTGTTGGAGCCCTCCAAGACCCCCAGACTGGATCAGGTGGGACACGCCATCACGAAGGTTGGAGGAGATCACCACCTGGCAGAAGCCCTTCACCTTCTCGGCCTCCATCAGGCGCCTGATAGACTGTGGGAAGGGTATGTGTAAATAAGGGCCAGCCTCAGACACACTGGGCTCACAGCCTCCCTCCCTCTCTTCTTTTTATCCCTTCCTCCCTCTCTCTGTCCCTCTCTGCATTTATCCCATCTTCCTGAACCTCAGCTCTGATCTCGTCTAACCCTAGGGCCCCATCATCTGTGGTCCCTGTTCTGCTCATCACAGATGAGCCACCGCACCTCCCTAGCCCCCAACTACTGCTCTAACTTGTCCTTTGCTCAGCACACTCTCCACACCCCCATGCCTCCCTTGACTGAGATGACCAGACACCAGCTTTCTTCTAGACCACAGTTACGCTGGGCTGTTCTGCATGGCCACACAATGTAAAAAAAAAAACAAGATAATCTGCACGGAGGGAAGGGTTCTCATTGCTCCCATTTTATCAATGAGGAAACCGAGGCTCAGAGAAACTAAGACCCACTTAAGATAGGCTGGCAATGTGAGTAACGATTCAAGAGCAAGGAGTCTCATTTCAACCGCTCTGCCCTCAACCACTGCCCTGATGTCAAACAAATGGAGGCTAATTTCCATCTCTGACACCTCCTGGCTGTGGCCTCAGGGAAGTCAGCTAACCTCTACTCTTATCCTCCCATGGCAGGGCAGATCCACTTAGGAATCAGAAGAATTAACACAGCTCGATTCATGAAAGTGCTCAGGACACTGCCCTGTATCATAGCCCTAATGTGTTGGCGGTATTCAGGGCACTCAACAGTGCCTAATGGGGTTGGAGCCTTCTGTGTGTGGCTGGGGCCTGTGGCTAGCACCTGGTCTCCTGCTCTGCCCTATGCCTAGCCTAGCGCCCGATACCCAGCATGCTCTCGACCAGTCCATGTTGAGTTGTTCTGACCAGTAGGGGCCTCCAGCCCTGAATCCTGACAGATTGGTGTGAACGGCTCAGTGAGGCAGAAACAGCGACTGTCACAAGCCATTAGGGGTGCCCCTCCCCACCTCACCTTATCCCCCTTAAGCCCCCTTTTCTCTTTCTGCTCTCAGCTACAACCCTGAGGGAAGACAGGCCTGAGTCTTAGGTAGAGCCTTCTTCCTCTTGTACCCACTGTGTTCTAGACATGGCCACACAGCTGCCCCGTTCTGTATGTTCCTTCGTGGTTGTGGGAAAAGCGGGTGACCCAGAGCCAGGGGCATGTGCGAATCCTGGCTAGACTTTCAGCCAGCCTTGTGACTTCAGGAAGCTGCCATTACTCTCTGGGCCTTGGTTTCCTCCTAGAAGACTCTGATTTTGTTTTTGGTTGGTTGGTTGGGTTTTGTCTTGTTTTGCTTTTGAGACAGGGTCTCTCTGCATAGCCCTGGCTATCCTAGAACTCCCTATGCAGATGAGGCTGGCCTCAAACTCACAGAGATCCACACTAAAGGATGCGCCACCACACCCCGAAGATCCCTGAATCTGAAAAGACCTTAAAGGACTTTCCTCTCCAGCAGGAAGAGTCGTTTCTGTCTTTAGGTACTGTGACAGCTAAGCCTCAGTTTCCTTACCCTTAAAGCCCTTCTGTCTCTACCAGCTTTTGATTCTGTGGGCTGAGTTGTGGAGGCCCGAGGTCAACACCAGCTATCTCTTTGAACCACTGACTTTTTCTGAGGAGTCACTCATTAAACATGGACCTCCCTGACTGGCTAGCCTGTCTGGCAAACGAGCTCCGGGGAGCCTCTCGTCTCCGCCCCCCACCTCAGTGCTGGAATTACAGATTCGCATCCCCAGTGCCTGGCTTTGACATGGGTGCTAGGGACCGGAGATCTACTAAGCCATTGCCCCAGCTCCTGTGGGTTGAAGTCTAAGGCTCTCACTCACCAGCCCTCAGGCTTGTCTTCAGATTCTTGAGTGCCCTGCGATCCACAAGTGCACTGACATCAAGACTGGATGCCCTTCAGACCCTGACTTTCCACCCTACCCAGCCTCTCCTCACCTCCTCTGCCCGCTGAGCCTGAGGATGGTTCTCCAGAAAGGTGCCCTCAAGGACAGAGCCCACAATGGTCAGGCCCTTCCCTGCCTTGAGCTGGGAGGTCAAGGACAGCAGCTGCGGATGCACCACGTTCTGGTCCTGGTCCACACGCACCAGCACCAGTAGCTGGGGCCTGAAGAGGGTGCAGGTCCACATGACCCAGGAGGTCCATCCCCCCGCAGCCACCCACCCTCCCACCATGTGGCCAACATCAGTTCACCTGTTTGTCTTCTATGCCCCCGCACCGGGGCCCTAGCAACTATAACCTGCTGGGCCACTAGCAACCATTTTCCTGAGCATCGAGCCCTCCAGCCATCCCCCACACCTCTCTATCCATCCATCCATCCCCCCACCCACCCATCTCTCCATCCACCACATTCATCCATCCATTCAGCCACCCACCCCTCCCTTTCATCCTTCAGTCATCCGGAATATCCCGATGAATTTACCTACCAGGCATTATTCACTCACTCACCCACACATCCACCCACCTGTTATTCATTCACACATCCGTCTATTCACCCAGAAGACTCCCATGTGCGCACATGCCCTCCACCCATCCTTCCAGCCATTTACCCATCGGTTCTTTATGCATTCAGCATCACATCCTTCCAACTCTTCCATCGCTTTCATACTAGTCAGCAAGTACTTATTCTAGGCTGGACCTTGCACTGATCGCTTGGGAATCTACAGACAGTGCCAAGCCCAGCATCTGGAAGCCCACATGTCCCTAATTCAGATTTCCAACCTGACTCCCAATAAAACCAGGGAGGCAGATGCCAAGCTGGGTGCATGTTGTTGACACTTAGGAAGTACCTGACCCGAGAGTCCGAGGGGAAAATTCTTGAAGCCCTAGACTCCCTCTTCTTCAGTAGAAACACTGGCATTAGTCTGGAGACTGCTGGGAGATCCTATCACTCTCAGAGCGAGAGAGCAGACTTTATAGAAGTGATGTATATCTGCCTGCCTCTCTCTCTTTCTCTCTCTCTCTGCATCTCTACAGATCTATGAGCTGGCAGCACCCCCAGAGCTAGGGAGAGAGTTTGCCGTATAACATGAGTCTGAGAATTATTTTTCACAAGTAATGGAATGATCAAAATCGACAAACATGCAGCCAGGAAGCTGCCATGGTGAATAGATTTGGAGAACAAATGCCTAGGACTCAGTTCACCACAGGGTTGGAGGAGGAGGGGTTAGGCAAGATGGAGCGGGGGTCCCACTCAGGCAAACAAAGTCTGGGAGATAAATATGGCCCCTACTCCATTGCCACTCACCTCCAGTTCTTGGTGTGCGGGGGCCCTTCCTCCAGGCGTAGGAGAGCGTAGCGGGCAGCACTGAGGGACAGGCCACGGATCCCGTCACCCCATTCCTTCTCTGCCCTGAGGACAAGAAGGAGATCACACGAGTCCAGGAAACCAGACGTGGCAGGGAGACATCCCACAGAACTGACATAGGGCACAGCCACGGCCCCCCTGTCGCTCCCACCTCCTGACTGAGCCGAGTTGTAACGGGTCCCATTGAAGTCGCTCCTAAAGCTAGATGCTTCCTTGCCCACTTCTCAAAGCCTACTCCATATCACCATCACCTCCCGTCTTCCAGCCCTGGGCCACCACCCAATCACCCCTCACCCTTTTGTGTTCCTCACCCTGCCCACCCTCAACCCCTGGACACTTACCCCCGGTATTCAATGTACTTATAGATGAGTCCGGCAATCAGCATGGCCACCAGCGCATAATACCAGGAGCAAATGAACATGAGGGCCAGGCAGAGGCTCATGCCCAAGAAAGAGAGAGTCCTGGAAAATGGAAGACAGCCTTGTCCCTGAACCCTCCTGGCAGGGGCTGATGCTAACACCTAGGCTTGGACAATAAGATTAGGGTGGCAGGGAAGGCCTGGGCAAGACATGGACATCCTGGTCTAAATGCCACCCTGTTGTCACCCTGAGCACCATGCAGACATGAAGCTTTCTAAAAATAAAAATTAAATAAAAACAAGTAGCCACAGACAGGACACTGCTCCATGCCCCACCCGGCTCCCGGGTCACTACCCCGTCTAGTTTCTGTCCCTTAGACCCAGCCAGTGAGCTGCAGGTAGATGGGTTCATGTAGTTTCTGAGACAGAGGTCCATGAACACACTGGAAACGAGACTTTTCAGAAAGAAGCCAGCAGCAAGACCAGCCCTAAGACTGAAGTCGGGAGGCCTTCATGAAAGTCTGCTATTCCATAAGCTTCCAGGAGCCTCTGGGCCAGTCACCTGCTGTGTACTTGGCTTTCCTGTGTGGAGTAGTGTGGTCCTTCCCATCACAGAAGAAAAACCACAGAGTAACATGTTAAGGTGGTCTGTGGGTCCCTCGAGGGAAGAATCCCTGCAACGGGTGCCAACATGCCCACCAAAAACCCAGGAGGGAGTGTGGCAAATGTGCCCATTTCCCAGCTGAGGAAACAGGTTCAAAGAGGCTCCATCATCAACCCAAGCTCTCAGAGCCAGGAAGCAGTGAGTCAGGCTGTGAATTCGAGCCTGGTGGACTCTAACCTCCATGCTATATTGTAAGAAGTTGAACATTGTGCGCCAGGAAGAGATGGCCGCCAAGGCTGTTTCTGACTGTGCCACATTACCGCTTGTACCCAGAAGACCATCTCTATGACCTTCTTGAGCTATCTGGATTCAAAAAGCAGGAGAGGATGGGAACATCCTGGCTGAGGACCTCAGATCTGTGGGAGGGGGCAGGAAAAGGGCACCCACCAGTGGTAATATCGAAAGCGTGGTCTCCAGTTGGGCGTCCTCAGCAGCGTCTGCACTGCACAAGCCAGGTTCACAAACATGTAACACATCAGGAAGAACCTAGAGTGCAAAAAGACCTCAGGTGAAACAGCTGCAGGAGGCACAGAAAAAAAAAAAAACGAGATAGAACGGGACACTGAGGAGAGAACAGCAAGGCCAGGGGGAGAGAAAGGGTCCAGTGGTGTTGACAGCCAGCCCTCACAGCACACCCTGATGTGCGGGAGAATGGGCTTCTGTGGCCACTGGGGAACTTCCTGGGGCTGGTAAGGTGGTGGCCCAGGAAGAGAGGCTGTGCGGCCGGCAGGGGGGCCTCAGGCCTGGTACGCACATGGAAAGGATAGGAGCCACCTCGTCCAGGGAGGCGATGAGGATGCCGATCTCACAGATGCAGGCAGTCAGCAGCAGGGCCCACGTTGGCTCTCCATTGGCTTTGCCATGACCGAAGACCTGGGAACAGAGCAGCCATCGTGGGGGACCAAAGGAAAGCAAAGCCTCCAATCTTGGGAAGCAGCGGAGTAGAGGCAGGACTCTCATAACCACTGAGAGGGCATGAAGAGATGGCTGTACTCTGTATCACCTAGGGAACCCAAGTGTATGGCAGGCTCTCTCTGTCTCTGCCACCCCACCGCAATAACACTGAAATGACCCCCAGAGGGAAAGAAGTTCCTGAGGGCTAGGCAAGATACGCCTGTATGCTCTACAGACTTTCTTTCTTCTTTTCTTTCTTCCTTTTTTGTTTTTGTTTTGTTTATTTTTTGAGACAGGGTTTCTTTGCGTATCGAGTCCTGGCTCTCTTGGACTTGCTTTTGTAGACGAGGCTGGCCTCGAACTCACAGAGATCCGTCTGCCTATGCCTCCCAAGTGCTGGGATGAAAGGCATGAACTACCATCACCTGGCTTAGATGTTTTTCTTAAGCATCACAGGGGTAAAAAAAAAAAAAAAAGTGTTTCTTTGCCTGTGACTGGCTCTCTGAGTTCCCAACTGTCCCCTAGGCTGGAGAAGAACCATCTATTTCTCCCCTGAGAGTAGACAGTGTCTGGAGACGCGACTGATCACAGGCCAAATTCCAAATAATCTCCCTTCTTTTTTAGTGCAGCCGTGGGGCACACAGGAGGGAGCTGGCTGGTGATGGCCCTGCTTCAGTGTCTCCTGGGTAGGGGCCCAGGAGATGACTAATCTTTTGCGTGGGATGGCTCTGTCACACTGACCTGCAGGAAGGGCACTATGCCATCCCGAGAGATGGCCTGGAGCAGGCGTGGGGCCCCTGTGAGGCTCTGTAGTCCAGCCCCACAGGTAGAGAAGAAAGAGCCGATGACAATGACCCAGGGAGATGGCCAGGCCAGGGTACCCACCACCAGGTTGCCATTCACAGCTTCCCCAAACCTGGAAAGAGACAGTAAAGGGACAGTGACATCACGTGAACAATGCCACCTGGATGCCCAGCAGGACACTGACCACTTAGGCTTCAGAGGGGTCAAAGAACAGACAAAAGCAAGTATCCTTCTACTTCCTATCTACGTAGCCTTGAGCACAGCACTGACCCTCCTGGGCTGTAAGCTGAGAATCTCCATAAACTTTCCTCATGCAAACACTGAGAGAAAAGGACAGGAAGTGAAAACTGCACCCAGTACGGGGTACGAGTGTGATTTTAACAGTCAACTGCTAGCATGGTGGTCCTGAGCAAATAGCTTGGCTCGATGGGACTGCAGCATCTCCATGTGTCAAATGGGGGCTCTGGCTTCATTGTGTGCTGATGGTGTAAGACTAAATGGGAAAGGGCCTGCAAAATGGCTATGCCAGGGAAGGGTGCCTGCTACACCCCATAACCCACACAGAAGGAGAGAACTGCCTCCAAGATGCTGGACTCTGTGGTGCTCACTCTCCTATAGACGGCAGTGTCCACCGGCAGGATCTCCTGAAAATTCAGAATCCTGCCTCATGACTTACAACCCCAACACACCAGAAGTGCCATGGACCTGGCCGGCACGTAGGAAACAATGATCAGGAAAAGTCCACACGAGCTGAGTCTTAGCCAAGTGCTTTTGATCTGTGGTTGGTGTAGTACGCATTACAATGTACAAGAGACCCTTCCAGCTCTTCCTCAGAGGAGCATCTGCCAAAGCCCTTCAAACGCTAGGCGACTAGCTGAAGCAAAGAAACTGCTGGACCCCTGGCAACCTCACGGGAGGTCTACGATTAAGGGAGATCAGTGGAATCCAAACTGCCCTAAAACTAACAGTAATGTTTGCAAACTGTTTACTTGAGCAGGTCACACTGGGCCCCCTGTGTACTTCTGTAGCCTTGGCTTCTCTTCATGCTTTGCATCTTAGTCTGTTTATAAGTGTGATCACCACCCCATGGGGTTCCTTCAGGATTAAAAAAAAAAAAACCTGTTACTCTTTGCCTCCCTCAGTACCTTCAAGGCAGTGAACAATACACAGAAGTATTGGTGAAAGAATGAATAAAAAGAGCTTAAATAAATGTATCCTTATCCCAAACCAAAGGAGACAGCTTTTGACTTTCTTAAGCTGCAATGACAAGAAAGATGAAATATTTAAGAAGAGGAAAGCTGGTTTGCCAGCAACTATGATGGTCTCCCACCCATGGCCCCCCTTGCTCAGGTCCCAGCAACCCTGCCAGGCCTGTTTCCTCCTGATCCCACCCCTCTCCCTATAAGACCAACCCAAGTTCCTTTACTTACTTGTCCCGAAGGACGACCCCCTCGATGCAGGCCCCAAACAAAACCACAGAGCTGATGTCTGTGGCAGAGAGTGAAGGAGAATCCCTAGCATGGCGGTGCCCCCGGCCACCCATCCTGTGCCACCCGGCAAGGTAGCAACCTCTGCCTCCTACAGTATCCCCACACACCCGGGGTGGACACGGCTCGGCTGTGCAGGATACAGACAGCAGAGGTGGTGGCAATGGCCAGGATGGTTCCAGTAGGAATGGACTTCTGAGCATCCCGCAGGTCTCCGGACCGGTTTGAGCCAGCCATGATCCCTGTAGGCAGAAGAGCAGTTCAGATAGCAGCCGCTGAGGAAAGGACACGTGTTGGAGTTGGCAGACCAGGGCCTCGCCCCACCATGCCGACTCTTGTGTCATCTTTCTCCAGCCTGATTCCTTCGCCTCTCCCATCGGGCCTGGACGATTAGTCCCTGCTCAGATGGCAGAGCCATCAAACTAGGGAACCCCTGGTCTTGTCTCTGACCCTCCTGTCCACCCGCTCCCAAGTTCCCTTGTTTCACCTGTGACTGAGGGGAAGTAGATGCCGACAAGCAGGGTAAAGTAGGAGGTCATATCGCTGAACACATAGGGGTGGTCCATGTCAACAGGAGTGCCATCTGTCAGGCCCACGGAGGGCATCCCACGCCTCTCCACAATCACGCCCTTGGTCAGGTAGGAACTCCACAGGTTCTCTGTGGGAAGATGAGGCACTCAGGGAGATGAGCAGGGCTGGAGCTCAGACCAGGAGTAGGGAGCAAAAGAGTCAACACTAACCAACTCTCACTCCCACCATGGGCCTTTCACTCCCACCACTTCCCAAACTCCTGCTTTGTGCCAGGGTGTGCACACAGACCTCATGGGACTGAGGCTCTGCCCTTAAGTTGTCCAGTCTAGTGGGACAGACAGAGAATCTCTCTGAGACTGACTCCATATGTCCCCAGTTGACCTCATCAGCTCTCAAGGCCCAACCCATCCTGCGGCTCTCATCTTGGTAATGACACCAATATCAATCAACCCAAACACACTGCCACTGCTCTCAACTGCTCCTGTTCCCTTCTCCTGCTTCCAAGCGCCTCACCGCCAGTCATTAACATTTCTCAAGCAAGCCTCTGCTTCCCACCCCAGGCTCCTCACCTTGTGCTCTGCTATGGAGAGCTATCAAAAAGCACCCTAGGGTGTTAGGGAGAAGCATGGCATCTACACATTAAATGTTAGTGGCAGCCCTCTGGTTTTTCTCTTTGTGTGTGTGTACATGGGTGTTTTGTCTAAGTGCATGTCTGTGTACCGCATGTGTGTCTGGTGCCTGTAGAGGCCAGGCGTCATCAGAATCCCTGGAACTGGAGTTACAGATGGTTGTGAGCCACCACGTGGGTGCTGGGAAACAAAGCCAGGTCTACTTTAAGAGGAGCAGTTCTCTTAACCCCTGACCCATCTATCCAGCCCCAAACCCTCTAGTTCTTTGTCTATCTGGCTGTCTCTTGGTTTGTTTGCTGAGACAGGGTTTTTCTGTGTATCCTTGGCTGTCCTGGAACTTTCTCTGTAGACCAGACTGGCCTCAAACTCACAGAGATCCTTCTACCTCTCCCTCTAGAGTGTTTTGACTAAAGGCATGCGCCACCAACCCACCAGCCAACCCCTCCAGTTTTGATCTCCAGGGACCAGCAAGGTGGCTCAATGAGTAAAGGCACCTGCTGTCAAGCCTGATCATCTGGATTCAATCCCAGAGACCCACATGGTGGAAGAAGAAAACAGACTCCAGCAAGTTGTCCTATGACCTCCATATGCACACATGACATGCATGTACACACATACATATGAAAAATAAAGTGTGTGCGTGTGTGTACAGACATGATCAAACACATACATGGCAGAAGAGCAGCTCTAGTTGAGAATCCTTACTCTATCCCCACTAAAGCCATTACTGTTTCTCAGAGTCATCTTTCTCCTGGACTCACGGCATCTGCCTCCTCCTGCACCCCTACTGCCTTCAGGGTGTAACCTGAACTCCTTAGCATGGCTTCTGGGGTCTGCCTCTCTAGTATTATCCCTTGTCCTTTTTTTGTACGTTACACCCAAGACACATGGAATGACCTGTTGTCAGGACAGGCTATGCCTCTCATGTCCCATGCATTAAGTAGGCTGTTCTTTGCTTTGTAAATCCCTCATTCCCCTACATAACTGACAGTCTCTTATTTGTCCTCCAAATCCTCCCTTGGCAAGCGTGGGAAGCCTTGTTCTTGTCAGCTGATACACACAGATGCTGTGTCCTCAAGGTTTTCTGTTCATGAATACATGTCTGTGTGGATCATAATTTATACTAACATATCTACCTGCCACTAAAATCCCTAAGGTCAAGTTCTGAGACCTGTGTATGCTGTGGTCCCAGAGTTTTAGCGCAGTTTTGGTTACTCGACAGGCAGAGAATGCTTGTTAGATTGGCTTTCTTGCTTGCTCATAGTCAAGCACACTCCACACCTTTGCCTCTATCTCTCCATAATTCTCAGGATAAAACATAGCCTACACAAGATGCTTAATTAAAGCTTGCTGAATTGAACTTAATCCCAAGGGACACCCCTAATCCTGACCACTTAACCTACAATCCCTACAGCACTCCCTAGATGCCAGCTCCTCTCCTTCCCTCAGACCTTTGATGAGACCACTGGCAGCGCCAGGAATGCCCTGGATCTCTGTGACATTGTTTCGGGTGAAGTACTCATCACATGTGGCGTTGAGGAAGCGGGAGGAGCAGAAAAGGCCCCAGAGCCGTGTGGTCACTGTCTCATTTCCTTCCCAAGCCAGCTTGGCACAGACATCAAAGCCATGGCGAGACAGCGTGCGGTTCCCCAGGAGGCAGATCCTGGGGAGAGAAGTAAGCAAGGAAGATGGGAGGAACAAGACCTCTCCCTGATTTCACAGTAGAGCCACTGAGAGCTTTAAAGATGCGGGTTTCAGGGTCTCCCATCCACAGACTCTGATTCTGTCCGTTTCTATAAAGTTTCCCAAGCAATTTTAGCATGCAGTCTGTTGGCGGGATGCTGTGTTCAGCACCGAGGACAGCAGCCCTTACAGCCTCATCTCTCAGCCAGCCACTAAAGAGAGGACACTTTGTACTAGAGGAAGGAGAACAAAAGGGGACCTGAACCCTGGGCTCTCTTTTCTGGGTTCTTCCCCCCATGGAAAATGTGTCAAAAACCAAGAGTGTCCATTCCAGGAGGTTGGCCCATCCCAAAGACTCCCTACCACACAGTGTATATTCCTTCAGAAGCCATTTCTCTTTCCCAAGTCCCCCACCAGCAAGCAGTTGACACACTTCAGAGAACTTCTTCCCACCCCCCCCCAAATGTTACCCCAATCTGAATCAACTTCCCTAAACAGGAAATATTTACCCTCCCAGGGGATGTTGCTTTCAACCCACACACTCCAGTTCTGAAAGGTGAAGAGAGAGGAGGCCTGGTAGAGACTCTTACTATGCACACCTGAGCGGGGCCAATGACAGACACAATACTATAGATGCAGAAAGGCAGCACTCACGGGAAATTAGGTGGGTCGAAGGCAGACTTGATGACCCCTGCATAGATGGCCAGGATGGAGAGGATGACACAACCCAGGAAGACCAGGGCAAACTTGTTGACGTACTTGACACCCACAAAGACTACAGTGGCCATGCAGGTGAGCACACAGGTGCCATACACCCGCATATTGTTCAACATGGCGGCTGCCTCCCCACTGGCATCTTCTGCCTTGAAGATGGCCATAGCTGGGAAGAGATAAGCCTGCAGGAAAGGAGCAAAGGAAGTCAGACAGATGACCCAGGAAAAGCCAGCTGAGATGCACCCCAGGGAAGTGATCGCCAAGATGAGAAATGGCATCCATTAACAGGGCACTGACTAAAGGTAGTGTGGGCTTTTTTGCAATGTCTGTGATGCAGTCAATCAAAATGCCCCTCAGAGATACTGGGAAAGGTTACTTCACTGCTATTATTTATCATAACTATTAATTATAATTAATACTCTTATTATTTATGATATAAAGGTAGAAAAATAGATGCTTATTCCAAGAGGGTGGGTAAATAAGTTCTTATTGTTCTACTTAAACTACAGAGCTATTTAAAAAGATGGCACAGGACTGTGGGATGGTTCAGTGATTAGAAGTACACTCAATAGGAACACAAGCCCTGGATTCAATCCCCAGCAACAAAGGGGGGAAAGGCATGAATTTACATTGACTGATTAAAAAACTATCCATGGTAAGCATGATACTACAGACTTTTAATCCCAACACTATGGAAGGCTGAGGCAGGAGAATTTGAAACCAGCCTGAGCTACATAGCAAGATCTCATTTCAAGAAAACTATCAGTAGTGTATTGGGTAAATAAGGTCAATTTTTTAAAAATAAAAATGTATCTTAGGATCTCACTTTTGTAAATTTATATGTGGAAATATTTACTCGTTTGTGTGTGGGAGGGGTGACTGTAAATGTATTTGTGGGAATATCCAAATAGCAGTGTACCAGGCACGCCTGTAATCTGAGCACTCAGGAGGCTGAGGCAGGAGGATAACCAGTATCAAACAAACCTAGACTATAAGGATACCCTGTCTTAAGAAAACAACAAGCTGGGTGTGGTGGCACACATCTTTAATTCCAGCAGTTGGGAGACAGAGGCAGGTGGATCTCTGAGTTTGAGGCCAGCCTGGTCTACAGAGTGAGTTCCAGGAGAGCCAGGGCTACACAGAGAAACCCTGTCTCAAACAAACAAACAAAACAGAAGCATTTGTTGAATAATTAAAAGTGACTTGTATATTCTTATTTTCTAAAATGTCTACATTAAACTTAAAATGTTCATCTTTGTTTATGTTACTTTTTATTTATAAATAAAAGGGGTTTTCAGGTTCTTAAGGAAATATTTATAGACAGAGTTAGGTTGTACAAAGACAGAACAAACTATAATAAAGAAAAACAGAAGTGTGAGATATATACACTAAAAAGCTTCTGGTCATTTTTCTCCTTTATTTTAATATTGTTCCAATGTCAGTCAGGGGGCAGAGCTGTTGGATAATGCATTTGGAAAAGGTTTACGTCACAAGGGTCCACAATGCTCTCACCAGCATATCCCCTCAAGGGTCCCTCCAATCTCTTATTTCTTCCCTCCTGTCCCCAAACCAGAGGCTTTGGCTCCTTTTGTTTGGGTTCCCTAAGACCGTGGGAGACAGTGGCCAAGCACAGACCCTGGCAGGCAGAGGGATGCAGGCTCACACCCTCTACCTGTTCCTTAGACTCTGTGACTGTGCCCTCCTCCTCTATAAAATGGCCATCTTCTAACACACGAGAGATTCATGAGAGGGACAAAACAACAAAATAATAATGCCCCAAAAATCTGAAAATCTTAGGTCTGCCAGAGGATGGGGTTGGGTGTTGGGAAATGTTAGCTCTACTTTTTCTTCTCTTTTCCTTTTCCTTGTGACAGGGTTTCCTGTAGACCTGACAGGCCTCAAACTCACTACGCAGCTGGTAGCAATCTCAAACTCCTTATCCTCTGCCTCCGCCTTCTAAGTGTAGAGAGTTCATGTGGTGCTGAGAAGCAATGTCAGGGCTCCAAGCACACGGAGTGAGTGCTCTTCCTCCTAAGCTGCACCCTCTTCCTTAAACGAGGGATCCCTCATCCACACCCACCCAAACAGAAAGAGCAGGAGGCAGCTGCCCTGTCCTTCAAACAACACCAACACCTACTCACTCCCCTGACAGTCACTACTGAAGCATGTCTCTACTTGGGCCCCTCCTGGTTCTTTTGCAATCTAAGAACCATCCATCGGGGCTCTGTGACTAACATCTGAAGAGGAGTGTGTTGCATAGTCCCCAGAATGCAGTGGCCTGTCATCATTCCAGCTGTTACTTTAACTCTTACCAACCCGCCTCTGTCACCTTGCCTGTAGCTGAGTGACCTTGAGCTAGTGTTCCATCTGCCCTTTGGAACTTCTCATTTGTAAAAAATGCCATCATAATGCTTAAACCTCTAAGGATTCGGGAGCTGTGCTGAGAACTCAGTGGGTGCCTGATAAACCACAGCTGTTTGTGTTACATAATTATCGGCCCTTGTCTCCCTGGCCAGACTGGGAACTCTTTCGAGACACACCGCATCCCACTTCTCTTTGGCCTCAAGCAGTGGCCTGGCCTAGAGCAGGTGTCCAAAGAACACTGGTCAAGTGCCTGGCAAGCCGGGCCCCCACACCTCCTCCCCTTCCCTTCTCACCAGCAGGATCTCGATGGTGCCCAGGATGTACATAGCTCCAGCAAAGGTAGTGCCCAGGTAGAAGCAGAGGCCCACGGCGCCCCCAAACTCTGGGCCCAGAGACCTGGAAATCATGTAGTAGGAGCCACCAGCTGCAGAGAAAACCTAGTGTCAGCGAGAGGGGCAGAGGGCCCTGGACAGCTCTGTGGTGAGCGGGACTCGGGGACAGAGGGCAGAAGAAGGTTTTTCTAGACCTCAGGCTGTGGCCCCAGAAAGGAGACTATGGCAGACCCAGCCAACCACTCTGCATGGAGTTTGCGGCAGTAATTACTACCATGTTTCTAATTGCTTCTGTAAGGAGGTCATGGCTCAGAAAGTAGGATGGCAGAGAAGAGGGTCTCAGGCTGAGTCAGGGAGAGGGTGGCCACTGCCCTATTCACCAGCATCTGCCTCCTTCCCTAGTCCCCACAGGCTCACTCCTACCTACCCCATGAACAATCCCAGGCCAGCTCTTGGTCTGCAATACCGTCTTGGTTCTTGGGTCCTGATGGCCCACAAAGCCTGGCCCACCACTCCCTCTGTCAATCATCGGACCCCTGGCCCTCCCCCACTCTGCAGAGGCCCCAGCCACATACCGGGCACAACACCATTGGTTGCGATCGCGCTCATGGAAATAGCTGTGAGCATCGTCTGTTGGAAAGAGATCGTCAGAGTGGCAGCTGCTGGGGGCAGCCGTGTCCTGGCTGCTGGCCAAGCCAACATACCCCACAACCAGCAGCCAAACCCACAGGCTCTCCTCTCCTGAGCTCCTCTCTGGGTCTGTTCCAATTCCTACTCGTGCCAAGCCCTTCTCAAAAAATAACCTCAGAGTCACCACACAGATGGGAGGAGCTGTAGAGCCTGAGAACTCTGATGACCCCAGTTTGGCCCCTTGGTGGTGTCTTATGACCCGACACAGTTCACTTCTCTTCTTAAGCCTCATCTATAAAATGGGAGCGATAACCTTGGCACTGATATCTTCACACCCAGAGTGGTCTCAAGATCACGTGTGAAGACGCAAGAGTTTGGTGTCCAGTGAGGATTGGATTTGTGTTTCAAAGTGTACTAGAAGAATCTAGTTGGTAACTTATCTGTGAGGCATAATCTCATTGTGCATGTGTGTGTGAGAGAGAAAGAGAGTTAGGAACCATCCAAAATGTTAACTCATGCAATTAAGTTGAATTTTGTTTTCTTCTCTTCATTTATCCTTCTCATCAATGCATCTGAACTGCTTGTGTAATTACCCGCGCATACACACACAGACCCAAGTGAAACCTGGTTGGCAGTCATCAGAGGGAAGCCTATAAGGTTCAGGAAGGACCTGTCAGGCCTAATTTATTCTCAAAGATCGTAAGCGGTGACTCCTATATAAAAGCTCAGGCTTCAGGCTTCCTCCCCACCCCCAGGCCTCAGCCAAACCCCAGCCTTCTTCGCCGTGCAGGGGGAGAGGGGTCACTCACACAGGAGCAGCAGATGAAGACCATACAGAAGGACTCCATGATGCCTGCGATGCCAACCACCCAAGTAAGCCGCAGAAAGAGGATGACGCCAAAGATGTTCTGCAGGCATGGGAGGTACACGCCCATGAAGGTGCCCATGCGTGGGGCCTGCCAGAGAGGCCAGCATCAGTCTCTGCACCCCCTGCTCAGTGCCAACTGACTATCCCACGCCTCCTCCCTGTTCCTTTTCTGCCTCTCTTCTCTCGAATTTCCCCTCCCCTCACCACTCTTCCCTCTGGTTCTTACATCCTTTTCCTCCTTTCTACCAGCCTCTGGGTCCCCTCCCGTTGCCTCCCTCCTGCATCCTTCAAAACACCTCCTTCCTCCTCGCCTCCATTGCCACCCTTCATCATCCATTCCTTCCCCTTTCAACACGGTCACCTCCCCTCCTTCTTCCCTATCATTCGCCCCTCCATCCAGATCCATTTTCCTCCCCCAAACTCCTTCTCCCACCCCTTGTCCCCCAAGGCCCCACCTGCACTGGCTTCTTTTTTCCACCCTCATTGTTTTCTGCTTCTTCATGCTCTCTACTTCCCTGGGGCAGGTTGGTGTAGTTGGCCAGCCCACTGAGCAGGGAGGACACCATAGGGCTGGTGTCCATCTCCTCCTATGGAGGAAATGGGTCAGTGTTAGGAAGCTGGGGTGGGGGGCAGGGTTAGGGCAGTAATTGGAGTGAGCTGGATGTAGAGAGATGGGGACACAGGTCAAGCCACTGAGTTTGGGATGCAATGGGAACAGAGGAGGAGGAAAGAGGGGGCAGGAGAGAAGGAGGTGGTGAGATAGGAGAGGAGGACAGGGAACCAAGAGGGTAAAGCCAGGAAAGACCAAGAAGGGCTAGGGGAGGCCAAGGAAGAAGGTGGACCTGAGGGAGGGATGGAGAGGCGTCTACTCTTCCCGAGGGAGAGAGGGAGCACAGATGAGCCAGCGTGACTAACTGTAGCCCAAGCAGCCCACCTCAAACAGGGCCATGTTCTTGCCCTCGTACTCTTTTCCCTTCTCTGTGTCCGTGCTGTTGATGAAAGGACTGCTTTCCTTGGGGTTGCCATCACCTGAGAAGGAGAGGAGTCAAGTCTGACACCAGGCACTCATTCCCTATCCACCCTCCCTGTGCACAGCCGTGTATCCACCTTAATTCTCTGAGCCTTGGGTCAGGTGCTCAAGAAATTGGGCTTGCATGGCCTTCTTGCATGATCTTAGTTGTCAGCATGGATAAAGGACCCAGTTTACTGCAGGCATGTTCCGAATTCCCAGTGAGCATGTGAGTCCTTCTTTGCTCCTGAGGGAGGGTCCTATTTCATCCACCATGATACCTAAGAGTCTCCAGAGTTTCCTTCTTGGGTATAAATGAACCCACCTTAGATGGGGGGTAGACATATGATTTTTCTTCTAAGGAGGGCAGCAGGGAACCCTGCAAGGACCCTGACCTCCCAAGGATACCCCTTTTGGCATCTTACACTCCTCCATCCACTGTCAGTCTCCCCTGTGTCAATAGAATGGGCAGAGGTGGACTCAAGCAGCCTAAGACACTGTCTCTGCTCTTAGATATCCAAACCAAAGCCAGAGGAGGAGAAGCAGTAGACAGGACTGCTAAAGTCTGTGAAAGAAAAGAACATCAGGGCTGCAGGAGAACACGAAGCCCAGTCTGAGAGGTCACAGAAGGCTTCCCAGAGGAAGTGACGTGTCAGCTGAGAACTGAAGGATGAGTAAGGGCTAGGCTGGGAGGGCGGCAGGAGGGTGTTCCAGGCAGAGAGAACCCAGGACAGGGGGCTTGATGTCCCAGATGTGGAAGCCAACAGAACAGGTCAGAACCGCTGAACAAAGCAGGATCTAGCTAGAGTCTTAGGAAGGGGCACACTGGGGCTTAGGAAGGAACAGTGGCATGGGAAAAGATGAGTCAAGGTAGTGTGAGCCTTAAAGAAGCAGCAGGCCATCTTGAAGAACTTGGACCTCATCCAGAGGACAATAGGCAGTCATTGAAGTTTCAGGCCAAAGAGTGTCATGACCTGACTTGGGTTTTGCAGCAGCCTTCTGGCTTCAGGTGAGAAATCAGCAACTAGAGCATTTCCATAACCCAGGCGAGGGCTGACAAATGACCTCGGTCACAGTAATATGGGGCAATGGAAAGACTCAAGCATCAAGCATTACGGGAGCATTGCTGCACCAGATGTTTGGGGAGGGTAAGGGAAGAATCTAGGATAATGCCTGGGGTTTCTAGCATGGGTCAATGAGTGGGATGATGCTACAGCTTAATGAACTGGAAGTATGGAAGAGAGGAGTTTAGGGTGGGAAGAGGCTGAATTTAGCTAAGGATCAGAAGCTGCCTGGACACGTGGAGGGGGCAATGCCCATGAAGAAAGCTGCACACCAGAAGGGCCAGGGGTAACCAAGCAAATATACATAGGAAATGTGCCAAGTCAAGGAGAAACTCTGCTGGTGCCGAGAAGGGTCCCCCCAATAAGATACGAGCTTTCCATGATAGCAATTCAATAGCTCCAGCCAACCTCCCTCAGCACTGGGGCAGAAGGGCCAGCAGCACACCTCGTCCTGGACTCTGGGGAGAAGCACCATTGTCCAAGTTTCATGTGAGGCTGAGGTCCTGAGGACCCTGAATCTCCTAGCCCTCAGCTCTTGACAACCTTCTCTGTTTAACCTTCTGCATCTTTCTCCCTGGCTCCTTGAACCCTTCTTCAGTCGCCCAGCTAGGGTCTCATCTCCAAAGCATAATATAGCCCAACCTGTCTGAAAAGCAGGGTAGAACGCTTGCTCCAAAACACCCACGTTCACCCAGCCCACCGAGGCAGAAATGCCTGGCTGCCTAACCAGAAAACCAGCCGCTCTTCCCTCTCACCAGGGAGAGTTCATGGGACTAACAGGCCAATCCTCCCTATGGGAGCCAGCACGTGACAGTTGTTCAGGAAATAGTGTTTGGGGGGAAAATTCTCCAAAGCTTCCTTCTCAGACCCCAAAATCTGAAAAGATCTGTCTGGGACCAAAAACAGGAGAAATGAGAGATAGAGAGAGAGGTAGGCCCCCACTCCTTTTAAAATGTTGGCCAGATGCCTTTTGCTCCTGCCACAGGATGCTAGGGGCTAGAGAAGCTACTGGAATGATGTAAACGAAAAATCCCCTGGCTGTTCAGGAAAGAGCTGGAGCTGGGAGTTTCAGCACCAGGCTGTCCAGCTCTGTCTCCAGCCTGGGCTGCACTCTCCCACTTGGCCTAACTCATAGGATGGTCAGGGACCCCATCATGAAGGTAACACAAATGCACCTGCTCTACTACTGCAACTACTGTTCTTGGCACACCTGGTACCCCTTCAGCCTGGGCTCCTGATCCGGCATCCTTCCTCCAGCTGCAAGACTTAAGGGGTTTCTCTATCCATGCAATTGGATGCCTTTCTTGGCTCCAGAGCCACCATCAGGGGAACCCCTACCCTCTGTCTCTCGCACGCCCCGTCTCAAGCATGCCTTTTTTTTTTTTTTTTTTTTGTCTCAGAGAATGGAGCTTAACGGGCTGGAAAGGGGACATCCTGGCCGGAGACCCCGTAACTAGGAGGCCTGTCGCCGGTCTCCATGGCGACAGCGCGGACATACAGCGCAGCGCGGAGCCGAGCCGGCCACGCGCCCGCAGCCACTTATGTAACGCGGCGGCGCAGCGCAGAACCAGACTACAGGCCCGATTCCGGCCAGGAGAGGAGCGCAGAGGAGGGGGCAGGTTGGTAGGCTTGTCCTGGGTCCCGCCTTCCCATCCGCTGCCTGGGCCAGACGCCAGGCTCCCGGCCCCATCAGCCAAGGGTTGTTTTTGTCCCCTGCCTGGAACGCCAGTCTCACTTGTTAAAGGGGGATGGGGAGTGAGTGTCTGCGTTCTCAAAGGAGCAGGACAGCAAAGGAGAAACTAGTCCTGATTCCCTAGACCCAAGAGTCTGGGTGATGGGGGAGCGCCTAGAGGCGCGCAAGAGGCAGGCCAGACCCAGGCTGAGCCCTCCCCGCCCCCGCCCCCGTCCCCGCCCCCTGGGAGCTCTCAGCCTGAATCGGCTTTCAATTAAGCTGCGGAGGCCAGAGCTCGCCTGAGGAAACAGGCGCAGGCTAAGGAGGCTCCCCTGGGGCCTGGGGCTGGGCCTAGAGGGAATCCCCACCGCAACTTGGGGAGAGAAAGGGGCGTCAGACCTCAAAGCGAAAGGAGATCTAGGTGCCAGGGACAATCTCCTTGGGATCTTTGACCCAAAGGAGCCTTCACACTCTCCCTGAGGTCAATACCCGATCCTTCCACTTAATTTCAAGAATCTAGACTCAGAGTCAGGAGATCCCTTGGTCCTTCTTTGCTCAGACCCAGGAAGTCTTCAGTACCCCCCACCAGCTTCACTGAGCATCCAGGCTAGACCTTCCCCTCTGGGACACAGAATTCTTGACCCAGGTTCTGGCCACTCTAATTCCAAGTGCTGGACTCTACATATAGAAAGAAAGTCTCCAGATGGGCTTGCCACACCAGGTGTCTAGAAACTAACAGAGAGGCCTGATAACTGGAAAGAACTACTAGTTAGAATCCTGCTTCCAGCACACATGTGCCTTTTTACCAGGCCTTTGGCGACCCCAAAGAAACACGGAGGTCCAGTGAAGGTCGGTGGAGGAACAGATGCAGAGAAATCCATAGAGCCCATTCTGGGGAACAGGGATGTCTCATAGCGGAAGCATCTGAGGGGGATCCCAGGAGGAAGTGACATCCTTCCCTTTGCTCCTGGAGCTACTGCAGTCTGAACTTTACAGCCCCCGCCCTCTGCAGCCAAGGAAGCTCTGTCTGATGAGATGACCCCAGGGTCACTTGAGAGATGGATACACTGGCCAGCTGTAGTTCTGTCTCCAGTATAGGACTCAGCCCCGTGGGAGAATGGGAAGAGGGTGTCTCGGACAAAGGATCAGGGACACCGGGGCCCCCAGCTTTCCCATGCCTCCAGTGGGCCCTGACTGTACTCCAAAATCAAGGACCTCAGAGTCAAACCTGCTAGTGTCTGTGAGATCATGCTTTCGGCTCTTGGAACCTTGGGTCATCTCCTGGGGAGGTCTGTGGGAGTCTCGGCCCAGAGGGTCAAGCAATGCCTGGGGGAGCGGTTGAAGGCGCTGAGCGCAGACAGCAGGCACTGGAGATGCGCTAGTGCGCAGGGGACGCAGCGCCGCTAAAGGGTGGGGGCTGGGGGCGGCTGACAGCCGTGATGGATGGCTGAGACCGCTTGGGGGCGGTGAGGGGCCTGGGAGCCTGAGGGGGTGGCTGACCCCAAGACCTCGGAGCAGAGAAACGGCAGTGAACGATAACAGAGAACCGGAACTGCACAAGGATTTGCTCCAGAGCCCCTCAGCTCCTGGCAAGTCTCTGCACCCACCGCAGCGGGTCCGCAGTGTGACCACGGGATCTGGGGAGTCAGCTACTGGGACCCCGTTTCTGAGGCTTTATCAGGAGAGCTAAGAGAAACAACTAAAAAGACTTCCTCTGCCCCGCCCTGAAAAACCACACTGCCGCCCTAGGGTACCAAGAGAAGGGGGAAACAGGGAAGAAAGGATCTTGCTTCTTGTCCTGAATAGGAACCACGGAGAACCGAGAGAAAGAGGAAATCGGGAAAGCAGACCTGAAAATCCACAGAGGTGGTAGCTTCAGGATGAAATAAGGACTTCAGGGAGCCTTGGGGGAGGGGGTCCTGGATGCACCAAGTGTCCCCTTAAGGGGACACCGCAGCCCAGACAGGAGCTATCATATGCCTCCAAACCCCAGAGCCATCACTCCCCCCACCTTCCAGCTGGAAGCTCGGAGCGAGGGACTGCAGCAGACTGCGCCCCCTGGAGCCACGGGTCCCTGCTCTGCACCAGGACGCCCAGGTCCCCCTCTCAGGGAAAAGAGCCTCCCTCCTGCCCGTCGAACCGCACATCAGCCCTATTCCAGCTATTCCATCCCCTTCCCACAGACTCGCGGGTTTAGCTAATCCAAGTCTCTCCCTAGGCCGTGGATCAACCCAACCCCAGGTCCCCAATCTGCCCCGAAGCGCGGCGCATTCCAGAACCTCGGACAGCGCCTAGCGCATTCCAATGGAGCGAGGCTCCGTGCAGCCTCCGGCACCCGCCGCCTGGGTCAGCCCCAGGCTCTTGTCTGCAGGAGGCGGCCCCCGGCTCTGCCTCTCCCCTCTGAGCTGCCTTCCTCTTCGCCGCCCCCTCCCCCGCCGCCCCCGGACCGCCGCTTACCCGGGTTGGCTCCCCCATCGCCGTCCTCGCAGTCCGTCAGGTTGTTGAGCATGGTGGCTGCGTGGCGCCGGGCTAGGGATGGCTGCGCTGCTTCGCCCGCGCCCCTCTGCCCGCGGCTCGCTCGCTCGCTCGCTCGCTCGCTCGCTCGATCTCCGCTCCACGGAGGAAGAAGCTGCAGTGCCCGCCCGCCCGGCGCACACACACTCGCACACGGACACACGCTCACACCCGCGCGCGCCCCCTCTCAGCAGCGGCGCTGCTCACCTCATCCCGTATGCAGGAGGCGTGAGCTACTGGCGGGTTTTTTTGGAGGTGGGGGGGGGTGGAGAGAGAAAAGAGAGGGGATAAGGGGCGGGCAGAGAGCACCGGTGGCCCCCTCGCGGGAAAACTGGGGGTTTGCGCGGGTGGAAAGGAGAGGGTGCTGCGGGGGACGCGGCCTTCGCTTCCCCAGAGCAGACGCAGCCCCCCCCCCACTCTCCGGCGCAGGCGGGGCCCGGCACGTGGGCAGGTGCCATCCCGCGCCCTAAAAATAACGGCAGGGAACTAGGTCGCGGCCGTGGGGAGGCGGCCCCGCAGCGGCTGCCTGGCTGGGGGTCTGAGGTGACCCCTGGGGAGAAGATGTGGGGGACTGAGGTGGCAGGGATGGGCGCTGTGGAATATAAGGGTCCCAGGGAGCCTGTCTACAAAACTGGTGAGGTAAGGCCTGGAGGAAAGAGAAGCAGACCCTTTCCCACATCGCTGTCCGAGAGGTTGGAGCTGAAGAAAGATTGAACCTAGGCCCCCATCAATGAGGCACTGTGCTGCCCTAGGGGGCTCAGGTTAATGGGTCTGTCTGGTCCATCCTGGTTTTAAACTGCTGGCTGCCACTAGAGGAGTTGTAGAGAACTCTCTCATGGTGCTCAGGCTGGTTGGAGTCTCAACATCCTACCCCCCAAGACAAGTCCCTGGAGTCTAGGGGCTTTCTGACATGGGATGGGCTGTGGACGGGATGCAGTGAGGAGCATGCAGCAGTGAGGTCCTGTAGCACTCTCCTCCCACCTGAGATGGCGCAGCCTCTAGGGAGGGTAGGCTGACTCCTGGCTGGCCAGAAACAGGGTGGGGGAAGGGGGGAATGAGGCCGCCTGCCGGTTGGGGACCAGATTTTCTCCTGGGGCGGGAGTGTCTAATCCCCTAATCCAGGATTGCTTTCTGAGGCTTCCAGACCTGACATGCTCTCCTGTCCTCGGCCTCCTCCCCTGAGACCAGCCCCCTCCCCCAAAACCCTGATTACCCTGGGACCCCTCTGTAACCCTAGAGTCCAGGCTTGAGCCAATGGTGGAGACGCTTTAGAAAGTGACATCTGAGGTCTGGACCCGTTGCATGTGGGAGATCTAAACAATGTAAAGTAAGAAGAAATAGTTCACAGTCACCCTGGTTTCCAGATTGGGTCCTCAAAATCCCAGGAGAGCTGCCGAACAGAAGAACTGTTCATCTAATGCACAGCTTTCATTTCATAGATGAAAACACTAAGCATCCAAGAGAGAAAATGACTGCCCGTACACACAAAGCCAATGAATGGCAGAATTCAGTCTAGAACCCATTTCTATTTACTCTAGCTTTGGTCTCTCCTCAATAGAACCTTGTTTTAAATTGTTCTTTCCTCCAATGAAAGAGACAAGAATACAATCATATCTATGCTGCTCAGGTGCCTCTAATTCTTTGCTCCAAGGGAAAAAAAATTAACAGGGGTTGAGTCTAAGATGAGTTTTCTCCCTTTTACGCCCAGGTTTCAGAGATGCAGGGCTAGAGCGGCCTCTCGTCTAGAGCAGAAGGCCTCCCATCTCTCCACAGACACCCTTAATATGCAGGCGTTTTCAGGACCTTGGACAAGGCAGTCTGCCATGCTGATACAGTGAAATTTATCAATGGTTTCAGAGTAGGCCATGATGAGCCTTCCACGACGGACTCAAAGATGTTTCTGAGGGGTTCACCAACAAGGTACTTCCGCCAAATGGTTTTGTAGACACCCAGGCAATCCGTTAGGGTGGAGAGTTAACTATTCAGACAAGGTACTTCCAACCAAGCCTGCTGCTGAGTTCAATGCTCAGGACCCATACAGCTGAAGAGATCTGACTCTTGCAAGTCATTTGCACACATCCACAACAATAAAAAATTTTAAGATGGTATGAGTATTTGGTACTCTTGGCTGCTTCAGAATCAGTCAGTCACACACACACACACACGCACACACACACACACACACACACACATGCGAGTGAGATGACTCTGGTGGACTGGCAGTGGACATTCAAAGGATCACAATGAAAAGTCCAGTATTCAATAATATCTCAGCACTCCAACACATACACACACAACCACATTACAGACTATATCACTCTGTAAAGATGTGTAAAGGAGTAAAATATGAAGTATATTTGAGAAGCTCTGTGGAGATAAGAACCCTGGTTCCCCCCGCCCCAGCAACCTCCACTCAGGGGTGTCCCGATTAGGCTATGTTTCTTTATCTATGGCCTAGTGCTACTGAATCTCGGCTCACCCCGGGAGTAGAGCTGCCCACATAGATCCCCAGGGAGAACACGTGAAGGCTGGAGTGCCTGCCTTTTTCCTCACTGCCCAATAGTTAATCCTCACTGGCGCTTAGACCTAGAGAGCCACCAGGGATGTGAGAGACACAGGTTCTACCCTCTCCTCAACTGCAGAATTCTACTTATTCCTGGACAAACCCAGGTCCTTCTCTTGGGACTTCAGCATCTGAATCTAAAAAATGAAAGTGATTTCTCCCTGTCTTCTGTGAATCTTGAATCAAGGTCTCGGAGCACTTCCTGGGGATGCCTTGGGATATAGCTTTGTGTGAGAGAGCTTTCCTTGTATTCATAAGGCTCTGAGTTCAATCCCTAATACCACAAAAATATTTTGGGGGATCACCTGGTGGGGTGTAGTGGTACACACTTTTCAGGAGACAGAGGCAGGGTTCTCATGACAAGTTTGAGGTTAGCCTGGTCTACATATGAGTGTCAAGACAGACAAGACATTGCAAAGTGAGGAAGAAGGAAAAAAACCTATTCTTCCTGGGGATTCCAGACTAAGCAATGGCAGGGCCAAAGGAAAACCCCAAGTCCTTCAACTGATACCACTCTAGGAGGACAGGTCCTCTTCCTCTTCTTCCTGATGCAACTTTAAGAAAGTTCATTGTAAGGGCTACCTCGACCAAGAAGAGGTGGCCTTCATTCTGAGGCCCAGGAACAAACTACCCCACTCAGCATCCCCTCCCCATGCAGAGGACGAGTCCCCTAGGAAGACAGGACAGTAGAGAAAAACTTCTGGATAGAACAGCTTAAGGGGCAGCCGAGCAGGGTCCTGTTTTTGAACTCGGAGTCTCTAAGATTCATATCCCCTCCCACCGTGTGCTTCTCAGTGAGAAGCTTCTGCCTCTCTGCAAGAAGACTGTGGTGCTAGAAAGGACTTCATAAATTATTTTTTCTACTTACCACTTATGATGAAATTGAAGTCTAGAAATGGAAATGGAATGGGAGGCATTTTCCTTGTGGGCTGAATTTACAAGTGGAGACTAGAATCCAGCACCCAACCTCTCCAGTAAGTCAGGATAGGAAGTGAAGACGCAACTGTATCTTTTTCCACAGGCACAGCATTCCCCCCATTTGGCTCACTCTCTACCCATCCTTATGGCCACATCATTACCCCACGGCCTACCCACCTCCTGTGGTAGAGCTAAGGCTGCATGGCCTCTCCTCCCACCACCTGCACATGCTCTATCCTCCAGACCCAAATCCTAGCAGTGAGCTGAGTCCAGCGCACAGCACACCCCACACGTACAGGGCTTGCCGCAGAGCACATCAACCACCACCGTCTCCGTGGCAACCGGGGGCTTAATTAACAGGCTGCAGCCCTGTCACCATGGCAACAGCACCCCAACAGCCCCCTAGTCCCTTGCAGACTCAGCCTATCTTCTCTATTTCCCAATCTGGACCCCCTTTTCTCCTGTAACTCAACCCTAACCCTCACCCCGTCTGGAAGGCTGGAGCCTGTAGACAGCTCTGGTTCATTGAGAAGAGAGGGGAATATGAAAGAGAGAGGGAGGGGGAGGGAGGGGGAGAGAGAGAGAGACCTGTCACCATAGCAACTGCAGTCCTGTTCATAACCAGTTTGTTGTCATGGAGATTCCTAGGGCTCACCTTGGGCTGAGGTGGGCAATGAGGTTCTGAGTCTTGATTGAAGGTGGAGAAACCAATTGGACAAGAGTATCCAGGAGCACATACATATGTCTCGATCTCGATCTCTCTCTCTCTCTCTCTCTCACACACACACACACACACACAAAACAGCATCATGTCCCCCAGTTTACAGATAGAGATACTGAAACATGAGCTCCAAATCCTGGGGAGGATCCACTCTTATAGAGCATCAAAAACTCTTGCCTGAGTTTTTTGATGTCTGTTTGGGGCATTTTGTTTTGTTTTTGAAGAAGGGTCTTTATCGCCTAGGCTGGGGGGCCTCAGCCTCCCGGGATTACATGTATGACTCCCACCACAAACCGGCTGCCAGTATTTTCAGGAAGGATCCTTTTTACTTCATACTACAGACAGGCAAACTGAGGCCCAGGGGAGAAAAGCAGTGTGTCCAAGGTTATACCACACAGTGTGGGCCAGGAGCATTATGTAGCCCATCTTATGCTTAATTCCCTAGCAAAAGCTATTTATTCTCCCTCCACAAAGGCACACCCCAATTTCTGTGAGGCTGGCTAGCCCCAGGGTTCCCTTCCATTGCCCAGCCTCCCCCTGAAAGGGTGTGGGCTGGGCTCAGAGCTGTAAGGATTTCTCCCAAGTTTACATCTATCCCAGGAGGTTACCATAAGCCTTCCTTCCCATGGACCAAAGGAGGCGACTGAAGCCTGCGTGCTACAGTCCATTCCACATTAATGGGACTCTCAAGGCTCAGCCTCTCACCTGCCTTTTTATCCCTATAAGCCACAAGGCAGGCGACACTCCAAGGAGCAAACCCTATGTCCTGGGCCCACTGTAAAACACGATGCTCACACATACGTGGTATGCCAAAGTCTCCCCACAGCCACTCCCAGCCTTCTGTATGTTGTTGCTGCTCCCTTTGCACCTGGGACAGAAGTGAGGAGAGCATCTTTCTGAGCCACTGACTGACTCTTGTGTCTGAAGACTGACACCAAAGCAGCTGCAGGGAAAGACACCAGATGCTAAGATCCCCCCTGAGAACACTCTTCTAATTCTCAGCACAGTGACCTTCACAGCAGAGGTGCTGAGGTCATCTGAGGGCCTGGGAGGTTACAAAAGAAAAAGCCACGAAAATCATGACAAAGGCGGATTTTGAATGAACTCACGGGTCTAAGTGCTCACTCTACAGACAAGCACAGAAACATACACACCACCATGCCCTGGCAGCACAGTGACGCACATAAGCACTGACACACTGAGGCCATGAACGCTGCTGTGAACATACCCATCAAGACTTCCACACGCAGCCTCAGCCACAAGGACACAACATTCCATGCAGTTCCCACACACATTTGGACAGTCAGATTCTGGATCTATATTTTACTTCAGTGCTGCAGGTGTTTGCGGAGGTGGGGGTTAGAAATGGAAAAACTGAGCAGTCGCCTTGGGACATGAGCCCCCAACATCTTATGCCCAGGCCAAGGTCTGAGGAACAGGAGGCAAGGAGGCAAAGGAGGAGGAGAAGGCAACCAGAGCCACACACTCTCATCTGATGGGCAGGGACCTCTCACTGCTAGGTTTTGGGCCTACAACTCAGAACACAAAGATAAAAAGATGTGATCTCTGTCTTCGATGTGCTTGAACCAGCATCCACTGGGAATGTGACCCGGTGATAACGCTGAAGAGGAATGATGGCCTCTTCCTGGGAGCAAGAGGAAGTGGGAAGGATTTCAGAAGAGGTGAAACCGAGCTATAGCTCACAGAATGAGTGGGAGTTTTCCTGACTCGTGGAAGGAGGGGTGAACAGTTAGAGACATAGCAGATGCAGATGAGTGAGGAAAGAAGCTGAATGGCAGCCTAAAGGGTTTGGCCTTTATCTTACAGTGATGGGAGGGGCAGACCTGGCTGGTGGCAGAGGGACCAGGAGGAGGTGCTCCTGGCTATGTGAGCAAAGCTGCAGGGTTGTGCCAGGCAGGTGGGGGGGGGGGGGGCAGACAGAGGAGAACTGTAACGGAACTCAGGATCACTTTTGAAGGCTAGTGGCCAAATCATGAGAAACAATTGGATTTGATGAGAGGAGAAAAAGGTGATGGGGTGGCGATGCTGAATTTCTTTGATTCTGAGAGGTTTGATAAGCCATTTTTCTTTTAAAATGCCACCAAGGGGGGTTACAGCAAAGAGGAAGAGAAGAAACCAGAGTGTCCATAATCCACGAGACAGTTGGGTCACCTGACTGGAACCTGCGGAAGTCCAGACTTGGAGTCGTCCGTACCTTAAGGAACCTTCTGAAGGAACCCCCTCCAAAATACGCTTGTGTTAGCTCCAGGCTACACGAGCTCACCCGCGGCTCACGAGCGACCCCTAGCGACCAGGGACCAGGGAAGGCTCTATCTCTTTCCTCTGGGCCTTGGGGGAACCTATTCGCCCCCCTCTCCTTCCAAACAAGACAGGCGCAGAGCTCGGAAGAGGAGAACCCTGCAAGCGACCCTTGCAGAGGAGATTGTGTCTGTAGCCAGGATGTCACTTCGTTTCGGAGAGCCAGAAGGATCCTTCTGCCCTCTCCACTGTAGCTGCGTGTGATTACAAGACCACTGAAGTGAGCACCATCTCTGGCTCAGCTAGCTCCTCCTAACCCTTCAGGAGCTCTCCCTCAGAGTGCCCAAGGGTCGGGCTGGCTCCCTTGACATCCTTCCTGGACCTAGCTGCCATGATTCAAACTAATTTCCCTGTCTGGGGTCTTCTTTAGGGGATACCCAGGCGTTCCGACTCTCCACACGGAGGCAGAAGACTGGAGAATCCGTTGAACAGCAAGGACCCACTGACATGGCTCCTGACTCAGCGACCCCACCCGCCCACCCTGGCCCCACTTTTCATCCTCCCGGCCCAACCCGTTGTTGCTGGCCCCCTAAATCGACCTAGGCCCGCTTCCCCGCAGCTCTGGACCCCTCCCCCATCCCATAGCCCACGCTCCCTGGTCCCATTCCCTCTCTTCAAGGTCCCCACCTTCTGAGGGCTTGGGCCTACTCCCCTCCAGACCCAGACCCAGACCCAGACCCTCAGTCTCCAGCTCCTCCCTTCTCCCGTCCCTGCCCCAGCCCTTTTTCTGGCCCTACTCGCTCCCCTGTGGCCCCGCCCACCAGGATCCGGTCACGCCCCCTCGCCCTTCCCGCTGGGGCGCCCCAAGTCCTTGAGTCCGCACTCGTCTCTGCTCCCCGCAGCACCCCTCGCCCAGCCCAGGCCCCGCCCCGCTCTGCAGTGGCCCCGCCCTCCGGCCCCGCCCCCAGCGGCCCCGCCCCCCTGAGGCCTCTACCTTTGACGTCTTCCCTGGGGAGCCGACGGGGGTCAGCGACCGAATGCCGGCGGGACTCTGGGTCGGCGGAGGCGGCGGACGCCGCGGGGGGCAGAGAGGTGACCGTGAACCTGCGGCTCATGGCGCGCGGGGCGGCGGGATCGCACAAGTGGCCGCAGCCGGGCTGCTGGAGCGCCAAGAGCTTCCCGGCCCGCCGCGCGCAGCGCCGGGTCCTAGTGCCCGCTGTGCCCAACTTCCCCAATCTGGCCACTTCTCCTTAAGGCCCTGGGGCTCTCAGTTTCACCAGAAGCACCTCGGGAGCCCACTCAGATACGAGTCATTTCTCACGGAGGGCTTCCCACCTCTGATGGGGTCTCCTGAACACCTAGGGTTCGTTCACTCAGCACAAGTTGTTGGGGATTCTGTTTTAGGCAACGGAGACCTCTGCCTTATACAGTAGTGACCATCAACTGACTACTTGCCTTCCTGAGGCTTTTGTTCTAAGCAGGACATCAGCGCCAAATAGGTAGACATCATCTGAGACTGTGCCACACATATCTTCAGAAGGAAAATTAAAGCTACTGAGGGTGACTGGAGAAGGGCTCCCAGAAAGCACGACATCTGGCCTGAGACCTTACTGGTAAGGAGAAGTAACAACGCAAAGATTTCCGGGAAGAACTCTCCAGCAGCAAGTAGCCCATTGGGAGAATGTTTGCCTAGCAAGCACAGGGCCCCGCGTTTAATCTTAGGCATTCTTGAATAGCAAGTGCGAAGGCCCGCGGGTGAGAAGGAACTTGGAATGTTCGTGATACAGCAAGATGGCCGTTGTGTCTGCATCAGAGTGAACCAGTGACAAGAGATGAGAATGACAGAGCAAACTGCCTCTTGAAGGCTGTGCTTGCTACTTTTTTTTTACTAACTTGACACAATCTAGAATCATTTTGGAAGAGGGAAACTCAATTGCAAAAATGTTGCCACTAGATTGGTCTATATACAAACCTGTGGGTCATTTTCCTGATTGATGGTTGATGTGGGAGGGCCCAGCCCACTGTGGGCGGGGCCACCCCGGCGCTGGTGGTCTTGGGTACTTTATGAAAGCAAGCTGAGCAAGCCACGGAGAGCAAGCCAGTAAGCAGGGTTCCTCCTGGCTCCTGCCTCCAAGTTCCTGCCTTGAGTTTCTGCTCTGGCTTCCTCAGTGATGGGTTGTGATTGGGACATTAAACTGATATTTAAAACAACAACAACAAAACAAAAGCTTTCTTCTTCAAGCTATTTCTAGTCTATCACTGAAGTATTATCTAGCCTGCTATCACAAATAACAAGACACAGATACCTGTTAGCTTTTATAATTGCCTTATTTACCTTGGGCCAGACAAATATTCCTACCTACGCTGTCTAAATCACTTCACCATCCATCTCCCATCCTCCTTAACCATCCTATCTTCCACCCATAATCTTTTAAATGCTCACTTTATACTTCATCTGGACCTTTTCATGCCATTATTGGAGTCCTCGGTCCCGGCCCCATGAGAGGTTTCTTCTCCAGGCTAACCCATCATGGTGTCATCCTTTCTTTTTCCCGTCCACACCCAGCTCTGAGTTCTTTTCTAATCTGAAAGGGAAGCCACTGGAAGTTTTGGTGCAAAGGGATAGTGTGATCTAATCTATATTATATCACTGGCTCTGTATGTGCCCATAAGTACATGTCTGGTGAGGCAGATGCATGAGGATCCCTGGGGCTCAGCTGCAGCCAGCCCAACCAGGACCCAGGACTCAGAGAGAAAGAGAGAGAGAGACCCTCTGGAGCTGAGGCTGGCAAGATGGCTAGCTCGCTGGGTAAAGGCACTTGCCAACAAGCCTGATGACATGAATTTGATCCCTGACCCACGTGGACGGAGTAAAGAACCAGCCCCTGCCTGTGGTCCTCTGACCTCCACACAAGCACTGTTAGCATGTGGGTGCCCATATACACGCATATAAATGGTAAATAAGTGAACAAGATATGTTTTTAAATCAAGATGGAGAGCCCCTGGAGATGATACCTAAGGTTGACCTGTGCCCTCTGCCTGCACCAACACATGTTTATGCATGTACACACGAACACACAGGAGTCAGGAACGGATACTGGGTAATGGTGACCAGTCTAAAGAAGTGACAGACATCAGGTACATTTTGGAAGCATAGTCAGCAGGACCTGCTGCTTGGCTAAGCATGGCGTGGGATGTAACTTTAGAATCAATGAGCAACTACACTGTGGGGGACAGTCAGAACCTCTCTGGAATGTTGTTTGGTCACATCTCTTAAGACTAGGCAAATGCATGCCTGTTAGCCTTGTTTTACTCTGGTTTGTGGGCAGAAGAAATTGGCGACCCATTTGTTCCCAAAAACTTTTGTCTTTATTTTTATTGATTTGTGCATGTGTGCACACGCGTGTGTGCTCGTAATGCCCTCGGGGGCCAGAAGAGGGTGTTGGATCCTCTGGAACTGGAGCTCCAGGCAGCTATGAGCCACCAGATGCTGGTGCTGAGAACTGAACTTGGCTCCTCTGCAAGACCAGCAAGTACTTTAACCGCTGAGCCATCTTTCCAGCCACTCCCCCACCAAGGCTTTTCCAAAAATGGTCGTCACAGCATTTCTTCAGAATGATCCCAGACCAGATTACTTGCAAATGTCGACCGATAGCAAAATAGATTGCTGTCAGGCGTTCACACAATGGAATTGGACACAGTACAAGAATAAACTCTTTTGTTTACAAAACATACACGCATCCCACAAAGACATCGTTGAACAAAAGGATTCAAGAGACACAAAGGAGGAACACACCTTACAGACTATTTAAACAGTGGGGGAGGGCAGTGAGGGCGTTTGGTGGAAAAAAGTGCTTGCTGCAAAGCCACAGTGGAACGAAAGAACAAACCCCTGAAAGTTGTCCCCTGTGCAGGAATGCGCACATCCACAATCATATACAAAGGTGGTGACACCTGGAGGAAGAGAGCATTGGATTCTATTAGGTCATGGAGAGAAGGCAGATGAGCCTGAGTGTAGGGCTCAGGGGCGAGGTTCAGTTCGGGAATGTCACTACGGAGTCTTTTGCACGGAGGTGCTATTCAAAGCTTGTGAGATTACTGGGAAGTAAGCGTCCACAGAGGACTCTGGGCATTGAGCCTTAGGGTGAGCTACCATGAGAGGCTACAGAGGGAGGAAGAGATGAGCCGAGAGGGGAGGCGTTCCTGAGACGAGAAAGCAAGGAGAACTATCCTGTCACACACGTGGGCGTGGACGGAGGGTGGGCGGTGGTCACTGCGCTGACTGTGGAAGGTCACAGGCGAGTCCGTGGCACTGTGAGGCAGGAGCTGGAGGTGACTAGTTGAGAGCGTGGGAGCAGGGCAGCAGGGGTGTGAGGAGGACCCACCTGTGGGTGAGCCTTACTGTGCGTGGGCCGGGAGCAGAGAAGCAGCATAGTATTTCAGAGAAGACAGGGCAGAGAGAGGTTTTAAACAAGGCGTGTTAAGGAGTGCTTGTGCGCAGATGGGAGCGGCTCATTCCTGAGCTAGGAATAGACCAGCTGGGAGAGGAGCATCCCCAGAGGAGAGGCTTGGGGGCAAGCGGGCAGCTCTTTAAACTCCTCCTTAAACTCCCCCGTTTGGCCTCATCAACCAGAACACAATTGTCTGACCAATCCCCTCCTCTTTCTAGTCTCTTGCCGGCAGGGCAGCATACCCTCGTGCTGACCCGTGGGCTCTCCTGCTGGACACAGAGTTCCCAGTGCTAGTTTCTCAGTACCTTTGAACGCTATGACCACCATCCTTGTTCGAGCTGTTTCATGTGCACGCATGAGGGTGAAAGGTGGGTCCGTTTTCAGGTTGATGATTTGGCTGGCTGGCAGGCGAGAGGGCTCAGAGTTAAGTGTGCTTGCTGCTCTTCCAGAGGATCAGAGCTTGGCTCCCAGCACTGGCATGGTAACACACTGCTGCCTGCAACTCCAGTTCCAGAGGATCTAGTGCCCTGAGCCATCAACACACACAAGCACACACACACACAAATAAATACTTGTTTATTTAAGAGACTGCTCTACTTCCTCCAGGAAGACACTTGGTCACCCTTCCTGGGTCAGTTCCAGCTAAGGGATCATCCTGGCTGGAAGACATTGTCTGACCTAAACTGCCATACTTGGACACACACACACACCTCTCTAGCACACGTTTTGCACTCTCCAAGCACGATGCTGCTGCCAGCAACCACGCGATTTCCCCTGTGAGTGCGAGAGTGGAGTCTGGGGTCTGGCTTGGGCAGGTTTCCAGAACACTGAGAGACCCTGAGAGAGCAATAAAGGAAGAACCAATATCCAATATCCCCCTGTCCCCAGTGGCTTGTACAGAACCCTAGGGATCTTCTCAATAAATGTTTGATGAGTGAATAGCTCAGTGGTGTCCTCAGGGGTAAGAGAGAAATGGTTACATAATACCTTCCAGTAGGGGTAACTGAATACCTTAATATTTATGCAGAGCTTGGAGCAATGCCTGGCACACAGTAAGCACTCTATCGGTTAAATACATGCATGTGAGCGTGACCACATACATAATAAATAAAAACGGCTGAGCAAGATGAAGTACTTGCCACAAAAGCCTGAGAAGCTGAGTTCAATCCCCAGATCCCACGCAAAAATACAAGGACAGAGCAGGGTGCGGTGGCACACGCCTTTAATCCCAGCACTCAGGAGGCAGAGGCGGATGGATCTCTATGAATTCAAGGCCAGCCTGGACTACAGGACAGCCTGTAGTCCAGGGCTACACAGAGAAACCCTGTCTTGAAGAACAAGACAAACAAAGAAATAAATGAAAGGCCAGAACCGACTCTACAAAGCTGTCTTCCACCTCCGCACGCGTGGACACACACACACACAGCTGAAGATAAGCCGATTAAATAAAGTCGCCGGTAAAGGTTAGGGAATCAACGTTTATTAGAAACAGTCCAACAAAAAAGGAAGGTGTGGAGGGAGGGCCCAGCCCACCGCCACACCTCCCCAGTCTCTAGAAGAGATAGCCGGTTTGTATCCGGCAAACCAGCTCCTTTCCTTCTGGGGTGGTCTCTAGAGAGCCGCACTGCACTGCTGAGGCAGAGGAGCCCTAGTTCCCTAGGCACTGCAGGAAGTCGTAGGTCACGTAGCCCACGTGGTCCACGTGGTTCACCTCATCTTGGAGACTGGCACGCCAGTAGAACTGGTCCTTGCAGAAATGGGCTTTGTCTGTGGGAGACAAGGGGGCACAAGAGAGCTGAATCCTCTACTCCCTTGTCACAGACGGGGAACGAGACAGGAGGCGTGGCCTCGCTGAAGGAGGCGTGGCCCTGTTAGAGGCAGTGTGTCACTGGGGGTGGGTTTTGAGGTTTCAGGTGCTTAAGCCTGGCCCAGTGGTGCTCTCTTCCTGCGCCTGCTGCTGACTCTCAGCTCCCTCTCCAGCACCATGTCTGCCTACCGCCATGCTTCCCACCATGAAGACAATGGACTAAACCTCTGAACTGTAAGCCAGCCCCAATTAAATGTTTTCCTCTGTGAAAGTTACCATGATCATGACATCTCTTCACAGCAACAGAACCCTAAGACACACCCCTCCTGGCTTTTCTGTATCGTTCTGTGGTTTTCACATCTCTTCTACCTGCCTGTGAGATGCTGGAGGACACGACCCTTGATACCCCAAACACTGGTATATAGTGGATGTTCCACATGTAAGTTACAATTGAATCATCAGATTAGTGAATGAGTAGTATTTTAACGCTCAGACCAATTTATCTAACAACACTCATTGGACAAACTCACTCATTCATTTATCCATTCACTCAACAAACATTTACTGAGCATCGGGCTATGTACCAAAGTACTGTGAGAGGCCTGAGGAATACGGCGGAATAATACACACAGGATCCCAAGATATAGGAAGATATAAAGAGAAGTGAATAAATAATGAGGGTCGGGGAGAGACTCTTTGAAGTGGCGCCCTTAGCGCTGAAGCCTGAAGGATGAGAGAGAGGCAGCGTGGTGACAGTTTAGGCGAGAAGCCTTCCAAATGGGGAAACGGCCAGCCCAAAGGCCTTAAGCTACGAATGACCTTCATCTGGTCAAAGAGCAGCCAGTATCGGTGGAGCAGAGAGAACGTCCGGAATATGGGGAGGAGACGAGAACTTGGAAGTGCAGACAGGGGAGTTGTCAGGCCACATGAGTTCCCTCTACCTTTGCATCGGTTTGGGGTCACCCTCAGAACCACGGCTCTCCACTCCTAATCCCTCCCTACTCCTGAAGAATATATTAAAGGTTATTGGATAACCAAGTATGGTTGGTGGGAGGGCTATAAAGGAGATGGTTGAAAATGATAGATTTGGGAGACATGATCCTTAGGACCAGCCCAAGACTGTCAACTGATGGAGTGTGAATGTTGAAAACAGTCGACAAAGCTGGGCATGGTAGTGCACGCCTTTAATCCCAGCACTTAGGAGGCAGAAGCAGGCAGATCTCTATGAGTTCGAGGCCAGCCTGGTCCACAATGTGAGTCCAGGGCAGCTAGGGTTATTGCATAAAGAACCCTGTTTTGAAAAAGCAAAAAAGAAAAGAGTAGAAAAATACAATTTTAGACTATATCTGTATTTTACAGATGGGGGAACTGAGGCACCAATTGAGGCAGTGACTTGACCACAGAGAGCTACAACTGTCTTGCCTCTCGGCGTCTCCCCAGTGGCAGTCCAGGGCATTATAGGCCCTTGGTTACTGTTTAGTAATAAAACATAAAAATAAAAATAAAGAGCCTTCTAGAGTTCCTGCAAGAGAAAGAGATGAAAACAATCTGGCTGTTTGAATTTGGGGTGCACTCCACAGGGTTCTTATCTAGAGCATTCCCTTCAGTCTCCAAGGGCTTTCTCTCTCCAGCCGAGAAACTGGCCAAGGGAGGGAGCGCAGTGTGTGTGTGTGTGTGTGTGTGTGTGTGTGTGTGTGTGTGTGTGTGTGTGTGTGTAAGGGGGGGTGGAATCTCACGACAGTACCCTCCTGAGCCAGCATCCGCAACCCTCACCTTGGTACTGGAAGACATTGTGTGAGTCCCAGGGCACACCAGGGAACAAATTATCCAACCTTGTGACACTCTGAGGATCCACCCTCTGTGTCTTCAAGTCGAACCTGCAGGAAGGCAGACAGGCGATGAGTCCCTCCTGGCTCCCGACTCCAGGGCTCCGGGTGAGCGGCGCCAGGGCTCCCCCTACCGGTGGCCGCGGTCGCTCTTACCTCCAGACGCGCTCCCTGCTCAACAGCAGAGCCTTGCCGCTGCGCCGCGGGAGGAGCCCGGTGATCTGGGTAACCCCTGATCCTAGACCCAACTTATCCAGACGCCTGGGGCCCAGCACTGACCCGCCTGTGTACACCCACACTTGGCGCCCTGGAGAAGAGAAGGGTCACATCGGTCTGGGGACACAAAGGTGGGGCACAGTCTCACTGAATGTCAGGAGGGGGAAGCCAGAGAGGCCTAGTCTCTGAGATACTCAAGAGGCATTGAAATTCAACACACACACCCCATAAATGTCAAATCGCATCTGCCTCGCAGTCGCTTTTTCATGGGTTACGCTGGGTCTCTATCCTAAGAGGATGGGTACTGAGGAACAGATGAGCTAGACTGGCACAAACTAACCAGAGAAGAAGAAAATCTTCTTGGAGAACGGGTCCTCGAAGGCCGAGTCCAGCTTTGCAGGCAGAGCTGGCCACATACGGGCAATGAGAAAGGGGCCCTGCAGCGGGCTTCCTCTCCGATTCGGGAACTTCCAGTACCGACTGAGAAGAAGAAAAATAATAAAACAAAATAGAACAGGGCCCCGAATCTTGGCCTAGGGAGGAAAGTGGGTGGAAGGCGAAGGCAGGCTCCTCTCCAAGCCCCCTCTCTCATCCACATACCCCTCCTGCTCACCCATCCTTGAAGAAATACAGAGAGCCCTGGATCTCAGCAATAGCGTCAAAAACTTCCACGTTGCAAGGATTGTCTGCTGGACTCAAAGCCTCTGTAGCGGCCTCAGAAGGGCCAGCTGTGGGGGGACCTGTAGGGCCAGCTGAGGGAGCACCTGTAGGGCCAACCGTGGGATAGGCCGTGGGAGGTACAGTTGGGCACACGGTCGGAGGAGCTGTTGGCTTCTTCGGTTCAGCTGTGGTGGTGGCTGGAGGCCTCGGGTCAGGCTTAGGGCCAGGACCTAAAACAAGATACTGGGTAAGACACGTGAGGTAGCATTTCTCTGTAGCCCCAGCCTGCAACTGAGCCCAGCAATGATGGCTTGAAGATGGAGGCTACAAGGAGGCCCCTTGTCAGACATCATCCCTAAGTGTCCAGAGCTGAGCCCCGTGAAGATGGGGACTGGCCTCTCAGAACAGAACCTCCCTCCCTTCCCCAACTCAGGGTGGGGAGTCTTTTGAACATCAAACAGTGCATTATATCCTTACAGATTAGCTCCTCAATATCACACACACACACACACACACACACACACCTCACAGAGATCCGCCTGCCTCTGCTTCCTAAGTGCTGGGCTTAAAGGCTTGCCCCACCTGCTATGACTTCCAGACTCCTTTGGGGCTGAAGAGCTGCCTCAATGGTTAAGACCACTGGCTGCTCTTCTGAAGGACTTGGGTTCCTTTCCCAGTACCCACACAGCAACTAACAACAATCTGTAACTCCAGTTCTAAGGGATCCAGCACCCTCTTCTGGCCTCTCCTGACATTGCCTACACGTTACACAAACATATTCAGGCAGAACACCCATACAAATACAAATAAATTGATCTTTGGAAGTTCCTTTGGGTCAGAGCCTTAAGTAGCCCAGGATGGCCCAGAGCTTACTATGTATCTCAGGCTAGCCTCAAACTCATGGTTAACCCTCCTGTATCAACCTCCTGAGTGCTGGGATTATAACACCCAGGGACTACTCGCCACACCCAGCAAGTGTCCCCATTTTTACGGTACTTGATGACCCCAAACAACAATCAAATGACACTTACTTAAGCCAGGCATCATTCTACCTCAGTTAGCTCTAGCAAAGCCTTGTGAGAGGCTTACTATTATCACCCATCACTTTATGTAGGAGGGAAGTGATGTACCCAAGTTCACTTATGAAGTGGCTGGGCTGACCCCTCCTGCTGGGCTCAAACCCAGGGCCTCAGGCCTGCTCTGCAGCCCTCAGCATGTACTCTAACCACTAGGCTGCACACCCGTGGCTGGCTTTTGAACCTGGACCTAGGGTGCCCCGTTTCCAAGCAGTCACTAGGCACGCAGGCCCTGTCCCAGATGGATCTTGAGGTTCCATTTCCTCCCTCCCTTCTTCTCTGGCCCTCCATCTGAGCCACAGCCCCTCCTCTGCTCCTCTACCTCTGTCCCCCAGCCTCACCACCATACAGATGCTGGATGCCTTTCACGTCATCTTCGTGCAGAGGGGAGCCCTCAAGGTAGCGATACATGGGGTACATGAGCGCTTCGGGCACTGAAGAGTGATCTAAGCCCAGCGCATGGCCGAACTCATGCGCGGCCACCAGGAACAGGCTGTACCCTAAAAGGAAGAAGGGTCGTGAGATGTACACATCAGGCCATGACCCCAGCCCTGGCTACTCCGCCACCACGACAGCCAGATGACTCGGACCCCGCTCCAGGAGAACCGTCTCAGAACCCCGCCCACCTTGGTCTGGGCAGAAACCCCACTTCTTGTCAGTGTCGAAGTTCGAGGAGGTGGCGCACCAGAGGCGCCCGTCGCTGCGGCCCTCGCTGGTACAGGTGGAGTACTCCTTGCCCAGGAAGACAAAGGGGAAGACACACAGCTCGCCTGCCGAGTTGCCCCCAACCACGGTCGCATCGGCTGGAGAGACCAAGGGTCATAAGTGAGCCGGGTAGCTGGCTCTAACACGGTGCCAGGGGTAGCCCGCTCGCACGAAGAGCTGAGCTAGACAACCTCCACGGCTTAGCTTTCTGAAGCCTAGGGGGCGCTGCGGAGCACTGCCGAAGCCAGGAAACAGTGGGCAGAGCCTGGGATAGGAGACCAAGGCAGAGAGAGGCCATGGGGCTGAACAACAACAAAAAAGGCTGCCCGATTGGGAGTCAAGGGAAGGGGGTGCGGAGGGAGACGGTGGATGGTAAATGTGGAGAGACAATGAACAGACGGGAGAGGCCACCAATGCTGGGCGGCAGGGCTGGGCCGAAGCTGGCGGCCGGGGCAGAGGTACCTCGGGTCGGGCAGAAGCCGTACAGTTTATCCTGGTCGTAGTTGGCCGTGGTGGCGCACCAGCGGTAGCCGTCCGAGCGACCTTCAGTGGTGCAGGCGGAGTAGGAGCGGCCCTCAAAGACGAACGGGAACACGCAGGGCTTGCCGTCCCCGTTGCCATGCTCCGTGTAGAGCCCTGGGGGGACCCGCGGGATTGGTCGGGAGTGCGGCCCCGACCGCCGGGCACGCGGCTCTCCCCTCATTTCACAGAGGAGAGACGGAGTAACCTGGCCGCACCACTCACGGGCAAGGAGGGACTGCCCAGGGAGGCTCCGGAGGTGCCCACCCCCAGCGCACACTCACTCTCACTGGGGCAGAAGCCGAATTTGCGGTCGGTGTCGTAGTCGGCCGTCGTACTACACCAAGGCGTGCCATCGGTGCGGCCGTCGGTGGTGCAGGCCGAATAGGAGCGTCCCTCGAAGGTGAAGGGGAAATGGCACGCGGCACCATTTGCGTTTCCAAAGTAGGTGGGAACCACTGCAGCAGCAGGGAGACTGGGTCAGGGCGGCTGGCCCCGCCCCCTCCCCCTCCCCCGGCGGGAACGAGAGGCGGAGGCTGGGGCAGGGGGTGCAGGGCGCGGGAAGTCTCAGGATCTCACCGACGCCTTTGCCCAGCGACCACAGCTCTTCGTCGTCGAAGTGGGCATCTCCCTGAATGCCGGGGCCGGGGGGAAAGGCGTGTGCCAGAAGTCCATCCTTGCCGTCGAAGGGGTACCCGTCTCCGTGCTCTGCAGAGGCGGTGGGAGAAGACGGGGAGCCGGTCAGGCACGCTTTGCTCTCCTTGGGCGACCGCGTCCCCCTGAGCAGCGCCCCAGGCCTTGCGAGGAGGGGCATCATTTGTGGGGGCGGCGACGAGGGATTGCGGGGGCAGGCGCACGAGCTGCTCCGCTGTCCCCTCTACTCTGTCCGTGGTCGCCGTCCCTCCCGGGGCCCGCCCAGCCCGGGAGGTCTCACCCGTGACACCGAACTGGATGACGATGTCAGCTTCCAGCCCCTGCACGCGGGTGAAGGTGAGCGGTGTCACCGCGCTCCACACGGCGAAGGCGCGCGCGAACGCGTCGTCGATCACGTCTCGCGGCAAGTCCTCGGAGTAGTTTTGGATCCTGTAGGTGAAAGGCCGGAGTCGGTTGGGGGACAGGAGGAGGGGGTGGGGCGGGGCGGGGCGTGCGAACTGGCCTCCAGCCTCACCCAGCCACCTGCTCCTAGCCCAGCAGCTCACCAGTATGTGATGTTATGGTGGTGCCACTTGAGGTCGCCCTCGAAGGTTTGGAATTTGCCCAAGTCTGGGACGCCGCAGCGTGGTGCACGAATGGCCTCTAGGGTCTTGCTGTCCAGCTCACCGGTCTGGGGCAGGGACAGCTGCTTCTGAAGCAGCAGCAAAGCGGGCCGCAGGGACAGCTTCTCTCCCTGCATCTCGGCTGCCCGAGTGTAACCATAGCGGTACAGGTATTCCTATGGATGGAGAGAGGGGGGCAGAGACAGCGCACCTTTCCTCGCCCTCTGAGCCACATGCTTAGGGACGCAAAGCCCAGGGCACCACTTCTTCCTGCGCAGCTAGAATTACCCCATCCTGCAGATAACACAACTCCTTCCCACCTCAGGTGATCTGAACCAACCTGTGCCTAGGCCACAACCTTTCAGACCCCTCCCCACCCAACTGCTCTAGCAAACCCGGATCTGTCCATTCTGTTCACCACTGCCCACAGCCTCCATACCACCGCCTAACCCTGGCAACCACTATTTCTCCAGACATACCCATCATCCCCAAATCCACCAGAATGCATATTTGAGGCCACTGAGATATTTGTCTACCTGTGCCAGCTGTATGTCGGTGAGGTTGGAGGTTCTCAGGTCCCTGGGAAAGACCACAAAAGTCGGCTGGCGCTGGTGAGGGGCAGCTGAGCTGCAGCCTAGAGCCAGGAGAGCCAGGATCAGGGGCTGCCAGGGACTCATGGTGAGGATGGCAGTGTCTGCCTAAAGCTGCCCTTGCAGAGATTTTAAAGAGGCACTAAAACTGAATCAGTGACCCCGCCCCTCCCCTGCAGGCAGCTGCTGACTCAGGGTGTGTGTGTGTGTGTGTGTATGTGTGCTGGGCAGCCCAAAGAAAGGGCTTACACCACCCCTCCTTTCTGCCCTGCCCACAGTTCCCATTGCCAAGTCAGGCAGGACCCCAGACCCACAGGAAACCACAGTATTCAGGGAAGCGGTTGAGTTTTGCAAACTGAAGAATTTGTGAGAAAGGGGAGGAGGGCGTTGGGTTGGAGGACTAACTTAGCTCTAGGACCGAAGGCAGTGAGTGAGCAGTCCAGTAAAGAACTGGAAGACTGCCTATGATCCCCCTTCCTTGGGCTTCTGAGAACCCCCCTCCCTGGCCAGAGCTGAGCCTGGAGCCCCTCCCCACACTGTCAGCTCACCCCTCCCTGATAGTGTCCTTGACTCAGCTTCCTCTCCTGTCATCTGGGAGCAGGCTGTCTCAGGCAGGATTTGGGGAATTCCACGCGGCAACCCCCTAGCTCCAGAAGGCTGACTCCTTGGGGAAAGAAAGGTGAGCCTAGGGGACATGGGGGAATGAGCAGAAGCTTCACCCCTCCCTCTGGCCTGTGGTGAGCATCCTTTCTCTGCGCTCTAAAGAATAAAAATGGACCTTCCGTCTCTCAAGCCTTTGTCCCTATATTGATGTGAAGATTCCTGAGGCATAGAAAATGCTTTCAGCCCCAGCACTTGGGAGGCAGAGGCAGGCAGATCTCTGAATTCGAGGCCAACCTGGTCTACAAAGTGAGTTCTAGGACAGCCAGTGATACACAGAGAAACCTTGTCTCAGGAAAAAAAAAAAGAGAGAGAGGAAAATGCTTTTTGTCACAGTGCTCATAAGAGCGCCAGGTTTGGGGCTAGAAATTAGGAGACTGTACTCTTGGCTCTAAGCCTCTGTGGGACCTGGAGCACACACCTCCCTCTCCCTGAGCTATGAGTTCTTCATGAACCCTTCACCTCTTCTAGTCCTTCTCCATCCAGGAAAACTGCACAGTTTGGCCAGCAGCTCGCCAGCCTGCCACCATGGGGAAGCAGGGCCTTTATCTGCCTTCAGCAAGCTGTTCTGACAGTCTCCTGTCACCCCGACCTTCACAGATTTCCCTAATGAACGGCCCTGTGAGGTGTGTGCCCAGGCTTCTCTTACATGTTTCTAATTGATGGGCTTCAGTACTGAACTACAGTCCTGGGTCCACCATTTCCCAACCTCACCATTTCCCCACTATGGTCACCTTGGGCAACACATTTCACCTCCAAGCCACAGTGATAATTCACTTTTTGTGATTTATTGTGTTGAACACTGTGATACGATGTATACAAACCTGCCATATCCTCTTCCCCAATGCATGTGTGTGTGTGTATGTGTGTGTGTGAGCGTGCGAGAGTATGTGTGAGTGTTGTGTGACTGTGAGTGTGTATGTGTGTGTATGCACGAATACCCCTAGAGTCTTACACATGCTAGGCAAGCACTCTACAACTGAGCTGTTCGTAGCCCTTGTTTTTGTTTGCTTATTTGTTTGGGGAGGAGTGTATGTGTCTGTGCATGTCTGTGTGCAAGGACTCGCATCCATACCTGACAACGCCAGAGAAGACACTGGCTGCTCCCCTCTGTCAGCTTTCCCTCTTACTCCTTTGAGACAGCCTCTCACTAAACCTGGAGCCCAGCATTTTCAGATAGGCCGGCAGCCAGCAAGCCTTAGCCGTGGCCCTGTCTCTGAGCCTCCATCTGCCTCGTGCTGGGGACACAAGCATGGGTGACCATGCCCTGCGTTTTACATGGAGGCTGGCTGGGGATCTGAACTTGAGTCCTGCTGCTCCTTACCCCCTGAGCCATTTCCCCAGCCTACCTTAGATTTATTGAGACAAAAGCCCCAGTATGTGGGCCAGGTTTGTGCTGAATTCCCATCTCCTGCCTCTGCCCCGCAAGCGCTGCATTATAGGTGTGCACACCAGGCCTAGCTTACAAGGTTGGTCTGCTGAGTAACCCAGGCTTTTTTTGGGACAGAAAACTTCAGCTCAGAGCAGTCAAGGGACTTGCTGTAGTCACACAGTGAGTTAAAACAGAGAGCCAGGTTCAAGCCTAGCGTCCTGACTCTTGAGGCTTTCCATTTGCCTCAAGATGGGACTGAAAGAGGTGGGTTTCCAGGGCCTTAATGCCTGTAGCCATCTCCTCTGACCCCCTGTACCTTCCTATGATAAAGCTGTAGGCCCCAGACTTTGAGGGATCATAAGCTGAAGGAGGGATCCAGGGCAGCTATATTATAGACTTGGTGGCATGGGGTCAAAATACAAGATTCAAAATGAAATCCAATTAAGAGGACCTCCCATCCCGATCTGTACCTAGGCGGCAGAAAGGGACTTAAGAAAAATCTATGAAGTTCCCTCCAACTTACAGCAACTGTGCTGAGGAAGTTGTGTGTATGGATTAATGCCATGTCTGTGTTGGATGTCATATCTATGTATGTATGTCCTGTCAGTAGTATATGTTACATGTTATATGTCACATCTGTGCCATATGTCATCTTGTATGTCACATATATGTCATATCTATGTTGTATATCATGTCTATGTAATGTATCACCTCTATGTAGTATGCCACACCAATGTCACTTGTCATGTGTATGTTTGTCTTGTTTTTCAAGCTTGGGAAGTTTTTGTTTCTGAGACAGGGTCCCCCTATTTAGTCTTGGCTGGCCTAAAACTTGCTATTTGGAACAGGCTGGCCTCACACTCAGAGATCCCCCTGCCTCTGCCTCCTGAGTGATGGGATTAAAGGCACGTACTCACATCCATCAGGCTGGACATCTTAATACTTGGACTAATGGTTCTTTGTTTGGGGATGCCCCTGGCCACCACAGTGTGTCTAGAGGTGCCCTCACCCTCTCTTCCTTCTGGTGCCAGCAGCACCGCCTGTAACCATTGTGACAATGAGCAATGTTGCCTAATGTTCTCTGCGTGAGTGGGTGGGGAAGAGCCTCTGGTGTGTGATGATTTTTCTTTGTAAGTGGTCCAAAAATTTCATCAAATACTCAAAGCATTGGTGATGATCCTCAACTGTTGTTTGTTTGTTTGTTTTTCGAGACAGGGTTTCTCTGTGTAGCCTTGACTGTTCTGGTCTACACTCTGTAGACCAGGCTGGCTTTGAACTCACAGAGATCCTCCTGCCTCTGCCTCCTGAGTGCTGGGATTGAAGGCCTGGACCATCACAGCAGAGAAGATCCTCAAATCTTTAATGACTGTTTAATTTAGCTGCCCTACCACTTGGAAAGTAAAAGCAGGAAGGTCGAGAATTCAAATCCAGTCCCTAATACATAGCAAGTATGAGGCCAGCCAGGGCTACATGAGACCCTGCAATAAACAAACAAATAAATAAGGCTGGCAGGGGTGGTGTACACCTTTGATCCAAGCACTTGGGAGGCAGAGCCAGGCGGATCTTTGTGAGTTCGAGGCCAGCCTGGTCTACAGAGCAAGTTCCAGGACAGCCAGGGCTACACAGAGAAACCCTGTCTCAAAAAACAAACAAATGAAACAAGCCATTCAGTACATTTTTGTTGAGTTTTATGAGCCAGGCAGTATGCTAAGAAGTGGGCTATGTCTTGGCCCTGGGGTGTCAGAAGAAGGTGCGTCAGGAGTCCAAGATCATACTTGGTGGCACAGCAAGTTCTAGGCCAGCCTGGGCTACATGAGCTCATGGCTCAAAAACAAAAGGAAAGGAGGAGGAGGAAGAAAAGGAGAAATGAAGTAGGTTAGTAGTTACCCTTTAGTCTCCTTGCTTGTTGGACTGACAGTCCAGCGGAGGAGAGAGTGAATAATCAGGTACCAGAAAGCCAGTGAAATGGCTCGTGAGGTAAAGGAGCTTGTCACCAAGCATTCGGACCTGATTTCATCCCAGAGGCTTACCTGGTGGAAGAGAACCAGCTCCTACAAGCTGGCCTCTGACTTCTGACCCCTGTGCCACAAGCACAAACATATACAGATAAACTTTAATAAGTGATGTTTGTGCATGTGTGTCTGTGTGTGCGTGAGTGCTGTGGTGAATAAAAAATTAAGTGTTGGGCTATATAATGTTTATTATTAGCTGTAAGATTATCACGGTAGTATTACTTAACCCACTATCACAAATAATAAGACATAGACACCTGTGAGATTTACAATTGCCTTATTTACCTTGGGCCGGGCAGATATCTCACACTGTCTCAATAACCTCATCATCCATCTCCCAGTTCCCATCCAATGCCATTCACCTTAATCCTCCTCATCTGGTCTTCCTTCCATACATAACCCCATGGTACTTGTGTGTGTGTGTGTGTGTGTGTGTATTAATCTGAGCTTTTTCATGCCATTGTTGGAGTCCTTTCTCTCGGCCCACGTGTTTTTTTTCTCCATGATAACCCATCCTGGTGTCTTCCTTCTTCCTCTCTTCCTGTCCATCTGTTTCCCATGATTTTCTCTTGACCACAAAACCCTGGGAACCCTAGCCATGCCTGTCCCATTCTGCCCTGCCCAGGTATGGGCTATTTAATCAACCAATCAGATGTGTCTTAGGCAGGTTTACAAAACAAGGAGAGGTGTAACCAGATCTTGAGGGCCAGCATTAGAACAACCCCCAATGTGTGTATGTGTGTGTGTGCTGTTGTGGTTTGAGGCAACCTGCAACTCACTGTGTAGACCAGGCTGGCCTCAAACTCACAGACCAGCTTGCCTCTACTTTCGGAATGCTGGTATTAAAGGTATGCATTGCTGTGACAGTTAGAATAGGGAGCAAGGGGGTGTAGAGTCAGCAGAGATACAAACACCACACATGGAGGTGTGCCTGTCTAGTTTCCTTCATGATGCAGATGAGAAAACTGAGAGGGGCCGTGTGCAGGGCAGCAGGAGCTCCCATGCTGGGACTCGCCTGCCTCAACTTCACCTTCAGCTCGCTGTGTGACCCCAGCTATTGACACAAGCTACCATGTTTCCCCATCTATAAAACGGTGCTAATAACAGTCCCGGCCCTGAGGGCCAGCGGTGGTGCCTGGCACGCTGTGTGGGCGACGGTTACCACTTCTCACCCCTGCTTGTCTTCAGGCTCTTACCCACTGGGATGAGAGCACCCACCCAGAACCCCCGCCCCCATCCCCACCCTGACCCAGCGTTTGGATTCCATTCAGAAAAGGACACTTTTCTCCCTGCCCCCAGCTTCCTCCTTTACCACCAACCCCCATCAAGGGGAACTTGGGGGAAGCTTGGTTTTCAACACAGCCATAGCAGGAAGTGGTTCTGGTTACCACATCCCCTTCCCCACTTCCTCAGCGTCCCCTAACTCTACAACAGAGTTCGGCTAAAGACCCAGGAAGGGAGGCTGAGAGCAGGAAGTACCCCCCTAGGAGGCATAACCCTGACCCCTGGACCTCTGAGCTCCTGACCTGGAATCGGTGTTTGACCCTGAACTCCTCACAGTAGGATGGGGAAGAGGCTAGACCTGGAGTCCTGAGACACGGGCCTACGTGACACAGCCCTGGAAGGCCTCCACAGCAGGGTCAACCTCAGAGATGAGGAATGGCTCCCTCTGTCTAGCGTGGGGAAATTCCAAGCCTGCTTCTCCCAGACATGCTGAAGAGGAGAGGGTCAGGTAGGCCTAAGAGGCTCTGGCAGGAAGTGAGAGAGACATGCTCCTGTCTGAGATGAAACAGGTCCCTCCATGGAAGTGCATCACCAGATCCCACCACAAACATCCCTCCCAGCCCCAGCCCGGGGCAATTCCCCCATTCTGACTCTTTCATTCTTTCCTGATGCTAAGCCACACCTCCCCCTTGCCTTTAGCTGCCTTGCGTGGAGAAGCTTTGGAATCAGACCTCTTGGCTTCAGACTCCAGCTCCTACCACTTCCTGGCTGTGTGAGCTCAGGCAGGCCATTTTGTCTCTCCGGAACTCCACTTCTGTAAAATGGAGGAAGGCTGGGGTGTAGCTACACTGTGGGCTCTGTGTACCGCTGGCTCAAGGCCCTTCATCAAGGGCCTGGTTCCCAGTGGCCGAGGACAAAGAGTTATGGTGAGAATTTGTTGAGACTATGTGTTGTAAAAATTTAACACAGTGACTGACACATGACAGGCATGGGGGGTGGCGGGGGCTGTGATGATTTTTTTTTTCTTTACTCCAAAGCTTTCGTCTCATTCTTACAAATAAGCATTCATTCATAATTCCATTTTAGAGATGAGAAAACTGGAGTTTACCCAAGAGAGGGACTCACCAGGAACTCAGCCCAGCCCCATACAGCAGTACCCCAATCTTCTCCCCAGAGTCCGAGTGTGCCCCAGGTGCCTCCATCTGAAGTAATTCTCAATCTGTGCACGTGGGCACTAGATAGTTTGCCTAGCTCTGTCACAGACCTCAGTGCGCCACATCTGTACCTCATGCTGGATCCCCGCGAAGCCTTATTTGGATCTGTGCTTTCAGAACCCTTGACACCCCCTGGAAGCAGAGGCTGTGAACTATTTTCAAGGTGACAGACTCAAAGCCTAGAGAAGTGCTTTTTTGGTTTTGTCTTGCTTTTTTGGCACAAAGTCCCGTGTCACCAGGCTGACCTCAAACTCACTATACTGCTGAGAATCACCTTGAATTCTGATTCTCCTCCCTCCATCTCCCGAATGCTTGCATTACAGATGTGCAGTACATGCCTGGACTCACTCAGGGCTGGGGATGGGACCTGGGGCTCTGGGAAAAGCAATCTACCAATAAGCTACACTCTTAGCCCTCTATCTTTTGAGACAGGGCCTTGCTATCCAGCCTAAGGTGGCCTTGAACTTCTGATTCTCCTGCCTCTCCCTTCGGAGCAGAACTTCATATCTGTACTACATGTGTTACTCACTATGTGTGCTTCAGAGGAGTGTTTTAAATTGCTCATTGTCCCCCAGCTGATGAGTGACAGGCCTCCTGCCTCAGCCTTCTGACTCTTAAGTCCCATGCTAAGATCAGGTCACTGGTTCAGACAAGAAGGAACTTGGAGTATCTGTGTCGGGGGTGGGTGCTCAGAAGCCAGGCTGGAGGGGGTTAAGTCTAGTAGATGTGGCTGGGTCCTACAGGAGACAAGAAAGAGGAAGGGTAAAAAGCAAGGAGAGTCAAGTGGCTGCAAGGAGCACAACAGTCCAGAGGAGTTCCCTAAAGACCTGAGGGTCTTGTTCCCAGAGAGATGATGTTGAGGGTCAGGCCTGGGCATGGGGGTAGAGGGGCGGTGAAGCCCCTTTCTCCTGCATTAGATTGTCCACAGGAAGTCAAGATCATGCTTGGTGACACAGGCCTTTAATCCCAGCACTTGGGAGACAGAGGCAGGTGGATCTCTGTGAGTTCCAGGCCAGCCTAGTCTAAAGAGCAAGTTCCAAAATAGCCAGGGATACACAGAGAAACCCTGTCTAAAACAACAACAAAAAAGAATGTGCTTGGGGTCTCTGCCAAGCAGGTGCAGCCTCAAAATACATGTTTTAAAAGTTGTTTTTGATATTTAGGAGGGGGAAAAAAAAAACACCTTAAAATGGCCAGTTCATAAAAAGTCCACTTCCTTACATGGGCATTCCATGGTCTGGTGTTGCTGTCTAACTGTGATCACAGTGTAACCTGAGCCTGACTGTTCACGGGGGTGGGGGGGGAACAGTTCAGTTCGAGGGAGGCTTAATCCCCCAAGTCCAAGGCTGAACATTCCATGGGTTCAGCTCTTGCTGACAGAATGAAAGAGGAAGAGGCCCTGGGGAATAATTCAGGAGGGAAGGGTGTACAGAGCACAAAGGTTTTGCTCCTGTTCCAAGACCAAGTTGAGTTCTCCACTTGGCACTGTTTCTCCACTTCCTTTCCAGGGGTCTCTGGTGCCCTGCAGCAGCTGCTCCTGGGGACATTCAGAAAAGCCTGACTTGTCGCTACTCCAACAGTCAGAGTGTGTCATTCATTCATTTATTGGTTCATTCATCCATCCATCCATTCATTTTTGTCGTGCTGGGATTCAAACCTACAGCCTTGTGTATGTGCAGCAAGCTTTCTATCTGTACATGTGCTTACAGACACTGAGCCTGTCAGCTTGCCTTACCCCTATGGTCTTAAACTTAACAAGCCTGCCAAGTGACTCTGATGCCAAGAGTTCTGCGTTAATGCAGCCTCATCCCTTCACTGAGCCGGAGAAACTGAGGTCAGAAAGGCCAGTTGCCCGGTTACATAAGTAATCCTAACACTGGCTGCCAGTCTACCATAAAGCTGGCTCCCTCACCATGTCAAGCATCTCAGGAGCCCTGGACACTCCCAACTGGTTCCTGGGGGTGCAGGAGTGTGGGTGCAGCACTGGGGTGCTCAAAGTCACCCACATCTGTCAGCGTGCTAATAGCGCAGGCACTGTAGTAGTAGCCAGCCTTCACTCAGGAGACCCCTGAAGGCTGCGCCGCTAGCCATGGTCCCTGAGCTGAACAGACTACAAAGAACACAGGTGAAGCATGTGTCTTGCAGGAATACTTGTTCAGCAAAGCTGCTTGCCCGCTGGTCTCTCCTGGTATTTTTTACTCCATTACCAGCTCCAGGTTTGCATCCCTATTTTTCAAGGCTGGGACTTTTTTTTTTTTTTTTTGTAAGACCAGCGTCTCACTATGTAACCCCGGCTGGCCCGGGGCTCCCAGTGTAGACCTGGCAGGAACTTCCGCAGAGACACTGGGATCAAAGGTGTGCGCCACCGTACTCGGCCCTAAACCGGGGACTTAAAAAAAAAAAAAAAAGAAAGAAAGAAAAAAAAAAAGAAAGATTCTGATTCAGTAATCAGTGGGGTCCGGAAATGGGTGTTAGCAAGATCCCTGGATGTAGAAACGACAACAGGAACAGCCTCCCCCTCACGGCTGAGGAAACCCAGAGATGTTCAGAGACTCCCCGCCCTCTCCCCACTGCACCCCCAACATAGCTGAAGCAATGGAGGACACCGCCAGGAAGTATCCAGAACCAATTTCCGCAGGGCTTCCTCCCCTGTGCTGCGGAGACATTGCTTCAAAGCACGGACTCTGAAGAGCACGAGACGCCCTCCCCACTGAGGTGCCGCAGAGCCCGGGGGTTGCGGCAGGCCGCGCCAGCCCTGAGCTGCCTCCACTCGTGAATGCTGGGCGCCCTCATTTACATATCTGCATACATTTGCATACCGAGCTCCAGCGCCGCCCATTTCCTCCCCCCCCCCCCCGCATCGTCCCGCGTCCCCCAACTCCACCTCTGGAGCCTGTTAGAGGAAAATAAAACTAATATATTCACAAAGCCTGCTGAGACCTGTTCGAACCTGAACCTCACGCAGCGCTGCGACTTCATACACCTGAAGGAGCTGCGGGCGCGGAAAGAATCGGGAGGGTAGTGCGGAAGGCCCGTGGCCTGCAAGCAGCCGGTCCATCCCACTCCTGCGGCTGGACCACGCGGAATTTACCTAGTGGGAACACTCTAGGGAGCACAAGAAGGTGGGGCGGTGGGTCCCGGGGGGTAGAGGGTGAAGATGAATGGAATCTGGCAGTACAGGACTTGTGACCTTGAGTTAATAACTTTCCACGATTTTGAGTTTCTTCCTTTAAAAGAAAAGGCGACAACTGGCTCTGGCCTGGCCGTGGTCACTTGGCCTCCATGCCTGATGACCTGAGTTCAAGCAAATCAATCCCCCGGACCCACAAATTGAAAAGAGAGAACTGACTTTCTTAAGACAGAGTCTCTCTGTGTAACCAGAGCTGTCCTGGAACTGCCTGCCTGCCTCTGCTTCCCAAGTGCTAGGATTAACGGTGAGTGGCACTTCCTCCTACCCCCCCTCCCTCCTACCCTTCACCCCCTCCCTCCACCCCGCCCCACTGAGAACTGACTACTTGAATATTGCTTCTGACCTGCACAAATGTGTTGTGGTATGCTCCCCCATGCAAACCACACACACAGACTAAATAGAGACACATCTATTGTGCCAGCACTTGGGGAAGTGGGGGCAGGAGAATCAGAAGTTCAAGGTCATCTTTGGTTACACACAAAATTCAAGGCCAGCCTGGGCTACAGGATTTTCCTGCTTCCTCCAGTAAAATCCAGGTTGTGTGTGTGTGTGTGTGTGTGTGTGTGTGTGTGTGTAATCATGTCTTCACTGAGCCCTTCAGAGTTTGGGAAGGAACTGGTAATGGATGAGTCTTGTGAAAAATGCCCTCAAAACTGAGTGATGTCATTTGCCTGAAAATCCCAGCCCCGGATGCAGGAAGGCTGGGTTGATCACAGGAATTCAAAACCAGCTGGAGTAAACGTAGTGACACACCCCCCCCACTCAAAAGCCAAACATACAAAACCAGGTGTGTTTCATATCTCTGAAAGTAGCAGCATTTATTTTGACTGTATCCCACTAGCTTGTGGGTGAGGAATTTGGACAGAAGGCACAGGGCAGTCTCATCTCTGTGACACTGATCTGCTACACTGAGTAGTCAGCTGGTGAATGAAGACTGACTGGAAGGCGCAGTGAGGTTCCAGTTACATTTCTGGACATGTTGTTAATTATGCCTTTTATTTTCTCTATTTTATGATGCCTCCACATCTTGGCTTTGAGGCCTTGAGAAGGACTGCCCCTCCCAGGATTAGCTGGCTCCCAGAGAGATCAGCTGGCCAGCAAGCACCCTGTGAATGAACATACAAGCCAGTCCAGACAATCCACACCCCATAAGCCTCCTCTTCTGACTCCTGCAGTTCAGGATTCTAGCCTCATCATAAATCACCTGGGCCCAGGCACTGGGCTACTAGGCTAACTCCTGGAAACCAGACCTCAATAGACTTAGTCAAACTAGTCAGTCCTGGGCTGCAGTGTAGCTTAGTGGTTAGAGTGCATGCCCAAGGCCCTGGGTTCAGTCCTCAGCATGGCTTCCTCCTCTTCACATTCCCCACCCCACCCAACACCCACCACAGCCAGTGTGGGAGCTCTTTCCTGTAGTCCCAGCACTCAGGAAGCTGAGACAGGAGGAGTGCGGAGATTGTTAGGCCAGCTTTGGCTCGAGTGGCACAGCTCTTGATGCTCCCTGGGTGGCCCTCTGGGGAACTGTAACTAGCCCTTGCTCTCTTTTTCCTTTTATTTTTTATTGTTATTTATTTATTTATTTATTTGAAGACGGGGTCTCACTATGTAGTCCTGGCTAGCCTTTAACTCTGTGTAGACCAGGCTGGCCTCAGATTCATAAGAGATCTGCCTGCCGCTGCTTCCTAAGTGCTGGGATTATAGGTGCATGCCACCACACCCGACATAACAGGCTCTTTTTCCACTGGTCTCACCACTCCTATTCAAACCAAAACCCAGGGTTCATTTTTAAGACCCTGGTTTGTTTGTTTGTTTCTGTTTCTCTGTATCACCCTGACTGTCCTGGAACTCCCTCTGTAGACTAGGCTGGCCTCAAACTTAGAGATCCACCTACCTCTGCCTCCTGGGTTCTGGGGTTAATGGTGGGTGCTACTGCAGCCTGAGTTAGAACCTAGGTTCTTGATGGGACCAACGTGAAGGCTGGGCTCCTTTGGATCCATCACCTCCTGTTCCCAGAATTTGAGGGCCTTCCCCGAGGGCTCTCAGTGCTTTCCCAGTCTCAGGAGGAAGCTTCCAGTTTCCTCAGAATCAGTGCCACTTCTGCTCTGGTCCTTTGACTAAGGCAGTCCCAAGGAACAAAAAGAATAGAATGTGGCCTGCTTCTTCATGGGAAGAGACTCCTAGAGCAGCGGTTCTCAACCTCCCTGATGCTGCCATCCTTTACACAGCTCCTCACTCTGTGGTGACACACAAGCAGGAGTTTATTTTCGTTGTTACTTCTTAACCGTAATTTTGCTACTGTTACAAGTCGTAATGTAACTATTTGTTATGCAGGATATCTGATACGAGGTGAAAGGGTCATTCGACCCCCACAGGGATTGTGACCCACAGAACCACTGTCCTGGAGGCTTTAGCCATCTTTGATCCTCCAGAAGAGAAGAGGCTGCTTCCCACTGGACACCTTCCAAGTGTTTCAAAGATGCAGACAGACGCATGACTGGATTAGCCTGTAGGATGCTTCCAGCCATTGTGCTCATCCTGGGGTCCACTGTAACCATGTGCCAACCAAATACCGGTCCACCAGAGTCTCAGCTCATTTGCCAAGTGTGGCCCTTGAGACTTCAAGTCACTGCCAGGAGCCTCTGGAGGCCTTTCCTTTACATTCTTGCTACGTTGAGCCGACTGGAAACAGATTTGGTGCCGACTGAGACAAAGACCGTTCTCTTCCTCCTGCTCAACCCCAGTGTCTGGTTTTAGTCACCACAGGCCCCCGCTTCCTCCTGCCTTCTGGAGCATGCTCTGTGGTTCCCCTGGTATTTCCTATGTGACCTGGCCCCTCCAGCTCCCTCCCGGGTTTGTGTTGGCTGCACTTTCTCATTCTGGATCTTCCCAAGCCTTCTGTGTCTTATCCCACAGGTCTTCTCCCTCTCCGTGTCCCTCAATAATTAACAGCCTGAACAAGCCTCTTAACCCATCCCCCTGAGTCGGTACACTCGCTGGGGTTGTTGCAACAAGACTCCACAGCCTGAGAGACTTAAACAGCAGAAAGGTCATTTTTCATTCCTAGAGACAAGAAGACCAAGATCAGGGTGCTGACTCGGTTGGTGGCTTTCTTGGAAGCCTTACATTTGGTTTCCAAGTGGCTTCTCTTTCTGTGACTTCACAGGCTCCTCTGTGCATGTGCCCTAATTTCCTCTTCTTAAGGACATCAGTCATAGTGGATTAGTGACTGGCCTCATGACCTCATTCCAACTTAATTACCTCTTTAAAGACCCAAATGCAATCCATTTGAAGGTGCTGGGGGGTTAAGTATGAATTTGGAGGGGACCTGGGTTAACCCATGGTCCTTCCCTCCGCTGTACTCACAGCTTCTCCTTGAGCTTCAGCCCTTCTGCCTCTCTCTGCAGTGGTGCTCAGCCCCTGAGCCCTCAGCCTCCAGGTTCCCAGATTCCCAGGTTCCCGCCTTTGGCCATTGCTTCCTGGCCATGCCCTGAGAGCTTCCATAGCTCCCTAGTGCCTCGAAAATAAACCCTGGGCTCCTTAGGCTGCCACCCAAGGCTCTGCAGCGTCTCCGGCCACCTTCTGCAGTCATTCTCACAGTTAGGGGCAAAGGGGAAAGGTCATGCTGTCAGTAGACTGGTCTTCCTGCTCAGCTGTAGCTTATGGACCCACAGTAACATTGTTGTCTTGGAGTCTGTCAGAAATACAGAAGCCCAAGCTAACCCCCGAGCTCCTGCCCAAGAGCTCTCCAGGTGTAAAAGAAACATTTATCCGTGTAAAAGAAACATTTATCCGACTGTTTGAGTTGTTGACTCTGAGACTTGCTGCCTCCTCTCTCTCTGCAACCTGTCTCTCTATTATTGTCCTGGTAAAAACTTCCTTCTCTTCCTTCTCTTCTCTTTCATTCTCTATGTTGCCCCTTAAGTAGCTTCCCTCTCCTCCCTCTCCTCCTGAGAGTTGGGCGTATTCTATTCTGTCAAGTCTTTCTCTGATTCGTCACTGTTTCTGCCACTCAATTAGACATCACTTTCAAACATGAGCTCTTCCCTCTGCAAACTAATGTTACCTTCATTGTTTGGGATCAAAGGTCTGCACCACCATGCCTGGACCTAAGCTTTTCTTTATCTGAAACTTGCTCTATACCAGGCTGGCCTTGAACTCAGATCTGCTTGCCTCTGTCTCCTGGGATTAAAGGCATGTCTGCATTCCCGTCCGATCACACAGGTCTTTGGATGTGATCTCTTGCCAGAACAGCCATGTTCTGAATTAACATTCCTCTACACCTAGGTGATGAGTACATCATGGAAGCTGGGGCGATGCAGAAGCCCAGGGATGTAGTTCAGTGTTAGAGTGCTTGGCTAGCATGTGTGAGGCTGGGGGCTCAAGTTCTTAAAGGGAACCATTAATTTCAGAAGTTGAGATGCACTACAAAAAACAACACTGAACAGACGAATGAACTTAACCTCCTATAAATCTCCTATAAGAACTCAAAATAACTCCTATAACCTCCTATAAGAACTCAAAATTGGCCAGGCATGGTGGTGCATACCTTTAATCCCAGGAACTTGGGAGGCAGAGGCAGGTGGATTTCTGAGTTCAAGACCAGCCTGGTCTACAGAGTGAGTTCTAAGACAACCAGGGCTACACAGAGAAACCCTGTCTGGGCTGGTGGGGGGCAGAGCTTAAACTTGCAGGCATGAAATGGAAAGGTTGGCTCAGATAGCCACCATCAGCAACACTCACTGCACCTCAACTAGGCTGGGAGCCAGGCAGGATGCCAGGATAGAGAATAGGGCCTGTTAGCTTGCCCGAGAGGAGAGCTAGGAAGGGAGGCAGAGCAAGGAGCTGGATTCATACGCCAGGCTACAAACCAAGGGCACCCACCCAGCAGCACTCTACTACCCCAGAACACACTGAGGCCCCAGCTGCTGGGTGCTGGCACTCTGTCCTTTCTGTGTTCCTTCCCACACCTCCCTCCACCTCCCACTTTGTCCAGCTGTTTTATTCATTTCTTAGGTTTCTGCTGAGTCGGCATGCTTCCAGGAAAATCCTGCTGACCACCCCAACCTGGGAAGGGGACCTCTTCCCTGCTCCCATGACTCCCCTCAACCCACCACTTCCCTTATTGTGGCATTTTTTTTTCATAATTCAGAGGGAATTTCCTGTTTGTCTCTCTCAGCACCACCAGGACAGAGGGTGTGTCTGCCATGTTCATGGCATTTACAGATATTTCTTTTCTTTTCTTTTAAGACAAGGTTTCTCTGTGTAGCCTTGGCTGTCCTGGAACTCACTCTGTAGACCAGGTTGGCCTTGAACTCACAGGGATCCACCTGCCTCTGCCTCTCTGAGTGCTGGGATTACAGACGTGTACCACTGCGCCCAGCTATAGATATTTCTTAAATAAAGAAACATAACAGTAATAGCAAGTCTACTTTTTTATTATGTTTCCTTATCTGTTTAGAGTGTGCATGTGTTGGTACATGTGTGTGGAGGTGTGCATGCCATGGTATGCATGGAGCCCACAAGACAGGCCTCGGAATTCAGCTCCCACCTCCAGCTGTGGCTCCCAGAGGCTGATCAGGTTGGACTTTGCAGCAGGCATTCTTGCGCTAAGCTGTCTTGACAGCTTCCTCTTTCTTTGGGTCATCTGATATGCCAGGCACTATCCTAAGACTTTTATTTAATAACTCATTTAATCCCCAAACCAGTGACCTGGGTGATGCTTCCCACCCACCCCCCAATTTCCCAGATGTAGAAACAGAGGCACAGAAAAATTAATTAGGTGTCCAAGGTCCAAGCTAATAGCAGAGTAAGATTCAAACCCAAGTGGTAGGGAAAAGCCAGAGATTAGGGAAGTCTTCCACAGGAACAAGGCCTTCAGTAGGTTTTGAGGATTGAATGCAAGTTCGCTGCATGGAAAAGAAAGAGCAGGGATGGATAACCTTGGCAGTTTCCAATCTGACTCCACCTGTCACCACCGCTTTTCCTGCAGAGCAAAAGACAGAGCAGCTAGCTGCACCCCAGACACTGGCAGCCCAGACTCAGACAGGGCAAATGCCTCAGGACAAAATGAATATCTGAGTCACCCTTGAGCAGGGCAGGGCAGGGCAGGGTACATTTCCTGGGATGAGAGGTGCAGCATTCCTCTTGCCCTAAGGGTCAGGCTCACTCAGAGGTGAACCTCCTTCCTTCAGGGCACCTTCAGGTAGGCGTGGGTCCACAGCTCACCTGGAGCCTCAAACTTACAACCTTCCTGCCTCTCTAGGTTGAGTAACTGGGATCACAGCCACAGACCACAGGCCAGGCCTCAGAAAACATTTACCAAGCTCTTTCTGACTATGAGGCACACAGCCAGGCCCCGACCTCAGGTAGTGGATGCACAACATATATACAGTCACAGACATTTACGGTGCCCACATCTGTTTTGTTTATCGCGGTAGCAACACAGCCAAGTGGTTAGGAGGTACTCAGCAAATATGCTTGGAGCACCAAGGAAGGAGCAGCAAGGAACAGTACTCAGAAGAGGCAAGAAAGCCACAGATGCTATAGGCCCCTCCCGGACCCTCCCCTTCTCCCGAATAAAGCACCGCTCTAGGAGGAAGCCCAGGGAACCAGGACACAGCTCTTGTCCCTGCCAGCACTCCCAGCTGTGGGTTCCGAATGAGCAAGACAGCAGGGGTGGGGTGGGTGCTGACCTGGTGGCCCTGAGATCCAGGGGTCATTTCAGTTCAAATTGAAATTAGGTAAAATCAGAAGCGAGGCCATTTTTAGTGTGATTGGACACATCTCAAGTGTTCAGAAGTCACCCGCGGCTAGCGATGCTGCGGAAGCGTTGCGGATAACTGAGTATTTGCATCTGGACGGTGCAGCCGAGCTACACGCACAGTGACACCCAGATGTCACTGGGACCAGCAGTATACTGTATTCCCAACAGCCTGTGAGACGTGGCCAGATGGCAGGGTGGCATATTCCTTGTGATGGTTATTTGAAATTGTCAATTTGACATAATCTAGAATAAATTGTCTAGATCAGGTCGGCCTGTGGGCATGTCAGATTACATTCATCAATGTGGGAAGATCCAGCCTAAAAGTAGGCTATGCCATTCCCTGGGGCTGGGCCCTGAACTCAATGAAAAGGAGAGAGTGAGCCCTGGCAAGCACGCGTGCATTCGTTTCTCCGTGCTCTTGACTAAGGCCAGGATAGGACCAGATGCTTCAAGCTTCCCCAAAGTGATGAACTGGTACCTGGAATTGTGAGCCAAATATACCCTTCCTTAGCCAGACATGGTGGCACAAGCCTGTAATCCCAGCACTCTGGGAGGCAGAGGCAGGCGGATCTCTGAATTTGAGGTCAGCCTGGTTCTCAGAGTGAAGTTCCAGGAGAGACAGAGCCAAGAATAGTCACAGAAGTGCGTGTGCACACATACAAATAGAGAAGAAGGAGCTCACAGCTGTGTGGAGGTGAAGGTCGTGAGTGCCCGCTGGACTGTTTCTGCAGCTTCTCTCAAGTGCTGATGTTTTCAAGACAGAAACTTGGAGGGAAATCAAGCCATGGTAGTGGGGACTCCAACAGGGTGTGGGAGTCTCCTGAGACTGTGTTGGCTGTTGTGATTATTATTTTGCCACTTTTCCTTTTTTTCCACTACTGGAGATTGAACCTAGAACCTCACGAATCAAATGCTCTACGATTGAGCTGCACGCCCAGCAGTAGGGATGTTAGTTACCTGAGGGGGTGTGGGGGCCAGTAGACTGTCATTTACTTCATCCCTATCCTGCTCAAGTCCCACCTCTGTGTTCAGGGCTATGCCCACCTAGGACTTGAGAATGCGACCTTATTTGGCAAAAGACACCCTTAAAGACATGATGATCCTGGGTTAGGCTGAATCCTGAGTCCAAGAGCTGACTGTGTTTAAGTACATTCCAGGCTTTACCTGTGGCCGTCTCGCCAGCCTGTTCCTTTAAGCCGCTGGGTTCATGGTGCTTAGCTACAGCAGCACCAGGAAGTTGCCACAGGTGTGTTCAATTAGTGAGTGCTCACTGGCCACAGGACTGACAGAATGAGGGCTTATTCACATTTTCTATATATGAACCTTAAAAAAAAAGAAGAAACACTAAAAATAACCAGAATGATGACGTTCTGCTAGTAACATGTCTTAGTCAGTGTTCTGTTGTTGTGAAGAGACACCGTGGCCACCGTGCCTCTTAGAAGGCATTTAACTGGGACTTGCTTAAGTTTCAGAGGTTAGACCGTTATCATCTTGGTGGAGAGCATGATGGCATGAAGGCAGACATGGTACTGGAGAGGGAGCTGAGAGTTTTACACCCAGATCCGCAGGCAGCAGAAAGACAAGAGAGAGAGAGAGAGAGAGAGAGAGAGAGAGAGAGAGAGAGAGAGAGAGAGAGAGAGAGAGAGAGAGATCGATCTTGGGCTTGGTGTGGGTTTTTAAAACATCAAAACCCATTCCCAGTAACACACTTCCTTTCAAACAGTGCGACTCCCTGGTGACCAAGTATTCAGATCTATGAGCCTATGGGGGCCATTCCTATTCAAACCATCACATAACCTTACTGTATTTAAATTTTTTTCAGAGAGAGAGTGTAGTAAGTTTTTAAGTGCAGAATAAAGGGGTGCCCTTGGAAGGAAATTGAACACTGTTACTTTCCCCCATTCACTGCTGAGAACCCACAATAGCATCTCATCACAGAGAGGCCCCGTCCTCAAGCTGCAGGTAGAGCGCTAAGTGACACAAGCTCCCGGGCAGGGTCACCAGGACAGCGCGGCAAGTCCAGGAGCAGGCTGGCTACACCTGGGAGGAAGGCAGAGGGGGCTGCAGACTACGGTGGTCAGCCACGTGATAGAAACAAAGCTGCATCTACCTTGTTCCAATCCTCTCATTGGGAAGCCTTATTTTGGGGAAAGTCCTCCAGAAAGACTCAAGGCAGGAACTGCTTTTAAGGCCCACTTACTTTATGCTCAGTCTCTGGAGTTGCACTGGGGCCATGGCCCCTGGCCCCAGGGACTCGCTAACGTTCTGAGAGCACTGACCTAGAATACTGGCTTTCCATTTTTAAGACTGCATTGAGTAACCAGGTGTGGTGGCTTATGCCTGCATTCCCAGCCCTCGGGAGAGCAAGGAAAGAGGATTGCTTCGAATTCCAGAGCAACCCCGGGCTACACAATAAGGCCCTGCCTCAAAACTTTGCTTGGACCGTTAAAACTAATTAAAAACAAAAACAAAAACCTTTGCTCTTTAATCATCATGGATGGGTAGACACTCAAATTTCCAAAATAAAACCTCAAGATCACTAGGAAAAAGTAACAACAAATGACTCAAAACAAAAGCAGGAGCCAGTGGAACCGGTGATCTAGGGCTACACACCTCTAATCCTGTGCTTGGAAGTCCAGGACACTAGAATCAAGAGTTAGAGGCCAGCCTGGGCTACACAGTGAGAGCCTGTTTCAAAACACAAACAACAAAACAAGAAACAAAACAGACAAGAGCTGAGTGCAGCCCAAGCCATACAGTGATTGCCTAGTGCTACAAAAGGCCCAGTCTGGATTTAATCCCTATCAGCAGCTCCTGTCCCACTAACACAGTATGTCCTGGAAGGAGGTGGGGTTGCTGCTTTATAAATATGAGTTCTTCTTTTATGTTTATATTTTGTTTTGTTTTTGGGTGTGTGTGTGCCTGTGCTCATGTGCAGAGGCTGGAAGAGGGAATTGGATGTCCTCCGTCACTCTGCCTGTTCCTTTGAGGCAGTTTCCCCTAAATTAACCTGGATCTTGAGTTTTCTTTTCTCGACTTGAAGCCAGATAGCCCCAGAGATCCTTTTGTGTCTGGAAGTCACAAATGAAAGAGGACTGTGCATTCTTCTGTTGTCCCCTTTCTTCTCTTGCCCTCCGATGTGCTCAAACATGCGTGTTTTAATTGCCGAGTTTCCCTGTGTGGCAGCAAACAGCATATTGCTCTGGACATGTTATGTAAACAGCGCTGCTCTGCAGGAGCTCAGATCCTGGCAGCTTCAACCTTGGACTTCAGCCTTTAACGGAGTCTCCCCCCTGGCTGTCTGCTATCTCTGCCTTCTCCATGGCCAAGAAATGTTCACAGCTAGAGTCTCAGACTCCTGGATGTCATACTCAGGCTACTTGGAACCCCAGAAGGCCCAGCCCTAACAGCCTCAGGGTTGCCTCTAGCGTCCTACAGGACACTTTCCAGGGTCTATGTAGGAGTGACTGTGGCTACTGTTGGTGTGAGCAGGTGGCCGAAGACAGAGAAAAACCAATACAAGGTCACAGAGGGGGTGGGGGTGCTCTCTTCACAACCTTTTCTCTTACTGCTCCTATCTTAAATTCTGTGCATTTGCTTGGTAGTTTTATGTCAGCTCGACACAAGCTAGAGTCATCAGAGAGGAGGGAGCTCTAACTGAGATACCTCCCTAAGATCGGCTGTAGGCAAACCTGTAGGGCATTCTCTTAATTAGTGATTGATGTGGACGGGCCCAGCCTGGTTGTGGATGGGGGCAACCCTGGGCTGGTGGTCCTGGGTTCTATAGGAAAGCAGACTGAGCAAGTTAGAGTTGGCCAGTAAGCAGCACCCTGCAGGACCTACATCTGCACCAGTTCCTGCCTCCGGGTTCCTGCCCTGTGTGGGTTCCTGTCTTGACTTCTTCCACAGAAGAAGTGATGTAAAAGCATAAGGCAAACACACCCTTTCCTCTTCAAGTTGGTCATAGTGTGTCATCCCAGCAGCAGGAACACTGAGACAGCTTGCTGTTCCAAGTGCGATACTGCATTCTTTTTTTTAAACAATACTATTTCCAGCACTGTGTTAATATCTTTTGATTTTTTATTCCCTTGCAGTATTTCATTAAATTTTTTGAAGTTTCCGATTCCCAGTTCATACCCAAAAGAGTCTGATAACCACACGGAGGGCCTAGAAGATGGATGTCAGGCAACCTGATAGACCTTAGGGGAACACGGGGTACCCAGCTGTGTGGCAGGGGAAACTGAAGAAAACTACATCAAGATTAACAGAGGTCTGGGGAGGCAGCTCAGCTGCTAAAGGCCTTGACACCAGGCAGCGCGGGAGGAGAGAAAGACCGAGTCGCTCTGTGATCACCACGGCACACAGCGGCAAGCACCCGCATACAATATGTAAAAACATAATTTTTGGCGGTGGTAGTTTTCTATCTGCATGTGCATCTGGAAGCCAGAAGGGGACACCAGATCTCATTATAGATGGTTGTGAGCCACCTTGTGGTTGCTGGAAATTGAACTCAGGACCTCTGGATGTGCAGCCAGTGCTCTTAAACACTGAGGCGTCTCTCCAGCCCCTACCAGAAAGGGGAGACGGTGGGACGGTCATTTCAAGAAAGGGTTTCTCTGTGTAGTTCTGTCTGTCCTGGAACTAGCTTTGTAGACCAGGCTGGCCTTGAATTCACAGAGATCTGCCTGCTGCTGCCTCCCAGGTTTAAAGACATGTGCAACCATGCCTGGAAAAAAAAAAATTGTAGTTTTTTTTAAAGCAATATATTAGCTGGGTACGGTGGCGCACACCTATAATCTCAGCAATTGGGGAGGTTGAGGCAGGTGATCCCTGTGAGTTCCAGGCCAGACCAGTCTACAAATCGAGTCCAGGACAGCAAAGGCTACACAGAGAAACCCTGCCTCAGAACACTATCCCCCGCCCCCCAAAAAGCAATACATTAACGAAACCATTTGGCTTAGGCTATATACAATGGGCTACATACAATGAACAGACTCACAGCCCAGCACATTTGAGCACACTTCTCCAGCTCACTAGCGCCACCCACTCCCAGTCTCAGGAGAGCCCCTCTTTTTGAAACCAGTCCTACCAGCAGTTTTTTAAAATAAAAATTGTATGTATATGTATGTATCTGAGTTTGTGCACGTGGGTGCAGTGCCTGTGGTGGCCAGAAGGGGGCGTCGGTCCTTTGGCGCCTGTTCTGACATCTAAGATGGCAAATAAACCCTGTCCTCTGCAAGAGCCCTATGCACTTAACTGCTAAGCGCCCCTCCCTCTTAAATAAACAGCGCTATTTCTATTTCTAACCATGAATTTCTGGCCCAATCTTTTGCCCTGGGACACAAGAAGCCTTTGCACTTAGTGCCTTACGACTCAGATCCAAGCCTGTATCACCGGGGCTTTGCACTGTCTACCTACTCTTAGCTGGCGCTCCCACTGCACAGAGGACCCACAGGCACACCAGGTCTCCAGCCGGGGGACCTGACCCAGGCAGAGTCAGCGGGCTCCCCCTGCTGGAAGGCACAGGAAGAAAGCTGACAGACCTGGCGTCCCTCCATGGGAACTGCCTCCGGGGCTCATTTAAGCCCTACTCCACTGAGACATGAATAATTGCCTTCTCTCCTGGTTCCAAAAACGTAACGAAGATATTCTAATAGCTCCCATTTCTAGATCCCTTATTAGGGTGGCTAAGAGTCGGCCCGACTCAGGCTGGCCACTAATCACTCTACGACCTCTGGCAAAGCACCGGACCTCCGGGTGACTCAATTTCAGGAACAAAATAGAGACAGTCTATCACCCAGCTCAGAGGCCTGCTCTGAGAAGGAATGTCAAAGTGTAAACTGTTGAAAGTGGTACCCAGCGTGCAGCCAGAATTAGTCCCCATGAGGTGCCTGACCTAGAGCTAATGAGTGCTCAGCCACTGAGGGCTGGAGGCTATATTCTTTTTATTTATTTATTTAACTTAGGAAAAAAAATCTTCTGTGTATGAATATTTTACTTGTATGCATGTCTGTGCACCATGTGGGTGCCTGGGGCCCAATGAGGCCAGAAGAAGACATCAGATTCCCCTGGAACTGGAGTTAGAGATGGTAGTTAGAGTGGCCAGGTGGGTGTGAGGGATCCAGCCCAGAGGAGCAGCCAGTGCTCTTACCCACTGAGCCATCTCTCCAGACCCTAGTCAACACGCTCTCTGTCTTGATTGTATCTAATGTCTCAAATGGACTTACTTTAACCCCTACTTTACAGGAGAGGGAACGGGCACAGAGAGACTAAACAAATCAAGGTGATAAGGCCTGCCCTGAGCCCAAGTAAATGTACACCAGAGGCAATCACTGTGTCCCCCGAGCGCTCAGGAGACAGGTGCTGGCCCTAATATCTGAGCAGGGAAATGAAGGCTCCGAGAGTTGACATGACTCAGGTCATATAGCTAGTTAGCACTGGAGTCTGGCCTGGACCTGACCCAGTTCTGTCTCCCTACGCTGTCTGGCGTGATACCATGACAACCCAGCAGGAATGATGACCCTGTGTGTGACAACTGAGGACACCGAACTGAGACGGTTGACCTGCTCAAAGTCCCAGAACAAGTGAGCAGGGAGCTCTTTGCTGGAGGCGGGGCCCAGCGTCTTTCTCGTGCTTTGCCACAGCTCCCAGCCCACAGCTCATCTTTGTGACCATCTTCCCAGGCTCCAGGCGAGTGCCACTTGCTTCCAGGCCAGAGCTCAGCCGTTAAAGGACCCATGCCAAGCTGCCGCTCATGACGCCTGGCCTCATCGTCCATCCCCCTGGCATATTAGCTTCTCTGTTGCTGTGATGAACTAGTCCGAGGAAAGGAACTTGAGTCTCATCATGGCTCACGGTCTGAGGTACAGCGATCATGGGGGTGGGTCAAGGCAGCAGAAGCCGGAGCAGCCACAGGCAGGAAGGAGAAAGCAGTGGAGGCTTTTCTTCAGCCACCTTCTTCCTTTGTGTGAAGTTGGAAACCGCTGCCTGGGGAATGGTTAGGCCCACCCAACCACCATAATCCCCCACGGGCTCGCCCATATTTCCTTACAAGGCAGCTTGTCTCCTGGAACTAGATGCTGTCACGCCAATAATATTACATCACAGCTGGCTTCTGGAGGAGGCAGCTTGCACAGGACAACCCAGGAGTTGGAAGAATGGGTCCAGAGTTCAAATCCTGACATGCCTCTTCACTTCTGCACAGCCATGGGAGTTTGCCCCTTCCCAGAACTCTTCATTCATGACCTCTAAAACAGGCAGTGCTCTGCACGTTGGAAACTACTTCAAGGATTAAAAAAAAAAAAAAAAAAAAAAGGATAAGAGTGCTTGGCACACTTCTCGTATCACCACAGGTCCAGAAATCCCCACCTTCACTTCCAAGGCCATCTCCTGAGCTTGCAGCACTGTTTGTTTGGGGACTCAGGCCTGGGCACCCACCATGCCTGTGTCTGTGTTCTGGAGTACAGACATGACCCAGGCTTCCCCGCTCAGCTGCTGATGCCACTCAGAGCACTCACCGGTGAATGCTGGCCCCATGTGTTACACCGCTTAATCTTTTGCAGATACCATGTGACACATTAATGTCATCCCATGGCTAGAGGTGAGGGGATAGAGGAGGCACCCCACCACCTCAGTGTGGAGCCTGGCTCAACCTCAGTCTCATCCAGAGCCTGGGGCTTAGGTCTTAGCTGCCGAGTTCCTGCTTTCCACTCCTCAGGATTGCATGAGCTGTTCCCACCCGGAGATTTGGACACACAGGCTCCCAGGGAGTGAGGGCTGTCCCAAGTCAGGCTATGTCGTACATGCAGTTGCTGGGCTATTTGGGCCTTTGGTTCAGTGTGACTTTCTTGTTCTCTGTGCCAAGTCATCCTACTGAGATTTAATTCATACAACAATCAGTTCCTGGGCTGAGGATGTAGCTCAAAGTGCTTTCCCCTTGGTTATGTAAGGAGTTCAAGACCAGCCTAGGCTTCATAAGACCCTGTCTCAACAATAACAACAACAACAACATAATGTTCTGGGGAACAGAGAAATAAACCAGACCCAAGTCTAGCTGAGTCTGCTGGAGACACTGGGGGGTCACAGGCAGTGTCACAGTATGACACAAACTATGACAGACAGAGGCATGGAGAAGGCACCAAGGGGAGTTATAATCCATTTATTATAGCATAAAAAGAACTTTTATTTGCCTGGTTCTGTTGCTGTCTTGGAGGCTTTTTGCCTGTGTAGCTAACCTAGGCCTAGTCCTGGAAGTTTCTAGCCTCTGGACAATCTAACCTAGGCCTAGAATGTTTTTCGCCCAAGACTTACTGCTGAATAAACTCACCCTTTCTTGTTCTTTCTGAGCTCATAGCTGGCTTATTCAACTCAGCTGTTCTGGCTTAAACTCCTCTGCCAGCTGACTTATTCAGTCTGGCTTCTCTCTCGGCCTCTGAATTGCTCTGCGTGGCCTCAAGCTAACTCCAGCAAGCTGCTCTGATCTGGCTCCTTCTCATTGTCTGGCTCTTCTCTCATTTAACCTCTCTTCGTAAAACTGTCTTCTCTCTCTGTATTGCCCCTTAAATAGCTTCTTTTTCCTCTCTTCTCATGAGAGTTGGGGGCATCCTATTCTGTAAAGTCCTTCTCTGATTCATCACTGTTTCTGCCACTCAATTAGACATCACTTTCAAACATGGGTGCTTCCTTCTACAAACTAACTTTACCTTCATTGTTTGAGATTGAAGGCATGTACCACCATGCCTGGATCTAAGCTTTTCTTTACCTGAAACTTGCTCTATACCAGGCTGGCCTTGAACTCAGATCTGCTTGCCTCTGTCTCCTGGGATTAAAGGCATGTTTGTATTCCAGGCGTATCACACAGACCTAGAAGGTCTTTGGATGTGATCTCTTGCCAGAGCAGCCATGTTCTGAATTAAAATTCCTCCACATTACAGTAAGTCCATTACAGAGAAATCCCAGTTCCTCTCTAGCCTGTTCTACAGAGTTGCAGGCCAGAGAGGGCTACATTGTGAGACCCTGTCTCAAATATGTGTGTTATATGTTATTATTATAATGAGTAATTATTTGTTCATTTGTATAAGCATATGTCTAGGGGCTCCTGAGCCTACAAACATCACTAAATGTTGAGGATGCAGTAGGAAGAGGCAGAACAGAGAGATAAAAATTTAGGTCTTTCTCTGTCATCTGTCTTCTTACTGTCAGGTGAAATGTTTATGCGTCACTTGCCGCCTTCAGGAACTGCCATCATATATAAAAACTGTTCAACTTCAGCCTACTTTCTGAATCCAAGCGTTCTGATCCTAAGGCCCTTTCCCACAGCCCCACCTGTCTCCAGAGCTGCAAGGCTCAGGACAAACAAAAGGAAGCCTTCATCTCACACCACGGGGAGTCAGCCTTAGGGGCTCATTATTGCAAGTAGGAGTATAGTTTGGGGCTATAAATAGGTCTTTAACAACAGGTTTAGCTGAACCCCTAGAAGTCGGTGGCCTGGAGAGAAGGTAGTGACTAGCTTCAGAGCACCCACTTGATTCCGGCCTGGCCTCAGCTCCGGTGTCTAGGGCAATGGACAGAATGCCAAAGCGGGAGCGGGGAATGACCAAGACTGCAATGGTGAATTCTCAAGTGCATGACTTTGGGCACTTTGGGGCCAGTTTCCTTCAGTGTCATGGTGATGTTAGGAGTTCTAGTGATCCATTTGTGATTGTAGTTCAACGTGCACGTGCAGCCCCTGGTACCTGCTGAATGAGTGCTCAGGAAACACCCGCTGCAACACCACAAGCATCTCCTGTAGATCCAGAGTTGCAGCCATTTCCACTAGCCAAGAGGGGGCGTGTGTCTTTTTTGGGGAGACATGAGCCAACATCTGTTCACCCCAGACAGGAAAGCAGACCAAAGGAAAGCTCTACAAGTCTATCTTGGAGTTCACTGAGTTTATTGGGTTACAATGGGTAATTCAAAGGCAATTGTCTGCCCCAGTATGGATGATTCACAAAAGCTGTGTCCCTGGAGCTCCTACCCAACTTGCAGGCAACTCCACTGAAGAGCTCTCTCCCCCCCACCCCCCCGCGCAATTACTCAGTGTTTAATATAACAATAGGGGTCTCGTGAATCTTGTGACGTTGTACTTCCTGGATCTTATGAATTTTGTTTTCTGGAAAACAAATTTTGTTGCCTGGAAAATTCCATTTGCTAATTTCTCAGTGGCTTGTATCCCAAACAAGAGATGTCTTTAGCAATAGAGTCTTAGCATCTAATTCTGGCGTGTACCAATAGCAGTGGTGTGTTAAGATTTTATTACCGCAACAGAACACCGTAACCAAAAAGCAAGTTGGGGAGGAAAGGATTTATTCAGCTTACATTTCCATATCATTGTTCATCATCAAAGGAAGTTAGGATAGGAACTCAAACAGGGCAGGAACCTGCAGGCAGGATGCAGAGGCCACAGAGGGGTGCTGCTTACTGGCTTGCTCTAGCTTGCTCAGCCTGCTTTCTGATAGAATCCAGGACCACTAGCCCAGAGATGGCACCACCCACAATGGGCTGGGCCCTCCCCATCAATTGCTGATTAAGAAAATGCCCTAGAAAGCCAGACATGGTGGAGAATGTCTGTGATCCAAGCACTCTGTGAATTTGAGGCCAGCCTGGTCCACAAAGTGAGTTCAGGACAGCCAAAGCTACACAAAGAAACCCTGTCTTCAAAAGCAAAACCCAAAACAACAACAAAACAAAACAAAACACAAAACAAACAAAAAAGTTAAAAAAAAAAAGCCCTGTGCCAACTTGACAAAAACAAAAAACAAAACAGAACAACAACAAAAAAAACTATCCAGCACATGTCAATAACTTTTATGGTTTGGGGGGCCTCAGGGAACTAACTCCCTGTTCAGCCCTCACCTGGCACTAGAATTTTCACTCAAGTCTTTTCCAGGCCATGTAGGGTACCTGCATTCACACTCTTCCATGTCTCTTGACATTGTTCTTCCAGACATTCCTCCAGATCTAGAAGATACTCAGGGTTAGCACCGTGTACTGAACTCTTTTTACAGAGGGTGGGCAGGGGCTCTGAAGGCTTACTACCATCTGCTCCAGGCAAATGATATTTCATCTTTGGCAGTTAATGGTATACTAAAAAAAAAGAAACACTAGCAAGATCCAATGCAGCAAGAAAAATCCATCATTTGTATCAATTATTTCTTTAAAAAAACCCATCTGTTTATGTATATAGGTGTTTTTGTCTGCATGTATGTTTCTGGACCATGTCTGCACTATGCCCCAGGAGACCAGAAGAGTGTGTCAGATTTCCTGGAACTACATGCAAGGTTGTGAGCTGTGGTGTGGGTGCTGGGAATTGAGCCTCTGGAAGAGCAGGCAGCACATGCATCTGCAGCTGAGCCAGCTCTCCAGCCCTTGTATCAACCATTTCATCAGAAGAGCAGTGTTGGTAGTCACAGGGATGGGTGTCACTGCCCAGTCAGCTCTCTGTAATCTGATGTCACTCTTCACAGATCGTTCCACTTCTTCATCCTGATGCACTGCGTGGGGCCACAGCTCATCTCCCCATACCCACTGGGCTTGGTGGGGGCTGTCTTGCATTGCTAAAGCTAGTTCAGGGCCAAGAGGCACTGGGCTTGGCAGTGTGTACTTTTAATCCCAGCACTGGGGAGGGAGGCAGGCAGATCTATGTGTTCTGGGCCAGCAAGTCTATTCAGTGAGACCTGTCTTTAAAATCAGCCACACCTGCCTGCAGAAAGGGCCTTGGCTGGGCAAACAATCTCCATTCCCAGTATACTTTCTTTCAAGGGATAAATGTATACAGCATACCTAAGAGAAAGAAGAGCCCAGCCCTAATGATTTTCATCTGTACCACTCTGTCATCCACGACTTCCTTGGTAAACTGTTGCTCAGGCATTAAAGCTTTCAAAAACTCACAAACAGCATTTGGCTTTCTATCAATTTCTCCTTAGGTGTCTAGCCTCGCGATGATGTTGCCTCCCTCAGATGTTACCTATCTGCTTTTGATTTACCAAGACAGACCCTTGTCTGCTTTGCCATTCTCTCATCCCCCTTGACCGCTTTAGCACTTCATGAATCCAATTTACAGGCTGGTCTGAATCATTCAGTCCTGCTAGAGCTTCCCCTACCTTTGCCCCATGCTGTGTTCAGCAAAGCCAATAAAGCTCCATATGGCAGTCCTGTTGAATGAACTCAAGTTTCCTGTGAACACAGCCTTAGCAAATTGGACATCAAATGCCACCCTTGCATGTTAATATTCTTACTAATGTCTGTCTTTCCTCTGTTATCTTTCAGTTATGCCATTTAATGGGACCTCAACTGGTGGTGACCAAATGTCCTTATCGTTCACAAGGGCCAGCCCACCTAGGACTGCTTTTCCTTGAATTGCCTCAGGTTATGCAGCCACACAGCCTATGTCTCAAGAAGGGATGGGTACCTAGTTATTTCTCTATTTTTATAACAATCATACTGATCCCACCTGCCCCAACTCCTACAGCCTCACGAGGCAAGCTGTGAGAGGCTCTTTCATCTCTTGTTTTTGTTTGTTGTTGTTCTTGGTTTTTTGTTTTTTAAGATTTTATTTACTTTTTGTATGTGTGTGCTTTATCTGCATGTACACCTGCATGCCAGAAGAGGGTATAGATAGTTGTGAACCAGCATTTGAACTCAGGACCTCTGGAGGAGCAGACAGTGCTCTTAACCACCGAGCCATCTCTCCAGGTCCTCAGCTCTTGTTTTAAAAGCTTCCCCAATTCACAAAGTTCAGAGGGAGAAGACTTCCTGATTCTCACTTTTCTACACTGGGCCATTAGTCAGGTCACTTAAACGCTGACTCACAGGTTCCACAGTACTGTGATGGGTGGCCCTGAGGGTACCTTCTACCATTTTCCACCTCTGGGTTTTCCCTTTTTGGAAGTTTTGAATCCCAAGAAGGTCTAATTTGTGTTCTTTCCCTTAAATCCTGTCCTAAACGAAATGGAGACCTCCATCTCATCTCTTAGCACTTTTCCTGCCAAATCAAAGGTTAATGTTGTTTGCTCATCACATGTTTTAGCACTGTTCTAGTGCTGTTTAGAGACATCATGGCCAAGGCAACTAGTGTAAGAGGAAGCATTTCACTGGGGGCTTGCTTACAGCTTCAGAGGTCATCAGCACAGTGGGAAGCATGGTGCTAGAGCGGTATCTGAGAGCTCTGTCCTGATTCTCAAGCAGACAGACACTGGGCCTGACATGGACTTTTGAAAACTCAAAGCCCATCCCCAGTGACACACTTCCAACAAGGCCGTATTTCCTGTTTGTTTGTCTGTTTGCTTGTTTTTTGAGACAGGATTTCTCTGCATAGCCCTGGCTATCCTGGACTTGCTTTTGTATACCAGGCTGGCCTCAAACTCAAAGATCTGCCTGCCTCCCTAGTGCTGGAATCAAAGGCATGCGCCACCACTTCCTAAGGCCTGTAATCCTCAGATAGTTCCACTGCTAGAGACATAAGCAATTCGAATACAGGAGCCCACGGGGGCCATTTTCATTCAATCCAGCATAGCTCCCATTCTACCTCTACTCTGTGACCTTGGAGAAATGTCTCATTAGCCTCAGGCTTCTTCTCTATACATGGAAGGTAAAATTTTGCTATGAGTTGGGCATAAAGTGTCTCCCCAAATGGTTCGTATCAAAGGCTTGGTCCCCAACTGGTGTTACAACTGAGAAGTGATGGATTGTACTAACTTCATCAGTGGAATAGCGGGGTGGCTACTAGGGGCACCTTCTTGAAATAAGGGCACTGGAGGCATACCTTTGAAGGTCCTAGTATTATTTTGTCCCTGCCCCATCTCCTCCTTTCTGTCCCACCCCTCTTCTTTACCCACTATGCTGTGATTAGTCCTCTACATTTAGGACCTGTCACAGGCCCCAAAGCAGAGATTTCTGTGGACTAAACCTCTGACGTAATAATCCAAATCCTCCCCTTTAGCTGTTAAGGGAAGGTTTCAGATTTGGGCTGTGTGCTGCCTAGTTTTATGTCAACCTGATAAAAACTATAATCAGAGAAGAAGGACCCTCAAGTCAGAAAATGCCTCCATATCACTGGGCTGTAGGTAAGCCAGTAGGGCAACTTATTAATTAGTTATTAATGTGGGAAGGCCCAGCCCCATTGTGGGTGGAGCCATCCCTGGGCTGGTGGTCCTGGGTTCTATAGGAAAACAGGCTGAGTGAGCCATGGGGAGCAAGCCAGTGAGTGGCAACCTTCATGGCCTCTGCATCAGCTCCTGCCTGAAGGCTCCTGCCCTGCTTGAGTTCCTGTCATGACTTCAAGGATGAACATGATGTGGAAGTGTAACAAATAAATCCCCTCCTTCCCAAGTTGCTTTTGGTCAGGATGTTCCATCACAGCAAAAAGATATCCCAAGACAGGATTCAAAGGCTACACTGAAATTGATTGTTCTTCGTAAAAGAAACTTATTAGAAGAAGTATTAATGGATAGATAGGCAGACAACAACATGGCAGGGGCACTGAGGTGACAGCAATCTCAAACCTTATAGTTCCCTCAAGTAGTTTGCCAGTAACAAAACAAAAATACAAAACCAAACCCAAACCAATCTAAACCAACCAACCAAACAACAAAATCAATGTTTTAGTTACATTTCTACTCCTGAGGAGACACCATGACCAAGGCAACTTACAAAAGAAAAAATTTATTCAGGCTCATGGTTCCAGAGGGTTAAGAGTCCATGATCATCATGGCCAGGAATATGGCAGCAGGTAGGAAGACAGGAAACTGGCCCAGTAGCTAGGAACTTACATCCTGGGCCACAAGTTGAAAGCAGAAAGAGCTAACTGGGAATAAGGTGAGCTTTTGCAACCTCAAAGCCTACCCCCTAACAAGACCACATCACCTATTCCCTCCCAAATAGTTCTACCAACTAGGAACAAAGCCCTCAAATGTCTGAGCCTAACTGGGGGAGGAGAGTGTTCATTTAACCCCTCTCCCATGCTTTATGATACTAGGAGCTTCCCATGGTGCCTGTAATTCCAATGCTCAGAAGGCAGAAACAGGATAACCGCCCAGTTCCAGGCCAGCATGGGTTACATAGTGAGACTGTTTAAAATGATGTATCAAAACACCCATACAGTGCCCAGGACAGTTTATCCTCTTCCTTCTTGGCAATGAGAGCAGCTGTCTTCACTGCTTCCAGAACCCTTTCCAACAGCATGCTCTGATGGGAAGAACCCTGGATGACAGTCAGGAAACCAGGGTTTAGCGGCGCATGCCTATAGTCTAAGTCTTTGAGAGGTAGAGGCAGGAGCATTAGGCGTTCAAGGTCATCCCAGGACTCTAATAGACCCAGTGTATCTTTCTAATTTGCTTAATCTCCATTGTTTGCAATTTATTTTAAAACTATGCATATGCATGTATGTCTTCATAGAGCTCTGTGCAAGGGAATGCATTTGTCCAAGAAGGCCAGAAGAGGATCCCCTGGATGTGAAGTAACTGGCAGCTGTGAGCTGCCAGAAGTGGCTGCTGGGAACTAAACTTGCTCCCTCTACACAAACAGTACATGCCATGTATAGCTGAGCCACTGCTCCAGACCCAGACCCCAAACCCAAAACAACAGAGCAAGGAAGCAGATGTGGAGAAACAAAACCAGCAGCCATGAGCCCTGGAGCCACCTTTGCCTCCCTTGGCCCTGCGCTTTTCTGTTCCATGGTAAGGCTGTTATCTTCTACAGCAGGATAGCCTGCAATCCTGTCATCTGGTTTAGGTTGGAGCTCAGCGGGTCTGGGGATGGTTATGAGCTCTGTGGACCTACTCCTGGGTCCCCTGACCAGATCAGGTCACTTGGTCAGAGGCAGAAGGCATCCAAGAGGTTACCTGAGGGATACAGGGAAGTGTTAAAACCAACCTGCCTTGAAACTAGCCCAATCGTAGGTCTCAAGGACTGCTTTAGAGGCCTGGTGATGCTGGATGGGAAAAGTGGAGAGTGAGGATGAATCCCTGCACAGACCTGCTCTACCAAAGAGGAATGGAGGGCTTTCTACGAAAACAACGGCCCTCGTATCCACGTTCTAGCAATTAACTCAAAGCAGCTTTCTCTTTTTCACTAGATTTTTTTCTTTCTTATTTAAAATTTGGTTTTTTTGTTTTTTTTTTCCAGAGAAAGTCCTGGAACTAGCTCTGTAAACCAGGCTTGCCTCTGAACTCACAGAGATCTGCCTGCCTCCGCCTCCCAAGTGCTGGGATTAAAGGCGTGGGCCACCTCCGCCTGGCTTTAGATTTTCTTTCTTTTAAGCATTTATTTATGCCAGTGGAGCACAGCCTGGAAGAGTTGGTCCTCTCCTTTTGCCACGTAGATTCGGAATAACTATGTAATCCCAACTGGTCTGTATGAACTCAGTGAGCCTCTCCCTACGGAGTGTGTGTGAGCCCAGGGCCTCCTGTTTGTCGCTGAACTAAACCCCTCCCCCTTTTTTCTATCTCTGTGTAACAGCTCTGGCTGTCCTGGAATTCACGCTCTAGACTAGGGTGGCCTCGAACTCTCCGAGACTCTCCTGCCTCTCAAGTGCTGGGATTAAAGGCGTGCGCCACCACCGCCCTGCTCAATTCCCAGCTTCTAAACAAACCTACAATGACCAGAGAACAGGTGGGGTGTCAGGGCCTCCAGCCCTAATAACCTTAAAAACTACAGCTGCGCCGGGCGTGGCGGGGCATGCCTCTCACCCCAGCACTCAGGAGGCAGAAGGATCTCTGTGAGGCCAGCCTGGTCTACAAAGTGAGTCTTGGACAGTCTGGGCTGTTACATAGAGAAACTGTCTTGAGGCGGGGAAAAAAAGAGAAAGAAAAGGAAAAAAAAAAAAATACAGCTGCGAAGCGCACCACGGGCCAAACATTAACCTTTCTCCAAAATTCCTGACCGCGCCATCACGTCATTCCCCTAAGTCCCCTTCGCTGGGATTCCGGAGCAGCCTTTCCTGTCGTTAAACCTCGGTGTCCCCATCCGTACACACAGCCCTCCCCGAGGCACAACAAACCTAACCCGGCAGGACCCGACCGAGGAGCTTTAAGCTATAGGTGGAAAAAAACCAAAACAAAACAGAAAAATGATTGACGTTTCCTCCCCTCTTGACACCTCCAAGCGTTTCCTCAAGGGACCCCAGGAGGTGTGGCCAGACTGAGAGCCACGCCCACAGGAGCCCGCCGCCTCCACCGCGCTTCGTCCTGCGAGGCTAGGCTGGGACCTGAGTGACGTCACCTCACTTCCCGTGTAGCCCTCCGCCACAAGAAAAGTAGTCCCCCGCGCCAGCTGACTTCATGGCCCCGCACACACGCTACGCGGCACAGAAACTCCCAGTGTCCTTCTGCGCCGTGCAACGGCTCTGCGCCCTCTGAGAGACCTTCTGAAACTCCGCAAATCTGTCTTTCCTCGGGGGGCGGCGGAGGAAGTAGTTCCGGTTCAAGGGAGCCTGATGGGTTCCTCCGCGACGGGCGTGAGAGGATGGCGACCTCGTCGATGCCGGAGTCGGAGAGCGACACAGGAGCCAGAGGCCGAGGTTAGCGACAGCCGGAGGCAGGCCGCGCCGCAGCACACTGCCGTGCACTGGGGTTCCGCCGCGGGGCTGCCGGCCGGCGAGCTCCCCGGCCGGCGGGGCTGTCCGAACAGGGCCCCGGGGTCCCAGGCCCTTTAGCCGCTCTCGCATTTGCCTGAGCGGAAACCCAGCGCTGCCACAAGATGGCGTCGGGCCTGGAGCTCAGGCAGCGCCGGGGACAGCCCCGAGTCACCAGGCCCCGTGACGGTCGCTGTCAGCCCCCTCCGCAGGGGAGCCCGGGGAGGGGGAGCGAACCACTGACCCCGGGGGCCTCCGGGCTGTACCACTGGCTTCTCCTCTGAGGGGACACGGGGTCCGGAGGGCTGAACCGCTGTGCCCGCCCGGGGTTGGAGGGCGATCCTCGCCTCTGGGAGGAGCAAAGGGCGGTGATCACCCGCGGCGACCACCCTTCCCAGAGGGGCCCTAGCCTGAGAGGCAAGGCGTCCCTGTCCTTTTCTGGAAGCTTCCCTCTCCAGGACTCGAGGAAACCCCGCCTGTTTGGTCAGATGCTCAGTCTTTGCATCTGCGGAATGGGCACACCGGTGCAGCCAGGTGGGTCCAGCTTTGCCGGGCCCGAAAGGTGGACCACTTGTTGCAGCCATGGTCGTATCTTTCGGCAGAGTAAAAGCCTCATACCCCGCGCTTCGCTGTCAGTCGGTCCCCCGAACAAATGGAGGAGAACGAGGTGGAGAGCAGTAGCGACGCGGCCCCTCGTCCTGGCCAGCCGGAGGAGCCCTCTGAGAGCGGCCTGGGTGTGGGCACCTCGGAAGCGGTGTCCGCAGACAGCAGCGACGCGGCGACCGCCCCAGGATTAACGGAGGCCGACGACTCTGGCGTGGGGCAGAGTTCAGACAGTGGCAGCCGCTCTGAGGTATGGACCAGGCTGGACAGTGTGGGCAGGGGGCCATCCAGCAAAGCTTGCTTATAGAAAATACTTGTTCTCTAGGCAGACGCAATGCCATGCCAACTGCTGTGGTACGTTTTGTCGCTTGACAAACCCCGTAGTTCAAGTGGCATACCTAAATCACTTGTTTCAGATTCTGCAGCAAGGGAAACTGAGGCAGAACATGCCAACAGAACCAGGATTCAATACCTTATTCTCTCAGAGCCGGTTCAAATGCTGATCCATCTCACTTACTTTAGTCTTCCCATCTGTTGAATGGAATGGGAATGCTTGATTTTGTGGGTGCTGGGCTCTGAGCCTCCTCTTCCCCACCCAATACTTTGTGATCTTGAGCAAGCTACCCAGCTTCTAGCCCTCACCTCACTCCTCTGTGGGAATTAGAATTGTATTTCTCTCTGGTAGCTTCATGAGTAATTTGGCAAGGTAGGGTTTGTACCTGGACACTTGATGGAGATACTAAGCTGTGGCACTTGATGTGCAGTTTAGGGCTTCATCATGTCAGCAAAAAATGGGCCTGCTCTGAGTCTAACAATGCTGGATTATGGGGTTATAGCTGGGGACAGGACAGGTGTGGTAGGGTCCTTGCAGAGAACACCAGCCTGGTGTGGAAAATATTCAGGTGCAGGGGCAGGATGGGATTGGGCTGAGGAATTGGGTCCACATTGGAAAGTTTTCAAAATGTAGACCCAACCAGTCTTCATGCCAGTGTGGTTGACAACGTCACTGCAGAGTGTACTCGGAGAAAGGTCTAGGTAGGGAACAGTTCTAGAGGAGGTGCGCCAAAAATGGTTGTCAAAAGGTTGGTTGTTATCTATGGATGGGATGATGATGGAGGAGTTTGAGGCAGAGGGAGCAATTGATGGAAAAGCCCAGTGACAGTTGTCTTTTATTGTTAGTGACATTCATAGAGTCTCTAGCACCCCATACAGCTCTGGCATAGGCCTGCAGGATCTGTATCCTGAGGAAGTTTGGAGAGAACAGAGAAAGACATTCTAGGACCATTTGTCAAAGACTGGGCTGTGGTGTATGGTCTAGAGAGGTCCTTCTATTAACCCCGGGTAGTGTCTGACTGCTTCTGTGGGCTCAAGGGCTCTCGTCCTCTGTGGCTTACAGTGTGGGCGGCTTTATTTGCTTTGTTCTTGGGGATATAATATACATGCTGCTTTGCCCTGCCCTGCCTCCTGAGCTGCCCTCTGCTTCCTGCTCCTAGGAGGAGGTATCCGAGAGCATTTCAACAGACCCTTTGCCTCATGGCTACCTCCCTGATTCATCTTCTGTGTCCCGGAGACCAGAGGCAGAGGTACCAGGTGGACCCCCAGCCCTGGTGCATTCCAGTGCTCTCCCAGACCCCAGCATGCTGGTGTCTGACTGCACAGCTTCCTCCTCAGACCTCGGCTCCGCCATTGACAAGATCATTGAGTCTACCATTGGCCCAGACCTCATCCAGAGTGAGTGGGGAGAGGGTTTGGCCCCTGCAGAATCCCATGGCCAGTTGTGTGAGTGGAGGTTAATTACCTAACTATGAAATGTGTAAAGGGAACTGACAACTGTCTCCCAGTAGTAAATAACGCAAGGATCAAATAAGATGTCACAGCTAAGTTCTTAAAATGATGCCTGAATGTCACAGTGCTCAGTAGTAGAGATAGTTTTAGCTGAGCCAGTAAGATGGTTCAGCTGGTGAAAGTGTGTGCCAGATAAGCCTGGTGACTACCCTGGACATAACAGCGGGAGGAGAGAACCAACTCCAAAAAGTCGTCATTTAACTTCCACATGCATGCCCGTATATATACATGATGTGCGTGCGGCAGTAACTGGTTTTAAAAATGAGAAGCGGTTGTATCTGACTTTGTACTGAGGCAATTATAAACACTTGACACAGATCTTCCAGTGACTCCCAGAGGAAGTGGCTGTCGTTAACTTGGCCCATAGGAGAATTATAAGGCCCAGGAGACACAAAAATGACTTACTCAGTGACACTGATAAATGGAGGGTGGTCCTGGGCAGTAAGCCCAGATAGGTAACCCCCATGTTCAAGCTGCTTAGTACTGTGCTGAGTCTTTTATTGTTAGTGACATTCATAGAGTCTCTAGTACGCCATACAGCTATGGCATAGTCTGAGAAAAGAATGCCTGCAAGATCTGTATCCTGAGGAAGTTTGGAGAGAACAGAGAAAGACATTCTAGGCCCATTTGTCAAAGACTGGGCAGCTGAGGTAGCTCTGGCATCCTGGTGACTGGGCTAGCACATCACCTACCCGAGACCTCCCACCAGCCTGTAGCGGATGTACCCAAGACCTAAGGGGCTAATGCAGTTGGTCTCCAGTTGCCAAGTAGAGCCCGAGGGTGTGAGTCTATGGCCAGGATCCCTCTGAGGACTGCCACCCTCTGCCGTTTCTGCCAGGCTGCATCACTGTGACCAGTGCTGAAGAAGGAGGAGCTGAAACCACACAGTACCTGATCCTGCAGGGCCCAGATGATGGTATGAACCCTGTTGGCCATCCCAGGGATCCCTGTGATGGATGAGAGTAGAAGAAGACTGGGCTCCATATGACCCTAGAGGGTTAGCCAATGCCCTGGCTTCTGTGGGGAATTTGGACCTGCCTGGGAAGAACAGCTGACGCTCTTAGCCCTGCCTTTTATTTTCTCTTCTGTCCTTAGGTGCTCCCATGACATCACCAATGTCTACTTCCACCCTGGCCAACAGTCTCGCAGCCATTGAAGCGCTGGCTGATGGTCCCACATCCACATCTACATGCCTAGAGCCTCCTGAAGAGCCCCAGGGAGAGCCTGGCTCTCTAGCTCAGCCGCTCCCAGCCCCTGTCACCGAGGAGCTGGACCTGCAGAGCTTGGAAGCCATGATGGAGGTGGTGGTTGTGCAGCAGTTCAAGTGCAAGATGTGCCAGTACCGGAGCAGCACCAAAGCAACACTGCTCCGCCACATGCGGGAGCGGCACTTCCGCCCAGGTATGTCTGTGGGAGCCAGTAGGCCTGCCTGGAGCAGGGCACAGAGCCACACATGGCAGCTTGTTTCATTCTTGCAACAACAGCAGCAGCAGCAGCAGCACCTGGTAAAAGGGGCCGTCTACGGAAGTGGGGCACTTGCACAAAGACCACAGAGGAAGAAGGGCCGGAGGAAGAGGAGGAGGATGACATTGTGGATGCTGGGGCCATTGATGATCTGGAGGGTAAGCTGCTGTCTTCCTTAACCCCTCTGTTCCCACGCTCATTTGCAAATACTGAGCTCCTGGCTGCCTGTCTGAAGGAAGACACCAGTGCAGTACAAGAGAAGGGTAAGCTATGGAACAGGCCAAACACCGAAGAAGAGAAAAGCAGAAGAAATAGAATGCAGGCAAAAACAGATATGTACTTTTCATAGTTTTATTAGTCACAATTTACTTACCTGTGTATTTAAAATAATTCGGTGAATGATTATAAAAACTATTAGTAAAACCGGGCACATGCCTACAATCCCAGCACTGGGGAGGTAAAGGTGGGAAGATCATGGTCACTTTCACTAGGTAATTTGAGGCTAACCTGGGCTACATGAGATAGCCCCCTCCCAACTTGAACCCAAAACAAAAATATTTCACTTTTTTTGCCTCTCCATATGTGTATGTTTGTCTGGAACACATACAGCCATCATTGATCATGATGTCACGTGCCTTCCTCAGTCACTCCCTCCCTCACATTTTGAGACAGGGTCTCTCACTGAACCTAGAGCTTGCTGATTCAGCTAGACTGGCTAGCTAGGAAACCCCAGGGACCCTCCAGCCTTTGGCTCTCCAGTGTTAGGACTATTGGCATACGCTGCATGCATGGCTTTTTGACACTGGTTCTGGGAGATTGAATTCAGGTCCTCATGCTTTGCAGCAAATACTTCATTGACAGAGTCACTCCTACCCCTTGTTTCTCTCCAAAGTTGTTTTTTGTTTTGGTTATGTGTGCGGGTATGTCCATATTGAGTGCAGTAACTCTGGAGGCCAGAAGAGGGTGTTGTATCCCCTGGAACTGGAGTTAAGGCAGTTTTGAATTGTTGCACATGGATGCTAGGAAAAAGCACCCACATGGATCTTCTGTAAAAGCCGCAAATGAGCTATCTCTCCAGTCTTTTTTGTTTGTTTTTTCCTAATGGCTTTGAGATGGATTGCCCCTCTATATAGGCCTTGGTGGCCTCAGACTCTTGCTCCTCCTGGATGTTGAGATTATAGGTATGTGCCACCATAACTGGCTCCCTATTTTCCTCTGTACTTTCTGAGATACGTGTTTCTGAGTTGGATCAGGCCTATTTTATTATTGAGTGGTCATGCATGGCTACTGTCCACCTGGTGGGACAGTTCAGGTAGGAGTTTATAGGCTCATTGTCTGTTTTCTACCAGTGGCCTAAGTGGCTTGAGAACCAGGTACCTCTTTGTGCTTCCAATTGAGGTGAGCTATTGGCAGGTGCCAGGAAAGGTGCAAGGGAAGGAGGATAGCCCTCGGGTGGAGGGTGTCGAGGGCTTTTATAGGAGGGCCTCAGTGGAGAGGGGAGTGAACAGTGCTGAGGAAGTGGGGGTTGTCAGCATGGTCTGGACATGGTCCTTACTGTCTCCACAGAGGACAGTGACTACAATCCAGCTGAGGATGAGCCCCGGGGCCGGCAGCTCCGGCTCCAGCGCCCCACCCCCAGTACCCCAAGACTTCGACGGAGGCCTGGCCGGCCCCGGAAGCTGCCTCGCTTAGAGACCTCAGACCTCCATGATGGTAAGACTTGGTCATGGACCAGGGTTTGTGTGGGGGTAACCTGTGGCTGTGCTGCCTGATGCTTCTGGAAGTTCAATGGCCATCCAGCCTAGCCAAGATGTGGAGCTTCAGGTTCAATGGGAGACCCTGTTCAAGTGAATAAGGCAAAGAAAGGAGCAGGAGACCTGTTATTTTCCTGTAAACTCTGTCGGTATGGGAACAGGTCTATGTACACACACACAAGACACTCCTTCCAGTCTGGGTTTTTTTTTTTTTTTTTTTTTAGTATTTTGAGACAGGGTCTCTCAGTGTAGCCTTGACTGTCTTGGACTTGCTTTATAGACCAGGCTGGCCTCGAACTCACAGAGACCCTCTTGCCTCTGCCTCCCGAGTGCTGGGATTACAGGCATACACCCCACTTCACCCTGCTGTGTCATTTTTAAAAAATAATTATTTTATTATGTGTATAGTATTCTGCCTGCATGAACACCTGAACACCAGAAGGGAGCACCATATCTCATTATAGATGGTTGTGAGCCTCCATGCAGTTGCTGAAAATTGAACTCGGGACCTCTGGAAGAGCAAGAAGTGCTCTTAACCTCTGAGCCATCTCTCCAGCCCTGTCTGTGTCCTTCTTAATTAAAGAAAAAGAAAAAAATTTAGTACATACTTGTATGTGTGTGTTTGCGCGCACGCGCATGTAAGAGCATGTGTGTGAGAATAAGCATGCCACCGGGAACCCGTGCAGGTCAGGTCAGCTTACAGGAGTTGGTGCTCTCCTTCACCCTGCGGGCCCAGATTGAGCTCAGGTACTCAGGCTTGGCTGCAGACACCTTTCTTCAGTCACTGATTTTCATCCCACCCAGTTCTTTCTGTTTGGTTTGTTTTTGTTTTTGTTTCTGTTCTGAGACTGTCTCACTGTGTAGCTTTGGCAGGCCTGGAACTGATTATATAGAAAGATCAACCTTCCTGCCTTCTAAATTCTGGGATTAAAGGTGATTACCATGCTAATTGACCCCCTTTTTTGTTTGTTTGTTTGTTTGTTTGTTTGTTTGTTTTTCGAGACTGTGTTTCTCTGTGTAGCCCTTCTTGTCCTAGAACTCGATCTGTAAACCAGGCTGGCCTTGAATTCAGAGATCCACCTGCCTCTGGTGAAGCTGAGTTAAAGTTGGTTGTAAGCTGCCATGTGGGTGCAGGGAATTGAATCTGGGTCCTCTGCAAGAGCAGCCAGTGCTTTACCCCCGCCACACCTGTCACACTTCATACCTATGCTGGGATTAGAGATGTATGCCCCTGCTGCTGGGCTGACACCTGTTCTTAATATTTAAAGTAGTATTTCATTTTTGTTTGTTGATAGTACCAGGGATGCAATGTATGGCATTGTGCATGCCAGGCAAGTACTCTACCCCTGAGGCATACATCCAGCCTTGAAGTCGTTTTGGGGGTTTGGTTTTTACCTGGGACTGAATTAAAGACAGTTGTGAGCTGCCAGGTGGGTGCAGGGAATTGAATCTAGGTCCTCTGTAAGAGCAACCAGTGCTTTTAACCACTGAGCCATCTCTCCAGCCCTTGAAATAGTATTTTTAAATACTATTTAAAAAGGTCTCATATTCGATTATACTTGAAAGAGTCTATAAGCTGTTCATGGAAGTCCTCTTGCTGTGGACGCTCCCTTGGGTCACCAGCCTCACAAGGGTGTACTATTGTCAAAGCTACTGTTGTCTCCAAAATCCATGGTGTCCCTGTGGGTCACTAGAGCAGTCTACTGAAGGGACAGATGAGACTCTGGGAGGGGAGCACTGAGTCTAGGGCCAGCCAGCAGGACTGTTGCCAAGATACTACCCCGTTTCTGTCTTGTGCTGAGTAGGTCAGATCAGCATCAGGGTGGCATCTACATTGTCCTCTGACCATGGGCTGTGTCCGTTCTGTAATCTGATATACCCATCGGTGCTTAGCTTGGTCCTAGCATGTGTGGCTGATTGTGTTCTTTGTGTCTGTGACAGGTGTAGGAGAACCTCTAGTGAGTTCCCAAAGCACACAGAGCCCTCCAGAGCTGCAAGATCTTGAGGCCCCCAGCTCCTCAGGTCCAGGCTGCTTAGTAGCTGTGGGCAAGGAGGGGAGGGGCCCAGTGGAATCTGGTGTGAGTCAGTCAGATGCTGAGAACGCAGCCCCCCTTGGCCAGGATGAACCTGAGGCACCACCCCGACGCCGAGGACGACCCTCCAGACGGTTCCTAGGGAAGAAGTACCGAAAGTAAGTAGAGGGGAGCAGGGCGGAACTTGACAGGGGGTGGGGGCTCCCTGGACCTGCAGCCCAGCCACTCTCCTCTCCACCCCTTCCTGGCAGGTACTACTACAAGTCACCCAAGCCGCTGCTCAGGCCTTACCTGTGCCGCATATGTGGCTCACGATTTCTGTCCCACGAGGACCTTCGCTTCCATGTCAACTCCCATGAGGCTGGTGACCCTCAGCTCTTCAAGTGCCTACAGTGCAACTATCGCTCCCGCCGCTGGTCCTCCCTCAAGGTGTGTTCAGGAGGTCACAGGGCAGGAAGAATCACCCATTAGGGTGTGGGACTGCCTATGCACTCTGGCCATCTAGCTTGTGAAGCATGCTGGGATGTGGGGGCCTGAGGAGGACTGCCACAGGCAGTTGGCAGGATACCCAGTGAGTGACAGCTCACTTTCAAGGGCTCAGTTCACAGTAGAGACAGTGCAGACATGCTTATTCTTACTGCAGGACTGCCTGTGGGTGGTCCCTTCACAGAGTCAGTCCTTCGGCAGGCTGCAGTGGTATGCCTCAGGGAAGGGCTCCTTCTATCTTACCCCAGGGGTGTAAGCCAACACAGTCTGAGCCACTTTTTGTCATTTTGTGCCCCAGTGAGGGTCCAGGCGTCAACTATACCAATCTACTGCAGAAACTGCAACTTGGCCACCCCAGTGATGTGGAAAGGTGGGGTGTAGGTGCACCCTTCAGACCCTGGTAGACTGTTCTTTTTCCTTGTGCTGCTGCATCCTCCCACATAGACATAGGCCTGGAGTTGTTCTCTTGACTCCTCGGGGGACCGTCCCATAGTGGGAAAGGTATGAGCTGTGGAGCCATGTTGCCCGGCTCCAAGGTCTGCTATGGCAAGGTCCCTTCATTCTGACCTTTATTTCTTTTTTGGTCAGATAGTAAGACAGCAACAGGACTAGCACAGCAGGTGCTATCCTTGGGGAGAATTTTCAGGCAGCCAGCAGGCTCTACTGTCAATACTTACCCCAAGGCTCTGAGCACCAGTGGGAACAAGGAGAGAGAGGGAATGCTGAGGGAAAGCCCTGTCTGTCTTTCCCAGGAGCACATGTTCAACCATGTGGGCAGCAAGCCCTACAAGTGTGATGAGTGCAGCTACACTAGTGTCTACCGGAAGGACGTCATTCGACACGCAGCAGTGCACAGCCAGGACCGGTCAGTGACTTGTGCAGGGGACTCTGGAGGCTCGACAGGAGAGCATGTGGCCAGATGCACTCTAGGTCCTGTGTAGCACACATGCTCTAGGCCTGTCTTACTCACATGATATTAGAGGCAAGATCAATTATCCCTGATCTGTTGTCCCAGAATCCTCAGGGCCAAGGCCTTGATTGAGGTTCCCAGTTCAGGCTCTTCCTTTAGTTTTTCATCTGGGAAATGGAGACATTTGTTGAGGGGCCTGGAAAATTGTGTGACTGCAGGGGTTCATACATGATCGGAAGGTCTCATGCAGGTCAGCTGCAGGCCCCTCCCTCGGTGCTGAGAGCAGATTAGGGTTGGGCAAATCAGCTATTTTCAGGCTTGGTGGCTGCTCAGTGACTTACAGCTAGGCCCGTGGCTTTAGCAAAGAATAGGCTTCTTTAGCATATGACCTACAAACAGGGTGGGTAGAGACCCCTGAGGTCCTAGAATGGGATAGTGACAGTTTCTCAAGATGTTTACAAGTTTCTTTAAAGAGAAGGAGTTGTGTAACCAGCTAGAATCCTGGTCACCAGATTGAAGTCTATTACTCAGGGCTAACCTGTGGCACTTCGAAGCCTGTAGTATAGAAATGTGTTCTGTGAATGGAGAGGAGAAGCCCATGCCTCAGATTAACCAGCTCAGAGCATGTCACCTGTGGTGCCTTAGCATTCTCCCAGGTGGGCACTCACTGGTTTTCCGTGGGTTCTGAAGAGAGGGCATAGGTAATGAGGAGGGTGATCAGGGCTGAGACCTGGTGTCCGTAGGGAAGCTGTGGTATAACTCTTGGTTTCTTCTTTTCCAGAAAGAAGAGGCCAGATCCGGTGAGTACGGGGCTCTGGCCCAGGAAGGGCCCTGGACTGCTAGTAGGGTGGTGGGATAGGAGGTGAGAGCTCCTTGCTGTCTCCCCAACTCTCTCCCCTGACCTCTCATTACACCTTCCCAGACCCCAAAGCTGAGCTCTTTCCCTTGCCCAGTGTGTGGCCGTGTGTACCCCATGCAGAAGAGACTAACACAGCACATGAAGACTCACAGCACTGAGAAGCCACACATGTGTGACAAGGTGGGTGGGCCAGGGCTATGGCTGGAGGCAGGGCCTTCTCTGGACCATCCCCATCTAATTCTCTCTTCCCCGCCCTCAGTGTGGAAAGTCCTTTAAGAAGCGCTACACTTTCAAAATGCACCTGCTCACACACATCCAGGCTGTTGCCAACCGCAGGTATGTCCCCACTGGAGGTCCATGGGTTAGGAAGGAACCCTTCATGTTTCTGAGCTCCTCCCCCTTCAAACTGCCTCCAGGTTCAAGTGTGAGTTCTGCGAGTTTGTTTGTGAGGACAAGAAGGCACTGTTGAACCACCAGCTGTCCCATATTAGCGACAAGCCCTTCAAATGCAGCTTTTGTCCCTACCGCACCTTCCGGGAGGATTTCCTGCTATCCCATGTGGCTGTCAAGCACACAGGTCAAGCCAGCCCTCTAGTCCCTACATCCACATTGGAGCTCAGCTCTCTTTGTCCCTCTCCATAGCCCAAGCCACAGATGGACTTTTGCATATGCTATAAAGGGAGTCCTGTGGCATTCCCTCTGTCCTGAGCCAACACCAGCAGGTTGCTTTCTCTGCCTTAGTTATGAAAGAGGGAAATGGGAAGTATCTACTAGGTTCTGTTTAGGAAGATGACCTTGAGAGTGGCCCCTTGCAGGAAGGCTGAATGTGGAGGTGGCCCTGATCCTTTCTCTAGTCCACCAGAGTTGACAGCATTTGTCCAAGCATGGTAATGACTTACTGTAGTGAGGCCAGGGACCCCTGGGTCCAGAGAGGGCCTTCTGGAGGACTGTTGGGGTACAAGCTTTCCCCTGTGCCCACAGGGGCCAAGCCCTTTGCCTGTGAGTACTGCCACTTCAGTACCCGTCACAAGAAGAATCTGCGCCTGCATGTGAGATGCCGACATGCGAACAGTTTTGAGGAGTGGGGACGGCGCCACCCTGAGGAGCCCCCTTCCCGCCGCCGCCCCTTCTTCTCTCTGCAGCAGATAGAAGAGCTGAAACAGCAGCACAGTGTAGCCCCTGGCCCTCCCCGCAGCTCACCAGGACCTGAGGTAGGCCCTGCTGGGAGGCAGCACACACCTGGGAACAGGCCATGTCTAGTTTGCACATTCTGGTCCAGCAGGATGATCTCTGCCTCTATCCCTGTGGTAGACACCAACCGAATTATGGGTGCAGCTTTAAACTTAGGGGAAGGTAGCTTTCCAGTGCTGGTCTAGACAGCAAAAATACTAACAACAAGGTGGTATAAGTAAATAATAAACAGTAGTTTGTTGTTAGACGTGAAATAATTGCAAAGCTCAGCAGTTCTGAGCTCCCTGGACCTGAGCAACCCTGGTGGTCAGGGACCAAACTCTCTGAATATTTTTGCACAACATTCTAGGATCTGTTTTGGTCTTTGTGGTTACCCTCATAGTCCAGCATCACTGCAAAATCACCTTCCCACCCACATTCTAGGCCAGAAGCAACAGGAAGGGTGAAAAAGATCCTTGCAGTCATCTATCCATGTCTTCTTCACAAACCTTCCTGGAAGTCCCTCTTAGTTACGTGGCCAAGCTTAGAGTCATGAACTGCGGAGGAGTGTAGTCTTGTAGATCGGTGTACTGCCTTCCCTAATAAAACTAAGAATATTGTTGACAAGAAGGAGGTGAAGGTGCTTCTGAGGCAGCTCGGCAAGTGAGGATACTTGTTGCCAAGCCTGATGACTTGATTTGGACTCCCAAGTCCTATATGGTGAAAGTTGGAAACTGATTCCCCAGAGTTGTCCTCTGACATCCATGTGTACATTGTAGCACTCATGTGCCTATATACATATGCACACATAAGTCTGATTTTAATAATAAAGAGGAGGAGGAATTGGATTTGGAGTAAGTAGACTTGGGTTAAGCAGCTAGTATTCTGTCACGGGAGCTCCTAGTGGCTCTAAGAAGATGATCACACTGATAGTACATGGGCTTTAGAGTTGGCAGTCTTGGGTTCAAATCCCAGCCTTTCAGTTTTCTGAGCCTCACCATTCCACTGAGCACTGAGCTGGTAAATACCCTAAAAACAGAAGATGAGATAAGCAATGGACTGGTGGGAATGACATCAGATGTACTTGGGAAATGCACTTCTACCCCCCTCCCCCTCAGTCTTGACCCATTCCCCCTCCTCCTCAGGCCCCTCAAGAGCCAGCACCTTTCCAGTCACCTGAGACTCCTCCGCTCCTCTGTCCTGATGCCCTGGGTGCTGCCACAATCATCTACCAGCCAGGTGAGCCTTGAAGAAGGCAGGCAGTAGGGTAGGAAGATGACAAGGGTGGCCTTGGGTGCCAGGTATCCAGCCTGTTCTCAAGCCCAGGTCCCATCCCACCCAGGAGCTGAGGAGTCCACTGCAATGGCCACTCAGACGGCCTTGGATCTGCTGTTGAACATGAGCGCCCAGCGGGAGCTAGGAACCACATCCCTGCAGGTAAGCACCCAGGATTTCCCCTTCCCAACTACTGAACATGTTAGCGTTGCTGAACATGGAGTAAAGGAAAGTAGTGGCTCCAACCTACCCTGTCAGGGACAGATCAGCGTAAACCTCTGGGCAAACTTGAAAGAACTGGCTCTGTTGAAGCCAAGGAGGGCAGTCTCTCCCATGCCCTCTTAAGGTACTAGTTACCATTTGTCTTAGCCACTGTTCTGTTGTTGTGAAGAGACACTATGACCAAGGCAACTCTTACAAAAGAAAGCATTTAATTGAAAGCTTGCTTTCAGTTGCAGAGGTTAATTCCATTGTTATCATGGCAGGGAACATGGGCTGAGCAGTAGCTGAGAGCTACATCCTGATCTGCGGACTGAAATAGTCAGAGAGAGACTGGGTCTGGCATGGGCTTTTGCAACCTTTAAGCCCACTCCCTATGAGTGACACACTTCTTCCAATAAGGCCACACCTCCTGATCAATCTAATCCTCTCCAAGAGTCCACTCCCTAGTGATTAAACATTCAAATATATGAGCTTATGGGGCCATTCTTGTTTTTGTTTTGATTTTTCTGTGTAGCCCTGGACTCTATTGATCTGCCTGTCTCTGCCTCCTTGAGTGCTGGGACTACAGGCCTGTGCCACCACACCCTGCTAATGGGGCCTAGTCTTTTTTGTTTGGTTTGGTTTGGGTTTTTTTTTTGTTGTTTTTTTTGTTTTTTTGGTTTTTTTTGGTTTTTCAAGACAGGGCTTCTCTGTGTAGCCTTGGCTATCCTGTATTGCTTTGTAGACCAGGCTGGCTTCAAACTCACGGAGCTCCACCTGCCTCTGTCTCCCCGGTGCTAGGGTTAAAGGGGGACCACCACACCCGGCCAATGGGGCCGTTCCTGTTCAAGTCACCACAGCATTGCTGTGCTGAGGGACACATGGCTGCGGCGCCTGTGCTCTTGTTGGTTTCTCACTGTCTGCTGTTCCTGTGGGGTCTAAAGCAGGTTTGTTCTGTATGCTACCTGCAGTCAGAGCATTCCCAAGGCTTCATCTAGTCCAGAAGCAAGCCCAGTGCTGAGCAGACTGACACCATCTCCTAACACACACACAAACAGTTCTCATCTATCCTCCATTTCTACAACCCAGCCCATCTCCAAAACACAAGGAAGCTCAGAAGCATCTCTGCCCTGGCCTCTTGCAAAGATGAAGCATGAATAGATACAGCGTGTGCCTGTAATCCCAGCACTTGGGCAGAGCAGAACAGAGCCTAAGGAGTTGAAGGCCAGTCTCAGCTACATGATGAGTTTGAGGCCAGCCTGGGATACATGAGACCCTGTCTCAACAACAGAGCTAAAGAGTTGGCTCAGCAGTTAGGAGCACTGGGTTCCAGCATTCTCTTCTGGCCTCCGAAGTCACTAGATATACATGTAGGCAAAACATCTGTGCCCATGAAATTTTTTAGAGTTCATTTCTGAAAGTGAAAAGTCTGGAACATGCCTTCTCTGCCCTCAGATAGCAAAAATTAATGGGCTGACGAGAGTTCTTCAGGATGTCGTTCAGGTGCAAACCAACACCTAGATATTCCTTTAAGAATAGGCGCATCACTCTGCTCCTCAGTGATCTGTTATGCAGGGTGTGATGCGCGTCTTGGCCACTGTGTCTCTCAAGAAGGATAGTGTGATGGAGGTACAGTTTATGGTCCTAGTTTATGACTCTGTTAGATATGTAGAGGCTCGACGTGTGTTTACACCTTCTGAGTCACCTGTTTGTCTCCTAGCTCTGTTCTACCATGTTCCTAGTCCTTTGTTATTGTTTTGCAAAAATTCTGAATATGAAGGACATACATCTACCTCCTCTCTCATTGGTAGATGTACCCCTTTAGTTCTTCTGTTGTCTCATTTCATTTCATGGTTTGTTTTGCTAGGTTTATCTTTTTTCAGTTATAGTTACAGAAATCTATAAAATATTTGTGTACATTTTTGTTTCACGTAGCTTTAAATGGCCTTAAATGGCTTTGAATTCTGATCCTGGTGCTGCTGGGATTACAGATGTGTGTCACCACACCTAGCTATGGGCTTTCTCAATGGTTTACCACTTGGTCACACTGCTGCTGATATTTTGGGCCAGATATCATAGAGGCCACCCTGCATTTTGTGGGGTGTATAGCAGCATCCCTGATACAAGCCACCACACCCAGCTGTCAGAATGTTTTAGGAAACACTTGGGATGTATAAATGAGTGGTAACAGCAGAGACTTTGGTAGCATGGTGAGCTTTAAGGTCCCAAGAAGGACCTTGGGCAGCAGCTCTGTCCCAGAAGTGCCCATTGGTGTCATTGCAGGTGGCTGTGGTGAAGTCAGAGAGCATGAAGGCAGAGCTGACCTCTACTGGTAGGCAGCCTTCCCCTGAGGACACCACTCCACAGGTGATGACACTTCATGTGGCAGAGCCAGGGAGCACCATGGCAGCTGAGAGCCAGCTAGGGGCCCCCAGCCTACAGCAGATTGCCTTGCCATCTGGGCCATTTGGTGGAGCCAGCTACAGTGTCATCACAACACCCCCAGTGGAGGAGAGGGCACCAGCTGGCACACCTTACAGGTAACTTGACCCCTTTCCATCTTCAGTATAGACTCCTGCTTTGTACAGGGTGACAGGGCAGTCAAAGGCCATATCCTGTGCAGGGTGGGAAGCTGCCTTCTTTAGACATTAGCTCTTCTAGGAACTTGGCACTAATGGTCTTGCATCCACAAGATGCAGGTGTCCCTGCTTTTACAAATGAGGAAACAGGCTAGTGAAGTCATATGCTTAAGAGGTGAAGCTTTGAACCCTGGTTCCCAATCCTGTATACCCCACCCACCACCTCTAAATATGAATGTATGTGACTTTATGTGCAGTACTTGCATTCAGGAGCCTTCAGAGGCCAGAAGACATTGGATCCCTTGGGGACCAGAGTTACAAATGGTTGTGAACCACCATGTAGGTGCTGAGAACCGATCCTGGGTCCCCTGCAAATGTTCTTAGTCCTTCACCATCTCTCCGTCCCGTTCCAATGAGCTCTTAGGCCCCTAACTTCTTGGAGAAGCATGGGCTCCTTTGTTGACCTGTTGCCTGGGCCTGTCTGTGGCTTCCCTCTGCTGCAAATCTGCGACATATCTCTCTACTTACTGAATGAGGCCACCTGAGGAGCTCTGACCTGTGCTGGGATGAGGATCAGGGGCTTTGAGCCAGCATCTGTACAGGCTCCCTCATCCTTTCCCTTTCTTCTTGGATATCTTGGCCCTCTCCTCCTATCCCTTTTGGTCAGACCTGAACTCCTGGAGTGCTGTCTTCTTCCTGCCAATGGAAATGAGGGGCACCCTTGAGTAGGGTGAAACACTGAGCTCTTGGCAATCATTTATGGAAGAGATAGTAGGGGCCCAGGTTTGAGCCCTACATTCACTCAGGCTCTTCCATTTTGTTACTTGGTGAGTCATTCTTCTGGCCTTTGATCCTTTTCTGGAACCCTACCTCATGCCTCCACTCTCTGTGCCCTTAGCGAAGAGCCTCCAGGGGAGGCAGCCCAGGCTGTGGTTGTGAGTGACACTCTCAAGGAGGCTGGCACCCACTACATCATGGCAGCTGATGGGACCCAGTTGCACCACATAGAGGTGAATCTTGGGAGTGGCCTCCCCACCCAGTGGCCAGCCCCTGCCTACCCTCAGCACCTCATGCTGTGTTCTTTCTACAGTTGACTGCAGATGGCTCCATCTCCTTCCCAAGCCCAGATACTGTGGCCCCTGGAACCAAGTGGCCCCTGCTGCAGTGTGGAGGGCTACCCAGAGATGGTCCTGAGGTTCTGTCTCCAATGAAGACCCACCATGTGGGAGGGCCCCAGGGCTCTTCCACCCCACCCCCTGCAGCCAGCCACACCCTAGGCCTGGTAGTACCCCCCTCCCCCCCATCTGCAAAAGCTTCATCAGCAAAGAAGTTCTCCTGCAAGGTGTGCTCAGAGGCCTTCCATGGCCGAGCAGAGATGGAAAGTCATAAGCGGGCCCATGCTGGGCCTGCTGCCTTCAAGTGCCCTGACTGTCCCTTCAGTGCTCGCCAGTGGCCTGAGGTCCGGGTAGGTGCTCCTCCAGCATGCCTCTGCCTGCATTCCTGTGGCCACTCAAGTGGTATAAGAACTCTTTATTGAACATTTCCTCAAGCCTGGTCCTTTGTTCCCCTCTAGAGTCAAAGGTGACTCAGCAAGTCAAAGGTGATCCCAGCTCTGGGAACTGCCTGGTCAGGACCCCAACCAGATATAAAGTGACTAATGCCAGACTGTTCCCAGTGTGAAGGGTTGAAGAGTGTAGAGCAGTAGCAGCAAGACATTGGATAGACACACAACAGCAGTGGAGGCAGGCTGTGGAGCACAGAGAGGGTGACAGTGTGAGTGTGGTGACTGAAGATAGTAGAGGTTGGTGGGAAGGCACAGGTTCAAGTCCAGTATGGGATCATGCGAAGATAGTAGGATAGCCTCTGATCGGTTTCTGGAGCTCCTCCTTGCTGGAGGGTTCCTAGTTTCCAGATCCAATGCAGTGCTTCATCCTCTAAGTTCTGTATGGGCCAGGGCCTAGAGCCCCACCCTCCAATGGGAAAGCTGAGGCCAGTGAGGCAGGATCGAGCCTCATGCAGGAGGTCCCTTTCCAGCACCTCTTAGTTGCAATACAAGACTACAAACTGAGACAGAATTGCCCAGGTGGTGTTAGGACAGCCTCTGGCTTCTCACCTTCTCTCTGGTAGACCACTCCCAATCTCAGGTCCAGGCTTTTGGTCCACATGGGTTTAGTTTCTGTGAAGACTTGTTGCCTCTCATGCTGACCCACTGGTGCCTGGTCTCTACCCTGTGTAGGCTCACATGGCACAGCACTCCAGCCTGAGGCCCCACCAGTGCAATCAATGTAGCTTCGCCTCCAAGAACAAGAAGGATCTGAGGCGGCACATGCTAACACACACCAATGAGAAGCCCTTCTCATGCCACCTCTGTGGGCAGCGGTGAGGCCTGAGATGGCTAGGAGTAGGGGTGCTTTCATGTACACACCTGGTGGAGCCACTTCACCCCAACTCTTCCCTCTCCTCAGTTTCAACCGGAATGGGCACCTCAAATTCCACATCCAGCGGCTACACAGCAGTGATGGGAGAAAGACTGCAACTTCTACAGCCCGAGCCCCAGCCCAGACCATCATCCTCAACAGTGAAGAGGAGACCCTGGCCACACTGCACAGTGAGCTACCCTTGGGCCACAGGGTGGACCATCTGGGTCCAAAGACTAGAACCCCAGCCCAAAGGAACCCCAGCAACGGTGTAGTCAAGTTTTCCCTGAACACCTAATAAGCCCCCTTCTCTCTGCCCAGCTGCTCTCCAGTCCAGTCATGGGGCCCTGGGTCCAGAGCGGCTACAGCAAGCACTGAGCCAGGAACACATCATTGTGGCCCAGGAACAAACAGTGACTAATCAGGTAAGAGCAAGGTCTGGAGCCCCTGCAGAAAGGATGGGGCAGACAGAACTGAGACTAGAGGGACTAAAGAGGTTTAGAAGTGCAATCCTGAGGACCAGAGTTTGGATCCCAGCTCCCACTACATAACAAGCCAGGTGTTCAGCATGTCACGTACTCCTCTAAGCCCAGTTCCAAGGAGGATGGAGACAAGAGGACCTGAGGTTTGTGTGGCTTCCAGCCAAGTGGGAACTGCAGGTTCATGGAGACCTTGCCTCAACAGAACAGGCAAAAAGTGATGGGAGAGCAATGCTCGGCACCCTGTTTTGAGCTACTGGCCTCCATTCAGGGTTGGGGCATACATACACACCAACAAGTAGAAGAGCTAAGGCTGAACTGGCTTGGCTTTGACAGGAGGAAGCTGCCTACATCCAGGAAATCACCACAGCAGATGGCCAGACAGTACAGCACCTGGTGACCTCAGATAACCAGGTAACCACCTGTCCCCTTACCAACAAGGTCCACCTAAGAAGTTTCCAGACAACCTGGGCCACTGTCCATACTATGCCTTTTGTTTTGTTTTTCGAGACAGGGCTTCTCTGTGTAGCCTTGGCTGTCCTGGACTTGTTTTGTAGACCAGGCTGGCCTCCAATTCACAGAGATCTGCCTGCCTCTGCCTCCCTGAGTGCTGGGATTACTGGCATTCACCACTGTGCCCAGCTCCTATTCTGCCCTCTTCACTCAGATCTCACGAAGTGGAGCCCTAGCACCTGTCTCCTCCCCCTCTTTTAGGTTCAGTATATCATCTCTCAGGACGGTGTGCCACACCTGCTGCCACAGGAGTATGTTGTGGTCCCTGATGGCCATCATATCCAGGTAGGCCAGGCCTGGGGCAGGGTGGGGCTCGGAGGAAGGCTGCAGCCTTCTAGGATTACTGGCCAGCTTCCTATCTCCAGGTCCAGGAGGGCCAGATCACACACATCCAGTATGAGCAAGGTACCCCATTCCTGCAGGAGTCCCAGGTAGAGTACCAGGGGAGCAGGCAGAGCTAGGGTAGCCAGGCTCCTGTGGGGCTATATTCTTACTGGCTTCTTTCTTTAGATCCAGTATGTACCTGTGTCCCCTGGCCAGCAGCTTGTCACCCAGGCTCAGCTTGAGGCTGCAGCACATTCTGCTGTTACAGGTATGGGACTGGACACTGACAGCCAGGAAACTGAGGCCAGGCCTAGCTTCCTGGAGCCTCAGGCTTACTGTGCTTTTCCCTCCCCTGGCAGCGGTGGCTGATGCTGCCATGGCCCAAGCCCAGGGCCTGTTTGGCACTGAGGAGGCAGTGCCCGAACACATCCAACAGCTGCAACACCAGGGCATCGAGTACGACGTCATTACCCTCTCGGATGACTGAGCCTCAAAGGCCCAACGCTGATCATGGATATTGGGGCCAGCTCTCCTGGAGACTAGGGACTTTCCTGTCCTACTTAGGGCCTCTAGATACTGGACAGTCGGTATCACTTGACTCCAAAGGAGCCAGATCTGTGCCCTTAGGGGCCAGCCGTGGGCTCCAGCCAGGACATGCTGGGTGCCTCAGCCTGCTGGCAGGCTTTGTGAGAGAAATTTATTTTTGTTTTCATGGACCCACTGGCTCCTCAGTCTCAATAAAGGGACCAGAGTCCAGCCCTTGCAACTCTCTTTGTATATGTGCTAATAACCTGAACCTGGGAAGTGCCAGAAAACCAGGCAGAAGTCTCAACAAGTGGAGGCTACCTGGCTCTTCATGCCTTTTATGAACAGTGTTCCGAGTACAGGACAAACCAGCCTCATCTCAGGAAAGGGCTGAGCTAGAGAACCCTGCTTCCTCCATTGGCGACCTGTCTCCAGGGCCTCAGAGGACGGGTACTATACTGAGGCCTGAGCCTTTCATGTATGTGTGTATATACAGAGAGGTATCTTGCTACACTTTGTGTAAGATACCTGTAAGCCTGAAAGTTTGGTTTAGCCAGGGACTAGAGGTATCCAGGAGGCCCAGCAGTAATGCTCTGACTCCTCCAACCTGCTGAGCTCAGGTAGCAGCTTCAAAGGAGTCAGTCCTGCAAGGATCCACAGATGGGTATGAAGGCCCAGGGATCTTGATACGGGGCATCTGGATATGGTAGGGAGTAGTCAGAGAGGTAACCGCCCCAGGACCCTCACACACTCTTGGGAAGTTTCTGTATTTCCTTTTACAAATGAAACAAGGCAGCAACAGGGTCAGTGTGGGGCTGGGAAAGCAGGACTATTTACAAGGGGCTTGGTGAATCTGAAGAAGTGGGAGCAGGGAGGGGGAGCCCTGGCAGAGCCATAATATTCCTATGTTCCTGGCAGCTCAAGTCCTGCTGCCGCCCCAGGGTGGGGGCCCTGGGGTCTGCTCGGCCCTGAGGCCTGAGTCCCAGCAGTCTATAACAGCACCCCTGGGGCTCCTTCTCCCCGCAGGATATGTTAAGTGGGGTGAGAATCTCGACTAGGGCCCTGTTCCCGGCCGGAGTCCCGGTCCTTGGCCTCTGAGGAGGAGGAGGAAGAGCTGGAGCCGTGGCTGCGGCCCGACTGCTTGTAGGCAGCGGTGAGCTCCTGCAGCCGCTCCGGTGTTGGCCCCCACTTGGCGAAGCCGGGGTCATTCTGCAAGAAGAGCACGGCCGTGTTGTGGACGGCCTTGTAGTGCATTTCCTCCCTGTGGGCAAAGGCAGCTGCTCAGAGCAGGGAACACACCAACCTGTTCACCCAGCCTGCCAGCTGGACCCGGCTTCCCCTGCTGCCCGGGCACCTACTTCTTGCAGATGTGCTGGGAGCCACTTCGGTACTCATGCTCAAAGGCAGGCAAGACCAGCTGGTGGCGTTTGAAGCGACTCTGTTCCATTCGGGTGAGCGCTGGTGTCGGGGGCTCCCGCCACTCGGGGATGAACACAATGAAGGACAGGGGCTCTGGTGAGCTCTCTAGCAGTTTCTGTGGGAGGGAAAGTATGGGGTGGACGTGAGGTGCTGCCCCCCAGGAGGCTTGCAATCTTGCCTGCCCTGTCAGTTGGCAGCACACCCACCTCGAAGTGAGAGACCATAGCATCCATGAGCTCCTCGCAGAATGGAGGGTTGGCCTCAAAGGAACCACTCAGCGGGGTGAAGTCCAGGCAGGGCCTACATAAAGGTGAGCATTGTAGCCCCACCAGCAGCCAGTCCCTCACACAGACATAGATACTGTCCCCACCCCTAGGCAGACCACAGTTGTCCTTTGGATAGGCAACTGAGGACGAAGGCTAGGGGCTAGGTGTGTGTGCCTCTGTCTACTAAGTTGAGGATCTATAGAGTCCAAAACCACCGCAGCAGAAGCTATACCCAGGGCTTCTAACCATGGGGGTGGGGGTGGTCCTTTCTCCTTCCTCTTAGCACTTTCTTCCTACTAGACACAGTTTATCTGGTCATCTGTACTCCTCACCCTGCTATTTTTGAGGTCTGCCTTATTATTCACACCCCTCAGTGCCTAGAGCCAGGGATTCCTATTCCAAACCTAAGCCAATTCATGAAGGAGCTCACAAGTCAGCTGAGGTGGTGTCTATTATATGCCTGACCATGGAGCCAAAAAAGGCTCCATTTTCTTTCTTTCTTTTGTTTTGTTTTGTTTTAATCCAGAGCTTAGGTAGCATGTCAGAGTCACACGGCTGGTAAAGGCGTGAGCTACCTTCCAGATTGTCTGACTCCAAAGCCCTAAACATTAAGAAGCAACTGGATCAGGTGGGACCTTTGCCCTGGGGGACATCTTTATGGGTAGAAGGGCCCAGCAACCCCTGGATCTCACCCGCGGGAGCCAAAGTAGCCATCTGTGTCAGGGAAGGCAGAACAGTACTGGCGGAAGTAGCAGTTGAGGGGTGAGGCGAAGCACTCGAAGCTGACGCCAAAGAGTCGGTGGAGGGCCTCAAAGACGTGCACAGGCAGCGACCCCTGCAGGCCAGTCCCCTCATAGAGGCCCACGCCAAACATCATCTGCAGATTAGCCTTAGTCAGCCTGAGGCTGTCTCCCTGCTCCCTTCCAAGGGAGCCCTCCCTGGCCCCCTTTCTGTACCTGATATCGACGGAGCAGACACCAGACTCGAGGCAGGAACTTCTCAAAGGCAGAGTCGTCCACACAGCTATAGCGGTAGAGGAGCCACTGTAGACAGAAAGGGATCAGCAGTGATCTCATGACCTCATCACTGGCCAGATGCTGAGGACCCCACGCCTCCACTCAGCACCATCAGCCCAGCTCTTACCAGTTTGCTGAAGTAGTTGCGGCTGACCTTGACCATCTCTCCCTTATACCGGATGCAGACCACACTGTTCTCCATGTGCATCTCCACAGTAGGCATGGGGGGTGCAGACACGGCCAGACGCACTGGGTAGCAGTACACCAGACGGGGCTCCAACTCTGAGGCCTCTGCCTCCTCTGTGGGCAAGATGGACAGTAAGGGGCTGTCCACCTCTGCACAGCCTTCTGCACCCATTGTGCCAGTGCTTACATGGATCAGGAAACATTTTCCATAACAAAGGAAACGAAGCCATTAAAAATGCCACCAGGCAACTGGCATTAAGTGGTGGCCTGTATCAACACGCTCAGCTCTGAAGCAGTCTCCTTTTGCAATGCCTTAGGCCTGCCAGACAGAAGTATGAAGATGGCAGCTCTGTCTGCATAGTTAGGTTAGTTTATGCAGGGATCTTTGGGGCCTGGGCAGTTTGTTTACTATGCTCACGTTGCCATGACAGCTTATTATTACCCTTGGGTCTGGAGAAAGCAAAGGTTGAGGGAGCGGGTATTCCAGGGTTACTTAACTGGCCCATCTTTCACCAGCTTCTGGCTCTTCCATTCTAATCACTTTATTTCCCAGGGAAGCACTAACAATCCAGAGGCAGAGCACATAGCAGATTCTACCTAACACTACTTCAAGAAACAGGTTCCCTCAAGCAGTCTAGTTGCTGGCCTTGAGGTACAGACAACTGATGCCAGCTGGCTCCCCATCTCACCCCTACCTGGGATGTTGTTTTCCTTGAGGATGGCAAGGTGCTTCTCTCGGATCCGTTTGACATACTCCAGGGAGATGTGGTAGATCTTACTGCAGATGCCTTCCACAGAGTCCTTGGCTGCAGCGGAGACGTGAGGCCCACACTGCCTCCGCAGGTGCTCCAGGCGGTCCTGGAGGAAAGCCTGGTCAGGACACTGGTGGTGAAAGGGCCTCGGCGGGGCTGGCAGGTCACCGCTTGTGGGACCACTGGAGCCCAGATGTCCTACTTTTGAAAGTGGTTCTACTAGCCATGGTGCTTGGGCAGATCCCTTGGCTTCTCTGACTCTTGGTCCTATCAAGGGAATTCAAGCTAGCAAATAGGACATTGTGAGTAGTCAGTGTCATTCCCCTTGATCCACTAGGCACCTGTCACGTAAGCATCCAATGAATGGCTGCAGTTTTTTGGTACAGTGTTTGCTATCTATTGGAAGGGAGGACTGCCACGGCAGTGAGTCTTGTGCTTTAAGTACTTGTAAAAAGAATTACACCTGAAACTACAGCAGGAGAACCAGTGATTCCGGACAGTGAGTGTATCTATCTTTGTCACCAAGTGTCAAGTACACTTACTGATGTGATGTTTGAAACTTCTCTCTTGTGAAAAAGTCGTGAGAAGAAAGCCCACTCCAAGTGCTGATACAGATGCTTCAGTGGCAGGCATGGGCCAGAGAACAGGATGGCTGTGGGCACACTAAGTATGAGGACTGAATCTGATGGTGGCTGGCTGTTTTTTGATACTTATTTTATTTGTGTATGTATATGAGTGTTTTGCTGTTGTTTGCATACCACAAGTGTGCCTGGTGCCCACAGAGATCAGAAGAGGGCATCAGATCCCTTGTAATGGCAGTTACAGTTGTAAGTCCCGTGTAGGTACTGGAATCGAACCCCATTAGAAAAACAGCTAGTACTCTCAAGTGTTGAGCCCTCTCTCCAGCCCTCTAAAGGCAGCTTTTAATTGTAACAGGGACACACACAAGAAAATACAGATCTGTTCTCAAAGATCTACTGAGGTGACATGTTGGACGCTTACCAGTTTGAAAGGCAGCTGTCTATATATGTCTGAGCTTAAGATTTCAGAAAAAAAAAAAAAAAAACATTATTGGAATCGTTCTTTGGGAGAAAGCCATGGGCCTTGAACATCTCTGTAGTTGTGATTCTGGGGACTAATGGGCAGCAAGGTCTGCCACAGTACACAACAGGATGTTGCCAGGCCAGCCTGACAAGCAGGGCCTATCAACTGACCTCCCTGAGGCCCTCTCACCATGTAGTCCTCCTTGGAGGCCGAGTGGTCCTTCCGAAGCCAGCTGAAGGTATCTTCCACATTCCATTTGACCACTTTTCTGCTGTCAGGGGATGCGCTCCTGCAGATCGATGGCAAGAGAAAGAAAGCTGTTTTGTGTATGGCCCAGCTGTCTGCTCCTCCTCTTCATACCATCTCAGGCACTAGCCTCTAGGCGTACCTCCCATCTCTCTTTGGCAACATTGACAAACACATGTGAGCATCAGCCAGATGCACTCCCACCCTCCACCCTATTTTGATTGTATGGGGCAGAGAAAGCCAAACCTGGACTCAATCAGCCGCCTGGCTGCTTCTGCATATTTGAAGAGCAGGCGTTTGGCTTCCTCCCGGAACTTGATTCGGGATAACCTGAGTTAGAAAATAGGCAAGAGTTAGAGCCCTACTATAAGTGATTTGGCACGAGGACCAAGCAGCAGAGCTGTGGCATACCTGATGGGAATGTCATTCATAATTTCACGAAACATAGACGGTGACACAACTGGTTCACAGTTGCTTGGCAACAGGGGATCAGATCCTTTGTCCACCACTTTGCGCTCTAGCATCCAGCGGTTGAAGGATTCCCGGGGCGGCTCTATGCCTGTGAGACAAGAGGACTGCTAAGGACCTGGGGTAGTCAATGGGGTCTACTGAGACAGGAGACGGCACAGCCCTTGGTGTATTTCAGGTGCCTGTTTCCTAGACTTCATTTCCCAAAGTATATTCTGAGAATCACGAGTGCTTTATTTTTTAAGACAGGGTCTACTAATGCAACCCAGGACTAGCCCGGAATTCAAAATCCTGTCTGCGTCTTCTAGAGCTGGGAGTCTGTAGGCTCCAAGCATACCTTTCCTAAGAGTTTGGGTCCCCAGCTCACAGGCGTGGAAACTGCAGACAAGTTGAGCAGCACCCTCGGCGTCGCAGTGCTGGGACCCTAGCAGCTCTGTTTGCCCCCAGCACACACTGAGAACCACCAGGCCCCCTTCCCACGTGAGCCCAAGTGGGAAAGCCGAGGAGAGGCTGCAGGGCCCTCACCCTCCCGCTGTTGGCACAGCTCCCGGTAGTGCTGGCGGAGCTTCAGGATGAGCTGAGAGCGGAGCAGCTCCACCTCAGGGTGTGGGGGCAGGACCTCTGAAGGACCCCTGTGCTTGATGACAGCATTGGTCTGAATGTCCAGGTCCCAGTACACCCTACGGGCACAGACAGCAGTTGTGAAGATGGCCTGCCCACCACCACCACACCACAGTCCTGGGCAGGCTGTCCATTAACAAGGGCCATAATCCAAGCCAGTCAGCAGGGACTCACTCAGTGGGTCGGAGGAGAGCTGCCTGCTGTTTATCTTCAGTGGAAGCACCCCAAATCTTTAGTGTTGGGGTTCCTGGGATGCTGGGGGAACTGGGCACCGACTGGCTTGTGGGCGTCACAGGTATTTCAATCTGAAGGAAAAGAATCCAGAAGGCTTCAAGTCAGAAGATTCGGCAGGCAGGCCCAGGACCATGCCCAGCATCTGCACTTGGGAATCCCTCCTAACCCAGCCCTTGCAGGGAATTGCTAGCACATAGCCAAGGTAACCACTTATCAGCTAGGTCCTGGGATGCACAGACACTCACCTTGGGCTTCTTGACACCATTGCCACTTGGCTGCTCTTCTGAGAGCTGCCGCTTTCTGGATTTGCTTTCCACTGGGGGAGTCTCTACCAAATTTGAGTCTTGGGGCAGTGGGGTTGCATTCAGCCCCAAAGGGTCCGACTACAGGAGGGAAAATGGCAGAAATGCAAACGGGGCCAGCAGCTTGGGAGCCCCAGCACGCAGTCTCTTGCCTTCCCACCCTGCTCTGGTTCCTTAAGGAGCCTGGGGTATAGAAGAACCACCCAGGTCTCCACCCTTGCCTGCAGCTGTGGCCAGGGTTAAGCTATCTGCTTCATAATTCCCTCACCTTCAGGAAAGCCCTACCTCACCACTGACATTATGACATAAGTCAGTGCTGTGTTGTCTAGCATTAGATCAGTTCCTTAAGAATAAAATGGAAGTCAAGAAGCAAGGCTCTGCATGGGCCTCCTTTAGTGACAACAGGAGCCACTCCAAATGCCCCTCTGCCTACAAGCAGGCTTGGGCCAGTTAACTCCCTTTGAACCTCAGTGTCTTCACCTGCAGAATACAGAGGCCCCTACCTGACTGGAAGTGAGGGCTGATCCAGTTGAGGGATCCAAGAGCTAGGTTCCTACCTGACTGCCTGTGGTAATACTCTAGAACATTCTTCCTCCCATTTAGCCAGCCTCACCTTAAAGCCCGATTCTCAGAGGAACTCTTCCTTCTTCCCCAGACCAGGATCCCCATGGACTTCAGTACTATTCTTTAAATAAGACCACAACTGGAATCTTACTGTCTGCCACAGAGTGAGCTTACCACTAAGACAGGGCACACATCTGTCTTGCTGATGCCCACCTCATTTACACAGCACTTATGTTCACTAAGCTGCACTAGTAATCTGCTTACTAGTCAGTCTCTCCTGTTTAACTTCAGGTTCTTTTGAGGACAGGGACATTTTATCTGCTATCTGCAGGTATCAGCACAGGACTAGACTAGACGCGTAACTGTTCAGGATAATGTTTGCGGAAGGCTAGGGGCCTGCTCTGAGACCCGTGGCCCAAGCTGGCACTCACAAGCACATCGTGCTGGCCTAGCACAGGCATCTCCCATAGGGACTGGTTGGTGAATCGGTTGAAGTAGTAGGGACGGCTCTCCCTCCGGCTCCAGCACTTCTCCCAGCCTGCATGTACCAGCTCCTCTGCAAACAAGAGTATAACCCAGTCAGGGCTGTGCCCAGCATCTCTGCTATCTTGCCAGCCCACACCACTCCCTCCAGTACCTGGGAGGTCCTGTACCAGGCGAACTGGCTTTGGAGAACAGGGCTGGCTCTGATTGGAGGTGCCTGGAGAATGACTTAGAAGGGATGCTTCCTCCCGGGGGCTGCCGTGATTCTCATTGGCCATCTCAGCACCCACGCGGGACCTGCCACACAGGACCAAGAGTGTAAAACTCCATCCCACCCTCCAATTACAATCTAGGACTCTGGTTACTTACCTACATATTCGAGAAATCCACCAACTTGCCCTGAATAGCCAGCCAACTGGTGCCACAGGAGCACTCAGATTAAAGCTGTTGTCCCTTCAAGACAGGGTGCCCACTGGCTATATCCGTCCTCCTAGTTGCCTGGCTTGCCCATGGGCTCATGTCCTCCAGGAAGCCTTCCTTCACTGCCCTCCTGCCCAGATTTGATGGGCAAAACTCTTCCAGTGCCACAAAAATTACACTGTAGTGCTTAGATAGCTGGACCTACAGTGGGACTGTCTCAGACTCTGGACTGCATGGCTCTCCAGAGCTAAGAATGCCACCCGGGCCCAAGAGGAGCTCTACTAATCCTGCAGACATTTACAAAGTGGCTTACAAGAACAGGGTCTGCCTTTGAAAGGTTCAGTGCCTTCTCCTTTTGGGAAGATCTATTGCTCCCACTAGGTAAAGTCTCAATGGACCAGCACAACTGGAGAAAAAGCATCGACTCTTAACTGGTTGTAGTTTGTTGCTAAAGAAACCAGTGTATCGCTGTGAGTTCGAGGCCAGTCTGGTCTACAAAGCAAGTCCAGGACAGCCAAGGCTACACAGAAAAACCCTGTCTCCAAAATAAATAAATAAATAAATAAATAAAAAGAGTGAAAATGAGGAGCAATGTCTGCTTCAGTCCTTCAGGAGTCCCAGATAAACACTGACTATTAACGCCAGCAAGGAATCCAGCTTCTTCAGATTGGTACTTCCCACTACTCCTTCCCAGAGCACACCCATCACAGGCCTCAAAGGCCAGGTGCTTCCCAGTCTGGATCTATTCCACCCGTAGGGGGCCACTGAGATCAGACTGATGATATGTACATTGTTTGCAGTATATTACAAACCCCACAAGAAACCCTCACCCACAGTAAGACCACAAAGGCTGATTCAAAGATTTTCTTTGCTGATCAGAGCCCTGACTGGTTGTTGACGACATCATAGGAATCATTGAACGTTTATTTTATTGTACACTCAGAGACGTCTGATAATTTGGAAAGGGAAAAGTCAATAGTTACTTTATCTGTACAATTTGGCAGATAAAAATCGCAGGGCAGCAGGACACATGCAGCAGGAGGGCCTTGATTACAGAAAGGTTTGGAACAGCTTCTTGAGGGACTGAGCCCATGGGTTTCAAGGCTGAATAAGGTCCCCTTTTCTCACCCTCTGGGGTCTGCAACACTAGCATGAGAGGGCTTTCTTCTCTGGCTGGACTGAACCCACGTCACGGGGTCCTACAGAAGAGGGGGAAGGCCCACAGGAAGGTGCAGCACAGGTGGGTGATCTGCTCAGCAGTGTAGTTGACAGGGACCCAGGAGACTACGTGAATCAGCAGCTGGAGAGCAAAAAGAAGAAGAGAGTCATTGGCCTGTGAAACTTTGCCAGGCAGGGCAACATCAGAGTGACAAGGACACACTGGGAAGGTCTACAGGCTCAAGGAATCAAAGTTCAAGACCCTGTCTAAATAAACATGCTGAAACAGGCCCTTTTTTTGTTTGGTTGTGTTTGGTTTGGTTTTGGTGTTTTAAGACAAGGTTTCTCTATGTGACCCTAGCTGTCCAAGATCTCTGTAAACCAGGCTGGCCTCAAACGCAAGAGATCCACCTGCCTCTGCCTCCAGAGTACTAGGATTAAAGATGTGCGCCACCATTCCCTGGCTTGTTTAAAAATAAAAACAAACAAACAAACAAAATCTCAAGATTTCAACCAACAAAATTTGCCTTCCTAGACCTTGAACTTGGTTTATCAACAGAGTTCTAAATTTGGTTTAATGCTTTCCTATTAAAGTTGGTTTGCTTTGTTCTGCAATGTTAGGGATAGAACCCAGAGCCTTGGTACATGACAGGCAAATTCGTTCAATGTGCTACATCACCAGCCCTTGACCGAGAGCACTATGT
>CM053766.1:129446736-129475812 GCA_028658305.1 Pachyuromys duprasi
AACTGTATCTGCGCAACCAGGAACCCATGGGAGAAAAAGCATCCGATTCCGGGATTGGAAGAACAAGGGGCGGGAGCATTTCCCAGTGTACCAATCATAATGCTCCGGCCCCGGCGGGCGGAGCCACAGGGCCTGCGAGGCGCGCGGGCGCGCACCCTGCACCTACCCCGGCGCGCCCCCGCGCACCTTCCCCCCAGCCCAGCGGGGGCGGGATGCTCGGCGTGCGCGCGCGCCGGCCCATCTCCCGGGCTCCGCCCCCCGCCCTGCCGCGCGCTCCCGCCCCCGGGCTGAGGCGACTCAGAGTCGGAGCCCGACACAAAGGCGGTGGCGACGGCGGCAGCAGCAGAGGGACCCTAGAGGCCGCTCTGCCCGTGCTCTCCGGGCCCACTGCACTCACCCAAGCCAGCAGCCCTGCTGCCCACCCGTGGCTCTAAGATGGCGGCGACGAAGGAGACCGGGCGAGCGGCAGCCCCGAGCGGGAAGCGCCGGAGGGGCCTCCGCCGTCCTGCTTGGGACTCCCGGACCCTGGCGCGGCTCGCGGCGGGACCATGGCTTCCAGGGGCTCTTACCTGCCCGAAGCGGACTCGAGGGGATGCGGCCACACGTTCTGCTCGACCGCCCGTTTTGCCGCCTCCGCCTCGCCCTCCCCAGCGCCGCTGCCGCCATCTTGTGTCCCGAGCCGGGACTCCGCGCTGCGCATGCGTTGGTACCGCCTCTGAGGGACCTCGCCACGGTCGCGCCGCCATCTTGAGTGTGGCAGTGTTGGCTGGCTCCCCAACCTTGATTGCTTTCGGCCCCCTCCCCATTTTCCCGTCCTTCCCTGTTGTTGTCCCTTGCGGTCCTGAGGATGGGGGGGGGCGGCTTTGTTGTTATTGGCGTGTAGGCGGGAAGGAAGGAGTCCACACGCACGCCCCTGCCTCAGTTTCCCTGCCGAACACACTCGAGGATCCACTTGGCCACTTGAGGGGCCACGAAGCCGGTTAGGAATCTTCTGGGGACTGCGGCCCAGTTGCCGATGCAGAGGCGGAGTAGTGACGTAGGCCCTGCAGGTTGGGGGCACCTGGGTCTTAGCCTCCTAGATCTCTGCTGCTTCCTGGCGGTCCCGTCTCCTCAGGGCCTCTGTCCCCTAGGGGATTTGGAATGTTTCCTCTGTATCCAGGGGCCTGATGACGTGCAGATCGAACCTTTCTCTGTTAGCAACCTGCTCACAAATTGCTCCTGAATAATTCTAAGTTGTCGGTAGAACGCTGGGGCAGTAGAGCTGGCTTTGGACAGTTGGAAAGTTAGGAAGGCTGCACGGGTTAGCTTAGCGGGAGACGCAACTGTCAGGGGCCCTGGCCCGCCTCCCCTGCCGGAATTAGGCTACTAGCTCCACCCACTTGTGGCCTCCTAAGGAAGCCATCGCCCAGTGGCTTGAAGGGAGGACAGGTTTGCCACCTGATGCAGCAGATGCCCCGGCTGGGCAGCCTCTGATGGCCGTGACGCCGGCTGCCTGTAGCTTCCAGGTGGGGTGTTGGGAGGTAACGAGAAAGGCTGTTGATATGTTGCAAGTTCAAAGCTGCCTGGGCTACATGAGACCTTATCTAAAGAAAAGCAATAACTCACACCTGTAATCCCAGGGCTTGGGAAACTGAGACAGAAGGATGACTGGTTTGCGATCAGCAGGGCTAGAAGAGTGAGAAGTTTAAAAAGAAATGGTTAGGGGTGTAACTCAGTGTTTTAAAGCTCGTGGCCAGAGGTGACGGTGGTGGGCACCTTATATCCCAGGACTCTGATCTGTATGATGTGTTGCAGACCTGATCCCATCAGAGAGAAAGCAGATGGAGTCAAGTGTGTTCACACCTGCAACCTCAACAGCACTCTAGCACTGGAAAAGCTGACAGGAGGTGCTAAGTCATAGGTCAGCCTGGGCAACACAGTGTAGTGAAACACTTGCACACAACCAGTATAACACACAAGAGCTGGGCACGGGGGTCCTTGTCGATAGGTCCGGATACTAGGAACCTGAATGAGGAGCCTGGATAACATGGGGAAATGCCATCTGAAGAAGAAAAAACGAGCCTGCCTGCGGACGGTCACCTCACAAATTATATAAAGTGAACAGTGCATGGCAGCACTCGGGCCAATTCAACAACTCACCAAGTCGAAGCTCCTGCAAGTGATCTACTTTTACAACAGTCACTCCTTGCTTTCACAGCTGTGCTACCTGACACTTAGCCATTTGAACCCATCTTGAGCTATATAGTGAGACCCTGTATCTGTCTCTACCCCTGCTCCCGTCCTGTGTGTTGTCACTAACTTCCCCCTTTTTCATCATTCACCCTTCAGGGCCAAGCCCACATGTGGCTAAACACTGGGTAGCCTCCCTGGACTCTTTGACACCTTCCCCACCTCCAGTTCACCCTCCGGCTTCTGTATTCTCATAATGTTCTGCGCTTACAGTATTTGTCCACTGTCTTCGCCTGTGCTGTACAGGAAGACTGCCTTCCTAGCCAAACTGCTACCATGTTCGAGTTTTGTTCCACCAACTTGAGAAAGATCACAGCAGGGCTGTTAACTACTTACCTTCAGTCACAGAGAGGTGGTGGCAAGGGTCCCAGGACTCTCACCTAAGTACCCTACTAGCCATGCAATTTTGCCCTAATTGCATGTAGTCTTGGGGCTAGAGGATATAGGTGGAGAAGGTTCCACATAAGCATTCATGGGGAGCCATCATTTCCTGTTGCAGGGCTTGCTCTTGTCTATAACTTAACACCTATCCTCTAAGTATGACTAATAAATGCCTCCACACACCCCCATCCTGGGGGCTGGGAAGAAACCAATGAAATTCTACCTTGGGGTGTTGTTGGGACATCAGGGTTAGGGGTAACCATTGTATTTATCTTCCATGGAGGAGGAGTTTAACAACATCCCTTAGACTGCTTAAGGATGCTGGGAGGGCTTACTCCTGTCTGCCCTATGCCCAGCCCTGTGACTGACTAATTGATGGCCATAGGCAGACCACACACAGTGTGAAAGCTGAGTTTTCATCGTCCCAGTTTCTATTCCAGACCTTGGCTTCTGCAAAGGAAACATGAAAGTGGTGTCCTTGGGGGAACCACGAAAAGCATGAGCTGCATGCTAAGGCTCTAGAGTTGGTTTAATGTTCTGTCACTGTACGCCCTCACATCCTGACTTAAGATGCTCCGGATCAAACCCAGAGCCCCCATACTCCTAGGAGAAACACCCTCGAGTGTGTTTCAAAATACTCAATTTGGGGCCAGAAGAGATGACTGCAATTCCTACCCCCAAGACAGGGTTTCTCTGTATAGCCTTGGTTGTCCTGGACTTACTTTGTAGACCAGGCTGTCCTCGAACTCAGCAATTTGCCTGCCTCTGCCTCCCTGAGTGCTGGGGTCACAGGCATGTGCCTCTGCACCTGGCCAGAGATGGACAGATCGAGACCCATTTCTAAAGGATCGGAGTTCAGTCTCCAGCACTCATATCGTGGCTCATTGATACCTGTGCCTCTGCTCCGTGACTCTGATGTCCTCTGCAGAGAGTTTCAGAAACCAGGCAAAGATCATGCCCCTGAAACCAGCACATAAGAAGTAAAGGCAGGAAGGTCAGGAATTCAAGGCCAATCAATTCAAGGCCCCATAGCAATTTCAAGACCATCCTGGGCTATATGAAATCCTGTCTCAGAGAAGACCAGGGGCTAGAGAGATGGCTCAGCAGTTAAGAGCACTGACTGCTCTTCTAGAGAACCCGGGTTCAATTACCAGCACGCACATGGCAGTTCACGACTGTTTATAACTCCAAGATCTGACACTCTCAGACATACATGCAGGCTAAACACTAATGCACATAAAATAATTATTAAAATGAGATGGATCAACTAAGACCAGCTTTAAACACTTGGTATTGCGGTATATGCCTTTAGTCCCTGCATTTAGGCACACATGGTGCATATATATTCAGGCAAAGACCCTCAAAATTTTTGAGGTAGTACGCAGCTTTAATCCTAGCACTTGAAGCCAAAGGCAAGCAGATCTCTTGAGTTCCAGGCTGCCTGAGGCTACACAGTGAGACACTGTAAAAATAAAAAGAGACACCTGTAATCTCAGCAGGTGATCAGAAGGGGGGGTTAAATCCCCTGGAACTAGAGTTACAGGTGATTGTGAGCTCTTTTGAATGTACTGGGATTTGAACCTAGGCCCTCTGGAAGAGCAACAAGTGACTAACTGCTGAGCCAGCACCTTTCAGAGAGGTTTTTCTTTCTGGTTTTGTGAGAGAGGCTCTCTCTACATAGCCCCTGGCTGTCCTGGACCACACTATGTAGATTAGATTGGCCTGGAACACACACAAGGCGGGTAAAGGTGCTTGTTGCACAAGCCTGAGGACCTGAGTTTAAATCCTGGAACCCATGGAAAAGCTGGAAGGAAAGACTTCTGTGCATGTACCCGCACATACATTCATCCAGGAGAATAAAAATACAATAAACAGCTTGTATGAAAAAAGCCATACTCGCTCAGGTTCCTATGCATTTCAGCCTTGAGCCCCTGCAAGAGAACAAGATCTCACTCTGCCCCCCAGGTCCTGGCAATGGTGGGAGGGAGGCTCCATCAGGGTCCTACTCTGGGCTGGCTGCAGCTGCTCAGGGACCTGCTCTGTGGTTTCAGTTACACCAAGGTAGTTTTCAAAGCAAGCAGAGGGCAGGCATCTGCCCTGGAGTGAGGTTACTAAAGGAGTGGCTCTCTGACCATTCTGGGATCACATAAGAGAAGCCCTTTTAGCCAAGAATAGACAGGGAAAAGGAGTAGTCTCCTTGGGTCTTCCTGGCCCCTGTATGATGTGGTGGGAGGGTCTCTTCATTTCTTTACTTGGCTAGGCAGGATATGTGTTGAGGCTTGTTCCAGGGCCTTGGGAACAAGCAAATAAATAAGACAGGCTTTGTGTTCAGGGAGTCCCCACGGAGCTGTGGGGGAAACAGGCACATAAACAACTCCTCTGTGCAGGGGGAGATAAGGCTGCAAGGGGATACCAGGCCAGTGAGTGTGCCAAGGAGCCTTCAAAGGAGATGACAATGGAGAAGTTTCCAGGTAGCCAAGGAAAAAGGACAGCCTGTACCAGGGCTGGGAGGTATGGCAGGGGGATGGTGAGCCTGGAAAACAGGCCAGGCTTAGCACAAAGGGGGAATGGGAGAGGTGCAGGCCTTACCAGAGACTTGATTTGCAGTACTGTTTCAGGTTAGCACCTCACCAGACTTAGAGAACAACAGTTCCATCCTCCACCTCCCACTATATCCCTTACAATGCCTGGTTTTCTACTGCCTTCAAAGCCAACATGTTTACACCCAGAGGGGCTGAGTCTGCAGATTTAAATTCCAGACTTCTCCAAAAAGAGACCCAGTGATAGCTAGGAGCGCCTGAAACTCTGAGATCATAGAAAACTATGTCCTAGAGAAGAGGCCATCTAGCTGAGTGATCATAGCTGAAGGATTCCCAGGATACTTGTGTTCTAAAACCAGAGAGCTCAACACTAGCTGGAAAAACTTTGTTGTTGTTTTTGGTTTTTTGAGATAAGGGCTCTCTGTGTAACCCTGGCTGCCCTGGAACTCACTCTATAGATCAGGCTGGCCTCGAACTCACAGAGATCTGACTGCCTCTGTCTCTGCCTCCTGAGTGCTGGGTTTTAAAGGTGTTTGCTACCAGCACCCAGCTCTTAAAACTGCTTTTTGAAGGAATATGACTTACATGAGAGTCACTTGTTTCAAACACACATCTGCATAGTTATCTGTTCCAAAACCTACAATCAACTGTTTTCAGCAAGTTAGCATTATACAACCATAACAACTCAGTTTTGTATGTGTTTGTGTTCTTGTGTGTACACATGAGTGTGTATAGAGGCCAGAGGACAAACATCATGTCAGCATTCCTCAGTGACTGCCCCGCTCCTGCTCCCAACACACACACAGCGTTAGGCCTCTAGGTTGGGCTGAGTAGCCAGCAAGCCTCAGGGATCCACCTGTCTGTCTCTGCCTCCCCAAGGCTGGAATTACAGACATGTTCTAGGTATCAACCTTATACTTTCAGGGGCTGAACTTTACCAGTTGAGCAATCTCCCAGGACTTTTATTTTTTTATACTAATATTGTGCGTTGAGCACATCCCCCATACTCCCTTGTCTAGCCTTGAATCCCTCCCTTAAAGCCCTTTGTTCTCAGAGGCAGTTTCAATTCCATTTTCTCCCTTTTTCCCCATCACATTCAGTAGACATCTTGCAGGCCTTTCTTTTATGCCACCAATACAAACATGTTATGTTGCTGTTTGAAATCTAGACTAGGCTGTCCATTTGCGTACTACCTCTGTTTCTCAAGTGCTGGGGTTAGAGGTTTGTCCTACACATAAGTGAGAGAAAACACACAATATTTGTCTCTGCTCAGTATCTCTAGTTTCATCCATTTTCCTGCAACTAACATAACTCCTTCTTTATGGCTTAAAAACATTCTGTCGTGAATGGGACATTTTCTTCATCTCTCCCTCTAGACACCTAGACTGGCTCCTGTCCTAGCTTGCTTTTCTACTGTTGTCATAAACAGAATATGGACATAAGCAAAATGGGGAGGAAAGGGTTTATTCAGCTTACAAGTTACATTCCATTATCAAGGGAAGCCACACAGGAGCTGAAGGCAGAAACTAAGGAACTCCGCCTAACTTGTTCTCCATTACTCAACCTGCTTTTGCACCCCTGCTCCTGGGGCTGAGGACTAAACCCCAAGGTCTCATGCTTGCTGGACAAGTATGCTACGACTGAGCTAAATTCCCTTAGCTGTCTTTTTTTTAAAGATTATTTTATTTTATATGTATGAATGTTTTGTGTACACATATGTACCATATGTGTACCTGGTGCCTAAGAGGCCAGAAGGGGACATTGGAGTTATGGATGATAGTGTGGGTCCCACCATGTGGGTGCTGGGACCTGAAGCCAGGGCCACTTCAAGAGCAGCAAACGCCCTAAATGACCAGTTTGCTTTCCTATATGACCCAGGACCATCTACCTACCCAGGGACAGCATCACCCACAGTGTCTGCGTCATCCCACATCAGTTAGCAATCAGTTAGAAAATGCCCTACAGACATTCTCATAGGTCAATCCAATGGCAGCAACTTCTCAATGGAGGCTCCTGTTCGCAGAGACTCTAGTTTGAGCACAGTTCCATACCTTAGCTCTTGGGACTAGAGCTACACTAAAAACTTATGTTCGATTTCTCTGTGACTCCTGACTTGGAGTCCTTTAGGGTACATGCCAAGAAGTGGCATTGCTGGGTCCTATATTGAGGGGTACCCTACATGTGTCAGACAAGGAAGCAAACTGCAAAGAAGTGAGAATAAAAACTCCATTCAGATTGACTTCATCAACTTGGAGCACACCTTCTAGAGAGTCTGATGCCAGGTGGTTTATTCCCAACAAATTTAAACACAGAATAATTTGGGGAAAAAGTTCCCTGGTGCAATACAATCCTTAATACATGAGGAAATATAATTACATTGAAACTGGCCTCATGGAAGAAATGTCACTTCTTCCAAGAGGATGGGTTCTAGAGATAGGCTACCTGTAGGAGCTTAAGGGCCTAAGGAAGGGTCTGGCCTGGTGTTGCTCATACAGATAGTGTAGAGGTCATTTAGACTATTATCCACCTCTGGTCCTGGTTGGGGAAGCTTGGGGGGGGGCCCTGGCTATACAGATAATTTAAGGGTTATTTACACTATTGGGTATCTCTAGTCCTGGTTGTGAAAGCCTGAGGAGCCATTGGCTGTAACGGTCATTTATATTACTACCCACAGCTGGGCGGTGGTGGTATACGCCTTTAATCCCAGCACTTAGAAGGCAAAGGCAGGCAGAACTCTGAGTTCGAGGCCATCCTGGTCTACAAAGTGAGTTCCAGGATAGCCAAAGTTACACAGTCCTGGTTGTAGGAGCTTGATATGGCCTGGCCCCACAGAGAGTGCAGATCACCAGGCTATTAATCACTTCCAATTCACAGATTTCTGAATGGAAAGAGAGGTTTTACAGCTTTTCTACTGCAAAGACAATTTTTTGCATGCTTAACAGGCAGATTTATGAGTTCAAGGTCTACAAAGTGATTTTTGGGACAGCCAAGGTTACTACACAGAGAAACCTTGTCTGGAGGAAAGTAATAAACAAACAAAAAAAAACCAAAAAGATCCTGTAAGGCATTTTCTTAATTAGTGATTAATGTGGGAGGGTCCAACCAGTGCTGGATGGTGCCAGCTGGGGTTGGTAGTCCTTGGTTCCATAAGAAAGCAGTGTGAGCAAGCCATGAAGAGCAAGCAACACCCCCTCCATGAGCTCTGTGTTAGCTCCTGCCTCCTGTTTGAGTTCCTGTCCTGACTTCCTTTGATGATGGATGGTGATATGGCAGTGTAAGCCAAATAAACCCTTTCCTCCACAACTTTTTGGTCATGGTGTTTCATCCCAACAATAGAAACACTAAGGCAGCTGCCATGCTTCTCCATTTCCTTCCACCTCCGCTCTCTTTCTTTGAGACAGGGCCTTGCTGTATAGCCCTGGTTGCTCTTGAATGCCCCCAGTAGACCAGGCCAACATTAAGTCCTCCTACCTCTGCCTCCCGAAGGCTGAATCACAGGCTTGCACCACCAGGGCCAACTTCCCCAACTTCAGGATAATGGGATTATAACTGTTGCTTCAAAGAATGGTCACACACAAGTGTTTATGTGAGTGCACATTTTTCTTTGTTGTTGAGTAATTGCTTAGGATAAGTCTCTGTGTAGTAAATACACCTTTAATTCCAGGGAACTACAAAGCTGTTCTTGGAAGCAGCCAAACTGTTACATCCAAGCCAACCACCAGAATTCTAGTCATGCCCATTGTGGTGGCACATGCCTTTAATCCCAGCACTCAGGGAGGCAGAGGCAGGGGGATCGCTGTGAGTTTGAGGCCAGCCTTGTCTACAGATCGAGTCCAGGACAGCCAAGGCTACACAGAGAAACCCTGTCTTGAAGAAAAACTGGGGAAAGGTTTCTCTGTGTAACCCTGTCGTGGATGTCCTGGAACTTGCCCTATAGACCGGGCTGACTTCAAGCTCAAAGATCCACCTGCTTCTGCCTCCCAAGTGCTATGATTAAAGGCATGTACCACCCCCCCCCCAGGTCATTCTGTTTGTTTGTTTGTTTGTTTGTTTGAGACAGGGTTTCTCTGTGTAACAGAACTCTGGCTGTCCTGGGCTCACTTTGAAGACCAGGCTGGCCTTGAGCTCACAGAGATCCACCTGCCTCTGCCTCTTGAGTGCTGGAGTTTAAGGGGTACACCACCACCTTCTGGCCTCCACAGGCACTGCACTCACATGAAGCCATAAATACACAAATAGATAATAAATCTTTATGAAGAAAAAGAAAATTTGTATATTATAAATTGTTTGGGCACCAAGTTGGTCTAACCTCAGGCCTGAAGTTCTTCCCTAGGAGAATATGAGAGTTCAACATGACCAATAGTCTCTCCCACAAAAGCTGCTCCAGAGCAGCCTAGATGTGGAAAGGGATAGAAACGGGTTGGGTCAAGAAGTCCAGATATCTGCACAGCCAATTGAGATCCCAAGGGGGCACCTCCCATGACTATAGGGATCTGCAGGGCCTCAGAAGAGATTAGGAAAGCATGACATTCCTGGCTGCAGACCAGCTCCACATAACCCCAGAGAAATTCGGGAGATGGATGGTGCCAGCAGAAAAGAGCTTAGAGGCTCAGCAGGGAATTAGGCCAGGGCCCACACAGCCACCACTGAATCTCTTCCCTTTTGAGGGGTCACAGATGGTGACATCCACCCATCCTTGAATTCAACAAATGTTTATAGAGTGAGTGTAAACATTAGTATCAGGCTTCTGCCTATCCGCAAGGTGGGGCTTAGAGTATATTGGAAGACACAAGCAGTAAAGAACCAAGAAAACAACGGGGTGTGGTGGCACACCCCAGTAACCCCAGCAGTCAGGAGGATGGGGTCAGAAAGAAGTTCAAACTCATCTTCAACCACACAGTGAGATCAAGGTCAGCGTGGGTCCGATGAGACCATCTCAAAGACAGAAAACAAGAAAAGAAAAAGAAACTAGGGAAACATGATGACAGTCCATGTCAGGAGGGAACTGTCTCACAGGGATGACCTTTGAGAACAGAGCTCTGTGTGTCAGGGAAAGTTGCTCAAAGCCCGAGGCTGATGGAGCCTGTGTGGTCTAAATAGTGGCAGACGACGGGATTCCAGGAGGTAGGGAGGCAAGGGCTAGGAGTGTCTGAGGGTTGTAGCAAGGATCTTGATCTAGTTGTGTGTGTGATGAGGAACCTGTAGAGGGTTTGAGAAGGGTAGAGAAAAAAATGCTGTGGTTTCCCCCTTCCCCCTTGTTTTGAGCCAGGCTGGCTTCAACTTCTTTCTTTCTTTCTTTCCTTCCTTCCATTTTAAATGATTTGTTTATCTTTATTTTATGTACATTAGTATTTTGCCTACATGTAGGTCTGTGTGAGGGTGTCAGATTCCCTGAAACTAGAGTTACAGGCAGTTGTGAGTGGCCATGTGGGTGCTAGGAGTTGACCTCCAGTCCTCTGGAAGCCAGAGCTCTTAACCACTGAGCCATCTCTCCAGCCTTTCTTTCTTTCTTGGACTAATTGTGTAGACCAGGTTGGCCTCAAACTCAGAAATCTGCCTGCCTCTGCCTCTTGAGTCCTGGGATTAGAGGTGTGCACCTCCACTGCCTGGTTGTTTTCATTTTTAATGAACACAATTGAAGAAGCCTAGTCTTAGCTAGGCTGTGATGGTGCATGCCTTTAGTTTCAGTATTGGGAGGCAGAGGCAGGTGGATCTCTGAGTTTGAGGCCAGCCCGGTCTACAGAAAGAGTTCCAGGATGGCCAGATCTGCACAAAGAAACCCTGTTTCTAAAAACCAAAAGAGAGAGAGAAGAAAAGCCCAGGCTGGCCTCAGACTTCCTAGGTAATCCAGTATGGTCTTGAACTACTGATCCACTTGCCTCCATTTCTCAGGACTGTAGGCATTGGCTACCACTCTCAGCTTCTCTTCCACTCTCTAAAAGAAACTTCGGATTGGTACAGAGAGACTAGACCTGTAGGGAAGAGGGTGAAGTCCAAATAAACTATGAAGGTGGCTTGGTATTGCTGGTGCTCATAGAGACTGGAGTAGAGTATGGAACACCCATTTGGGAACACCAGGATTTGCGGATGTGGGTGGACAGAAGGGAGCTGAGGACGGTGGGCTCCAACTCGGCAAAGGAGGGCTGCGTGACCTGAGACCTGAGATGGAGAGCATCGAGAGAGACGCAGAGCAGGGTGCTGGGCAGGTATGGGTTGGTAACAACTTAGATCTAACTCAGGGGAGAGACAAGGGTTGCTGGGAGCTCGTGGTGTTTGTGAGATTGAAGCCCTTGTCATTTGGCCAGAGAGATGGTAAGGTGAGGGCATTCCGGAACTCTTCAGTAGTTGGAATGTGTTGAGTGTTTTTTGTAACCTCCAGGAAGGCCCTGAAAAAAAAAAAAAAAAACATCACGCTTTGGCTGACGATGGTGGCCCAACTAAAGAGAAAGCCCTTCTTCCCTTTGTAGCCTCTTCCTCCAGTAGCTTAGGTATATTTTTGCCACCAGCTCCTGAAGCAGATGCCCATCCCCTTCTCCTAACAGTCTGAGGTTAGAAAGTGTAACAAAGCCCAGAGAGTGAGGAGACTTAGGACCAGGAGGGCAGAGGCCTCTGTGAGTCGGTGTCAAGCTGGTGAAGGAGGCAGAGAAATGGGAAAGGACGGCAGAAAAGGAGGGGGAAAGAGGGCCTGAAGACAGCTCAGCTCCTAAAGAGCCTGCTGTAAGAGCGTGAGAAGCTCAGGCCGGGCCCCAGAACACCTTTGAAAATGCTGGGAGGGTGCTAGTGCTGGGGAAGTGGAGACTGCGGAAATCTTGAGGCTCCATCACTGTCTAGACGGCACTTAGTAAGATCCTGGTCAAGTGCGAGACCTTGTCTTAGAAAGAAACAACCAAAAAAAGCAAGGTCAGTGGTGCCTGATACTGATTCCTGGCTTCCACATGTATACTCACACACATGCTCGCTCGCTATCTGTTTGTCCATCCATCCATCTGCTAGTCTATTTATCTACCTATCTATCGATCCATTACCAGCCTATCTATCTCTCTATCCATCTACCTGACTGCCATCTCTTTGTCACCTTTCACAAACACACACATATTCTCACACATGCTCACTATCTATCTAGCTGTCTGTCTAGCCATCTCTATCTATCCATCCATTTACCAGTCTATCTATCTATCCATCTACTTGACTCTCATCTCTTTGTCACCTTTCACACACACACAAAGACAAAGACGAAGAACGAAGATGAAGACGAAGAAGAAAGCGCAGGAGTGTGGTGGCCCACGCTTTTAATCTCTACACACAGGAGGTCTTGACAAGCTATCACAGACAGATCTCTGTGAGTCTAAAGCCAGCCTGGTCTACATAGCAAGTTTCAGGTTAGCCACGGCTACATTGAAAGATACTGCCTCAAAAATAAGAAAATATGGGGCTGGAGAGCTGCTTTAGTGATTAAGAGCACCCACTTCTCTCCCAGAGGATCCGGGTTCAATTCCCAGCACCCACATGACAGCTCACAACTGTCTGTAACTCCAGTTTCAGATGACTCAGCACCCTCTTCCGACCTTCTTGGACACCAGTCAAGCAACTGCTACACATGTATACACATGCAGGCAAAATACCCATTACACATAAATAAGTGAGGAGGAGAGGAAGAAGAGCTGGGAAAAAGCAGTGTAGCGTGCTTGCCTAGTACAGACCAGGCCCATAGTACCCCCCTAAGAAAGCAGCCAAACTAATGAATGAAATAAGGAAGTCAGAATCAGGCTAACACTGGGGTCAAGATGGAGAGGCCGGTACAATGACCCTAGGTAGGAGCTGAGGAAATGGCACCTGGAGAGGAACTTTCAAAGCCTCCAGTTTCAAACCTGGAAAGGTCTCCAGGGACCAAGCAGATTGCTCTTTCCCCAGAAACAGAAACTGGTTTTAAAGGAGGAAATGGGAAAGAAAAGAGGAACAGAGAAGACCATTTTCAAGCATTAGTAGCCTCGGGGAGACAGTCAACACCTCCAGGCTGAACTCAGAAAGCTCCGGTCCTGCATTTCCCCTTTCCCTATTTGGTGACTGTCCAGGCTCTGTGGGGACTGTTTTGTCCGCTGCCTTCTGGAAACAGATGTAATCATGGTCTTTACGGCCAGACGCTGCCCTTTCCCGCGCCCTCCACCCTGGGACTCCTGTCATGTGCTCCCAGGCCCGCCTATGATGACCCCGACGGGCACATGAGCTGCGGCTCCGTGGATGGGACGCTGGAGGTGTGGTCATTTCCTAAGGAGCAGCTTGGGTGGGCACTGGCGTGGGGGTGGGCACTGGCGTGGGGGTGGGCACTGGCGTGGGGGTGGGTGGGAGGGGAGATGCCTGACTCAGCTTCCCCAAGCTGGGCTGGGAGCCAAAGAAAACACAGCTGGAGATGAAGAGAGGAGGGTGTCAGGCGGAGGCGATCCGTGCTGACCTCTCGGGCAGGAACCCAGCGTGGCATCCCGTGGCTGGTGGGGCTGGTGTTTATTTGCTTGGACCAGCTCTTTCCTCCAGTTGTACTTCAGTTGCTCAATCTGTGTAACAGAGAGGCAGGAAGACCGGCACGATGGCGTTTTGTAGCCATCCTAGCTCCTGGAAAGGCTGAGGCACACAAAGTCAAGGACTGGCTGGGTTACAGCGTGAGGGCAAGGTCGGCTTGGAAAACTTTGTGAGACCCTGTCTCAAAACAAAAATCAGAAAGAGCCAGGTGGGTGGAGGCAGTGCAGGCCTTTAATCCCTGCCCTCGGGAGGCCGAGGCAGGTGGAGCCCTGTGAGTTCAAGGCCAGCCTGGTCTACAGAGCTAGTTTCAGAACAGCCAGAGCTCTACAGAGAAACCCTGTCTTTAAAAAAAAAAAAAGATAAGAGAGAAAGAATGTCAACATTGAGAGCACAAGCTTCGGGTCAGACTGTCTTGAGCTAATTCCTGACCCCTTTGGAAGCAATGATGCCTGTCCTATAGCACTCATGAAAGTTGTGTTGTGTTCTGTCGATTCACACATTCCGAGAGCAGTCTGTCAAGCAAGCAGTTATTACTAATATCGACTCTGTTTATTGAGTCTGTTGGTGTTCATAGGCTAGTTTTAGCACTTGTATACTTTATCGCATAAGGCCTTGCTGCCACTTAATCGCTCTCATTTTGCAGATGTGGAAACTGAGGCTCGGGATGAGATTTTGCCGTTTCCTCTAGAACAATGTGCCCCTGTCCAGCCAGCAGCCCATCCCCTCAGAGGCTGATCATGTCTGTTCATGCTACAGCAACAGAGTTGTGTGAAGCATAAAATGCTCCCTCTGGCTCTTTCCCAGAAACACTGCCTGATGTGCTTTAGCAAAAGATTTGAACCAGGTCTGCTTACAGAGCACTTGGCTGATGGGCTAGCCTGGTGTTAGAGGCCTGGCTGGCCTGGCCATGCACAGAGGATGTCCTTTTGAGTTCCAGGAGATCTCCAGTTTCCTCAGAGCCATGGACAAATGTGAAGAGTTTTGACAGGGCCTTGCCCCCATCTTGCAAGGCAAACTGTGACACTCAGGGAGACTGCCAAAGTCCTCACTGGGCTGCACTCTGCCAGCATCACTGAGGGGTGAGACCACAGCACACTGTGAGAGAAAAGTCACACAACTGAAAAGGAAACCTGAGCCTGCAAGCCCCTGGAGTCAAGGCGAGGGACCGCACCTTCTCCCGCCCGGCCGGGTCACACCTGTGCCTGGGTTAGTGAGTTCCAGCCTAGATGTCCCTCAGCTGAAGAACGGACTTTTTTTAAGTGGTGTATTTACACAATGGAGTATAACTCAGCTGTTAAAACCAATGACATCATGAAATTTGCAGGCAAACAGATGTAACTAGAAAAAAAAAATCATCCTGAGTGAGATAACCCAGACCCAGAAAGATGAACATGGTATGTACCCATTTATAAGTGGATATTAGCTGTAAAGGAAAGGATGAGCGTGCCGAAGTCCACAGACTCAGAGAAGCTAAGTAACAAGCAGGGGACACATGGATCTCCCTGTGAAAGTGAAAACAGAATAGACATCGAAGGTGGCTTGAGGGGAGTGCCTGGGGAAGAGTTTAAGTGGAAAGTGGGTACAAGAACGGGTGGGATCAGATGGGGGTGGGGGAGGATGGAGATAGAAAATACTGGGAGAGACAACGGGAATGGGGGATGAGCTGAAAACTCAGTGCAATGGAAACGCCCAGGAATCGACTAGGGTGACGCCTAGCAATAAGGGACATGGAGCCTGAACTGGCCATCTCCTGTAACCAGGCAAGACTTCCAGGAGGGGGTGGGACACCACCCAGCCACAAAACCTTTGACCTACGATTTGTCCTGCCTGTAAGAGGTGCTGGGATAAAGGTAGCACAGAGATTGTGAGAGTGGTCACCAGTGACGTGTCCAGCTTGAGACACATGCCATGAGAGAGCCCACCCCTGACACTGCCAGAGGGCCAGGCGCCAAAGGCTGGGGTAGCCCAGAGACCTAGGAGATAGAAAATAACTCCTAATGATACTCTCCTACACTCACAGATTGGTGCCTAGCCCAATTGTTACCAGAAAGGCTTCACAGCAACCAATGGAAACAGATGCAGAGACCCACAGAAGAGGGAAGGAAGGATTGTAGGAACCGGAGGGGTCAAGGACACCACAGGAAAACTCACAGAATCAACCAAGCTGGGCTCATGGGGCCTCACAGAGACTGAAGCAACAATCAGGGAGCCTGCACAGGACTGGCCTAGGCCCTCTGCATGTATGTTACAGTCGTGTAGGTTGGTCTTCTTATGGGATTCCTAATGGCGGGAGCAGGGGCCATCTCAGACTCTTTTGCCTGCTTTAGGGACCCTTTCCTTCTACTGGAGTGCCTCGTCCAGCCTCAATATTTGGGGAGGTGCCTAGTCTTACTGCAGCTTGATATGTCATGGTTGGTTGATCTTCTAAGAGGCGGGGGAGGGGATGGTGGGGGAGACTGGAGGAGAGAAGGGAGGGGAAATTGCGGTCAGGATGCAAAACAGAAAGAAAGAAAATGTATTTATATGTGTATATATAAAACAGTGGGTTCCAGGCCAAGCCGGGTTATCTAGACCCTCTCTCAGAACAAAACAACAAACACCAACGGGGCTGTGTGGTTGGGAGGGAGGGTTAAGTACACAGGGAAAGGAAGGTTGCTGAAAACATCCCCATCTAACCAGATAACAGAACGACAGGAGCCATTAGGGAGGTGGACAAGCCCTCTTGACAAAGGGAACAGCACAAGCAAAGACCCTGAGCATGGAAAAGGTGAGTGGGCAAGGGCTGGTTAACAATTGTACCTAACCCTTGCAAGCAGCTGGATAACACAGGGACTCTGTCTGAAAAAGGAAGATGGCCGGAGAGGAAGAGGCGGGAAGAGATGAGGGAGGAAGGACAGAAGGAAGGCAAGACAGTCTCTTTCTGTTTGGAGGGTGCTAGGAACTGAACCCAGGGCCTAGTGCATATAAGACAATGCTTCGAAGTACTGGAACCCACTTTGGAGACCATGCTGGCCTCGAACTCACAGAGATCTACCAGCCTCTGCCTCCCAAGTACTGGGATTAAAGACATGTGCCACCATGCCAGGCCTTTGTTTTTGGTTTGTCTTGTTTTTGCTTTGTTTTTCAGGGTGCTTCATTTCTTAAAATATTTATTTTAATTGTGTGTGTGTGTGTGTGTGCGCGCGCCTTTGTGAGGGTGTGCATGTGACCACAGTGCCTACCAAGGCCAGAGGCATCAGCTCTCATGGAGCTGGAGTTGCAGGTTGTGAGCTATCTGATGTGGGTATTGGGAATTGAACTCAGGTCCTCGAAGTGTAGTGTGTGCTTAGCCATTGAGCCATCTTTCTGGACCCCAGGTTTGTGTCTTGAGTCAAAAGGGGAAGGCCACTCCCTTGAACTCGAGGCCATACAGGCCTGGCTTCCTCTGGATGGCCTCAGCACTCTCTCTTCGAGCTGCGTGCTTTGTGGTGTGTGCCTCTAATCATATTGGCATTTCTTCCTTGCTCGTGGTATGGCATAGGCTATGCCCAGCGCTTGCACTAGACCCATTAAGGCTGGGGAGGGGTGTATCTCATTTGGTAGAGTGTTTGCCTAGCATGCACAAGGCCCTGAGTGTGCCGTCCCCGAACCACACAGACCAGGAGTCATGCTGTACACCTGTGATCCCAGCACTCTGGAGATGGAGGTAGTTCTAGGCCATCCTTAGTGGCTTAGAGAATTCAGGGCTAGCCTGGGCTACACGAGGACCTATCTCAATCCCTCCCCCAAACCAAACCAAACCAAACCAAACCAAACCAAACCAAACCAAAACACTGCTCCCTCAACCCTTTAACATACAGTGTGCGATTAGATAAGGGTACTAAGGAATGACATTCTTGGATGTAAGCACTGGTCCTTCAGAGAGGAGTCTAGACATCTCCCTGTGCTATCAACCCCATCTCACAGTGCTTAGGAACAATCCCTGAACTCTATAGTAACAAGCACAAAATTGTCTCAACCTCCATTTTCCTGCCAGCGAGAATTCCTAAGACAGCCAGCCCCACAGACTGGAAGAAGGTAAACGCGGATCCAGGGTGATTAGCCATTCTTGTTTGCCTGAGACTGAGTGGATACCCACGCACAGTTCTGAATCCAGGAAGGTCCTGGGCAGCACAAAACTGCAAAACTATTCAGTCTAGCTAAAACTGAGCTAGCTGAGTGCTGAGTGTTAAGTAGATGCTCAGTAAACATTATCAGTTCTTGTTTTCTCTTTTGCCCGCATGGCTACAAAAAGATAGCCAGCATCTACTGTCCATTTTCCACGTTGGTGCTCGGAACTGTGTGGGCAACGCGTGGCTCGTGCGCGCGCCGCAGGGTGGGGTGGAGGTGGGGGGAGGCAGTTTGCGGAGTAGCTATTCCCAGGCTTCACCGAAGAATTCAGAGACCCCTCAGACAGTAGAAGCCTCCCTCTGGGGTGATTCTAGTTGCTCTGCCGCCTGTGTTCTCCTCCTGGCCTTAAAATACTTGTTAGGATTGCATCTCCAAGAGGGGGATGTCCCGGGGTCCTAAAATCCTGCAGCCGACTGGGGTCCCGATGGTTGTGAGAGAAAGAAAAAAAGAGAAAGAAAAGGGAAAATAGGCCTGGGCATTGACTTCCGCTGGCCCTGCATGGAGACCGAAGTGCGCGTTCGCATAATGAGGCACTCGGTGCTGGATGAGGAAACTGAGGCTCGGTAGCCGAGTGAAGGGCTGTGCTGAGGAGAGTGCAGGAAGGGCTGAGTGATTGGAATTTGACAGCTGTGTCCTGGCAAGCCACTTTTCTCTTTCCTTTTAGGAGCGAGTCCCCCACTTGCCCAGACAAGCCGGGCTTGTCACAGGCTCGGGACTGCCCTCTCCACCCTCCCGGCCGCCAGCGTCCCGCCCCGTCCCTTCCCAGCCCCCAAGGAGGAGGGGAGAACAGCAGCGGGGAGGGGGGGTCGGAAAGCCCAGGCTTATAAAGGCTGCCGGACCCGCGCTCCCCGCCAGACCCCGCCTCCCGGATTCCCTGCGCCGCCTGCTGCCCCACTTGACCGCGCCGTCCCCCAGCTCCAGCGCTAAGTGAGTTGGGGCGCGTCCCCAGCGCATATGTCCAGGCCCTCCGGAGCCGCTGCAGTGGCTCACTGAACCCAGGTGGGGAGGAAAGCGGATGGAGGAGGGCGCTGGGATGGGGCACCAGGCGAGATGCCTGATGAGAGAGATTTAGGACCTGGGAGAGCCGGGGGACCCAGAAGACAGTGGTTAGCGGGGCCACCCCAGCGCGCGGCCTGGGAGACCGCAAGCCGCTCAGCAGGAATGCGCGTGTGGTCGTTGCCATACCAACGTACAAGCCAGCACACGCCCTCCTCTGAAGAAAAAGGGAAAATGGTGGCGGGGGGGATGGGGGTTCATCCTCCCGAGGTCCAAAGTCATCACGCGGGGGTTGCACGAGGGAACCGAGCCCCAAATCCTTTGGAGGCAGGGCGCAAGATGCATAGCGCTTCGGAACCTCGGTTCTTTCATCTGGCAAATGGAGATAAGTTGATTGGTTCCGAGTGCCTGCAACAGTTTTATGGGAAGTAACGGTACGGGCCAGTACTAGTTGCACGTCCAAGGAGTGGTTTTGAGCAGCCCAGATGACACCTGCGACCCCACCCTGCCCCCAGGCCTGGTCGTCATGGCCCTGCTCCGGGCCCTCTTCCTAGCATTCCTGGCAGGTGCCCACGCCGAGCTCCCGGGCTGTAAGATCCGCGTCACCTCCGCGGCGCTGGAGCTGGGTAAGGTGGGCGGCGGGCGGCGTGGACCGGGTGGGGCGCCCTGGCCGCGGGCGCGAGAGCTGAGGGTCTCCGTATTCCCTCAGTGAAGAAGGAGGGGCTGCGCTTTTTGGAGCAAGAGCTGGAGTCTATCACCATCCCAGACGTGCACGGTGCGAAGGGCCATTTCTACTACAACATCTCGGAGTAAGTAGGACCTGGGGGCGGGACATCAAAGCTGGTGGGCCGGCTTGGAAGACCTCCGGACTGGGCGGGTCTGGGCGTGGCCAATTAAGTGGGACGGGACCTTAAGAAACGGGTAGGGCTACAGGGTAAAACCCGAGGCGGTAGGCGGACCCAGGAAAAGGGAATTGGAACCAGTAGAATCGAAGCTTGGACAGTAGAACACTGTGAAGTGTTCTGGAAGGATTTACCTGTGAGTGACAGTGGAGTCTAGCTATAGAGTGCCGCTAAAAGGGGAGAAGCTTAGGATGGGAGAGATAGGAGAGCTGTGATGTGGGGTGAGTTAAAGTGATGGAGGCAAAATCAAAGCAGAGCCTGGCCTGTGATCCAGCACTCAGGAGGCTGGGGACAGATAGCAAGTTGAAAGCCAAATTAGGCTTTAAAACAAAACAAAACAACAAAAAACAGGTCTAGCAATCTTAGTGTGGGCAGAGGATGAGGTGCAATTAACAAGACTATAGGTATTTCATTATTTATTTATTTATTAAGATTTTATTTATGCGGGGGCTGAAGAGTTGCGCCAGAGGTTAAGAGCACTGGCTGCTCTTCCAAAGGTCCTGAGTTCAATTCCCAGCAACCACATGGTGGCTCACAACCATGTATAGTGAGATCTGGTGCCCTCTTTTGGCATGCAGGTGTACATGCAGACAGAACATAAATAAAATACTCAATAAAAAGATTGTATTTATGTGCTTTAGTGTTTTGTCTGCATTCATGTCTGTCTGAGGCTGTTGGATCTCCTAGAATTGTTAGATAGTTGTGGGCTGAAGTGTGGGCGCTGGGAATTGAACCCCGGTCCTCTTGAAGACCAGACAGTGCTCTTAACTGCTGACCCGTCTCTCCATCCCCTATTTATTTATTCTTTTTTTTTTTTTAAGTTTTTTAGTTTTGTTTTTGTTTTCCAAGACAGAGTTTCTTTGTGTAGCCTTGACTGTCCTTGACTCCCTTTGTAGACCAGGCTGGCCTGGAACTCACAGAGATCAGCCTGCCTCCCTGAGGGCTGGGATTACAGACAAGTGCCACCACGCCGGGCTTTATTTATTCTTGAGATAAGGTCTTATTATGTAGTCCTGCCTGGCCAAATTTACTATATAGACCAGGCTGCAGAGACTGGCCTGCCTCAGCCTGTTGGGTGCTGGGATAAGAGGCATGTGCCACTATGCTGGTTTTTTTTTTTTCTTTTTCTTTTTTTTTAAACAGACAAACCTTTTGTGTGTAATATAGTATAAACATATATATGTAGTTCTTTCAAAAGAATCACTTGGGCTCACAAATTCAAGATAAGTATAAGTAACAAACAGAGACTGCCTTTGTTTTGCAGGGCTTCTCTGTGTGGCTCTGATGGTCGTGGGACTCTCTCCATAGACCAGGCTGGCCTCAAGCTCAGAGATCTGCCTACCTCTACCTCCTGAGTGCTGGGGTTAGAGGTGTGCGCCACCAATGCCCGGCTGCTCCTTTTAAACAGTAAATACATTTTTTTTTTAAATAGTGGTGTACAGCTTTAATTCCAGCATTCAGGGAGTCAGAGGCAGGCGGATCTCTGTGAGTTCAAAGCCCAGCCTGGACTACAAATCAAGTCCAAGGCTACACAGAGAAACCCTGTCTGGGGGTAGGGGGAGAGGCTGTTTTTAACCCTAGATCCAGAGAGGTTTGAGTTCTTGAGGGACAAAGGAAAACTCCACCTAGCTTGCCCAGACTGTAGTTAGAAGAGGAGGGATGAAGTCCCTGTGGGTTGGTGAGTCCACTCCCCTTGGCCCCAGACCGACCCTGCCCCCTGCCCTCTGCAGTGTGAAGGTCACACAGCTGCGGCTGATATCCTCGGAGCTCCACTTCCAGCCGGACCAGGAGCTGTCGCTGCACATCTCCAACGCATCCCTGGGGCTGCAATGCCGGAGGCAGCTCCTCTACTGGTTCTTGTGAGGACCCTGCATGCTCAGGGTGGGGCTGGTGGCTGGGCCTAGAGTCCGTGAGCCTCCCCGGCCTTCAGTTTCTCCACTCAACACGAGGGTTTGGTAGGATATCTGGCAAAAGATCAAGAGGGCATATCACGAGGGCAAATGAGTCTCCGCCCTAGCTGAGGCGCTGGAGGCAGCAGCGAATGGCTGCGAGGGAAGGTACTTTGGTACTTTGTCCATTCTCTAAGTTGATAACTTTACGCCTATGCTTATGCAAACAACACCGGTTAAACTCATTGGATCATAAAACAAAAGCGTTCTGAAATAAAGGCGGGTCATATTGGGAAGAAGGGTTCAGGCATGGTGGGGCATGAGAGGGCAGCGGGGTTATGTATGATCACAAATACTTGGTGCAAGTATGAAAAAAAAGAGCTATCTTGTTGTATAGCGTAAGGAGAAGGGTAGTGAAGGCCCAGTTAATCTCCCACTGGGGTGAATGTGAACCCCCCATGCTTTGGCAGCTATGATGGGGGCTACATCAATGCCTCGGCCGAGGGTGTGTCCATCCGAACAGGTCTGCAGCTCTCCCAGGATCCCACTGGGCGGATTAAAGTATCCAATGTCTCCTGTGAGGCCTCTGTCTCCAGAATGGACATGGCCTTCGGAGGAACCTTCAAGTAAGTCCTAGCTCCAGGGCATACCTTTTGAGCCCCACTGTCCAATTTCCTCATGTGTTTAGAAAGCATTTAGAGCTCAGCTAGAAGGAGTAGAAGACTCGTCTAGAGGACCCAGGAAGTGAAACCAAGGCAGTGTTCTGGGTGGTGGGATTTAGACAGAGGGTGATCTGGGAAAGGCTGTATGGAAGAGGAGGCATCTGAGCCCAGTCAGGAGGCTGCAGAGGGCAGGAACACTGGGGAGGGTATTGGGGGATACAGAATAGATGTGGGGGGTCTCTGAGCAGCTGTGAGTATGTGAAACAGGTGACAGGGGAGGGAGCCTTGAGGGTCAAGCTGGAGAGGGGCGGGGTTTAGATCTTGGAGAATTTTAATGAGGAGCTGGCTGGAACTGAGGAGCCCTTGTTGTAAGTGTATCTTTTGGGCACTGTCATGTCCCCTGGGCCTAGTTTGTGGTTGCAGGGGCTAACCCAGGCTCTCCTCTCCTTGCAGGAGCATGTATAACTTCTTCTCCACTTTCATCACTTCGGGGATGAGGTTCCTCCTCAACCAGCAGGTGTGGGCAGTGACAGGTCTGGGTAGCAAAGTGGGGGTGGCCTGGCTCTGAGAAGCCCTGACTCTGGCCCCGTCCATCCCCCAGATCTGCCCTGTACTTCACCACGCTGGGACAGTGCTGCTCAACTCTCTCCTGGACACGGTGCCTGGTGAGTCACTGCTGGTGGGGCCTGGAGCCTGGGCTAGGGGTAGGAGGAAGCTACCACACAGCATCTCAGAGAACCCCCCCCCTCCTGGTCCAGCCGTGGACTGGTCCTGGGTTCAAATGTGTCATTGACTTGCTGTGTAACCTCAGGTAGGTAAAGACTTGTCTCTGGGCTTTGGATTCCTCGTCTGACTGGTAACACCACCCCCAGGAGTTGCCACAATCTTTAATAGGCACTTGCCGATCATGCCCGCCCACATTTGTTTTCATTAGCTTGCATTTCATAGCTGCTCAATTAACAGAAGAGTCCCTTCTTCCTAAGCCAGCGTGTCTGTCTTCTGTGGCTCAGCCATCTTGTCCCACCAGGTCCATTGGGTAAAGGGCATTGAAAAAGAAGGCAGGGGAAATGACTCCTTCGCTGTCTCAAACATTTTAAACAGTACGTGTGTGTGTGTGTGTGTGTGTGTACACACCCATGCCACGCTGTATGTGTGGATGTCAGGGGACAACATGGTGGAGCTGTGGTTACATCTGCCTTTGTATGGGTTCTGAGGACTGAACTCAGGTGGCTGGGCTTTGGAGGCACACACGCTCCTTTGTCTGATGAGCTATTTCCCTGGCCCCTCCTCTTCGATCTTGCTTAGTGATTTCGTGAAAGCCTTACTGTAGCGATAGTAATAGATGGAGTAGCCTATCACGGAGCACATACACCACTCCAGGCCCTAAGCGCTTCCCACCTAAAGCCAATTTGATTTTCATAAGAACCCTGTGAGGTGCTGAGCATGGTGGCACACAGCTTTAACCCCAGCACTTGGGAGGCAGAGCCAGGCGGATCTCTGTGAATTTGAGGCCAGCCTGGTCTACAGAGTGAGTTCCAGGACAGCCACAGCTACACAGAGAAACTCTTGTCTCAAAAAAACAAAACACAACAAACAAAAAGAACCAGATGTGCGGAGTGTCACTGTTTTTATGATTGAAAGGCACGGAGAGGTTAGGCAGCAGCCCCGATGTCCCCAGGCTTTGAGTGACCCAAGCCCCTTTCCGCAGTGTGCAGCTCAGTGGATGACCTTGTTGGCATCGACTACTCCCTCCTGAAGGACCCTGTGGTCTCCAACGGCAATCTGGATATGGAATTCCGGGTGAGCTGCCTGGGTTGGTGCCTGTGACCTCTGACCACCAGTCTGCTTTCGTCCTGTCTGTGGCTGTCTGAGCAGGGCTCTGAGGGGCCACGCTCTGCCTGGCGCAGGCTCCTGCAGGCTTAGGTTCAGCCTCTTGGATCCAGAGGCTGAGCCCTACCTTTCATTCCATTGTCTCTGCAGCTCTTCTTGTTCTGCTGTGCCCCTCACAAGTCCTTACTCCAGGGACTTGCTTATGCCCCGCCCATCTCCTGCCTGTGAGTCACGTGCTAACATTAGTCTTTTGGTTTCTGAGGGGAATTGAGTCCAAGCCCTCCACGGATACCATGCTCTAAGGGTGTTCAAGTTCATGATATAAAATGGTGTCACATTTGTGTGACATTATAACTTACAAACATCCTTTGATAGGTGTGTGTGTATGTGTGTGTGTGTGTACAAACATATGTGGAGATGCGGAGGTCAGAGGACAACTTGTGAGAGTTGATTCTCTTCTTCCGTCTAGGGTCCTGGGTATCAAATTTAGGTCCTCAGGATTGGCAGCAAGCTCCCTTACCTGCTGAGCCATCCGGCCATCCTGACAGTGCTCTTTTGTTTGTTTGAGATAGGGTTTGTATCCTGGCTGTCCTGGAGCTTCCTTTGTAGATTAGACTGGCCTCAAACTCACAGAGGTTCTCTTGACTCTATTCTCAAATGGTGGAATTAAAGGCAGCCATACTTCCTCCTTTTCTTCTTTGTCTTCGTCTTCTTCTGATCTATTTTTATTTTCTGTGTATGCATGTGTGTATGTGCACCACATATGTGAAGAGAGTGTCAGAAGCACTGGACCTGAAGAACATGTGGTTGCTGGGAATTGAAGCCACATCCTCTGGAAGAGCAGCTGGTGCTCTTAACCACTGAGCCATCTCTTCAGCCCCCAACTGCTGCTCTTAATTATAGTTGAATTTGTGGGTGTGAAAATACAGCTGTATTACTAATTTTTTTTTTTTTTTTTTTTTTTAGTTTTAGAAATAAGTATTTCAGCCTGGCGATGCTTGTGAACACTAATCCTAGCACTCGCTGAGTTTGAGGCCATCCTGGTCTACAAAGCCAGTTCCAGGACAACCAGGGATACACAGAGAAACTCTGTTTCGAAAAAAGAAAAAGAGTATTTAATACAGAGACCTTAAAAGAAAGAGTGAAGATTTCCTGGATAGCAGGAGGGGTGCCTGGTAGGGTATCATTTAGCTTCTAGTCTGGGACCTTATAGGACCGATGGCAGAAATCAGGGTTGACGTGTGGGAGGAGAATGAGCTGGAGAGTCCAGCTGGCCCACCCCTGAAGTGTCCAGGTGTCTTTTTGCTTTCAGTTATGTCCTCAGGTATAGCTTCTAGGCTGGAGTGACAGAGAACAGAGCATTCTGCCTGCTGTTCCTGCCTCCATCTGGGACTTTCTCACAACTGCTGCTTGGGGGTCCCTTCCCCACCTGGCCTGTTTCTACCTCCTGTTCTGATCCCCACCACCCCAAGGGTAGAAATTTGGGTAACTATCAATCTGGCCTCTTTGAGCTGAGGGTGTCGTCTGGTGTGTGGCATTCTGGGTACCCCTCCAGTGGTCCCTGTCTAAGGGACCTTGAGAATTCATCAGCAGTTCCACTTGGTTAACAGCAGGGTGTAGTAGGGTCCTTGCCTGGTGCCTGGATGGTGAGGAGATGGGGAAATAAAGGCAAGAGAGGATTGCAGAGGCCGTTGGGTGGAGGAACCAGTTCCCTCCCAGTAGGAGCAGGCAGGAGTTTATACAGATCAGCATTTCAAGTCCTAGGCAGAGGACCAGAGCAAGGCAGAAAGGAGAGCATATTAAAATGCCCGAATTAAAATCCATTAGTCTTTAATCACAGCACTCAGGAGGCAGAGGCAGGCGGATCTCTATGAGTTTGAGGCCAGGCTGGTCTACAAAGCAAATGCAGGACAGCTAAGGCTACACAGAGAAACCCTGCCTGGAACAAACAAACAAAAACCCATTATGCTTAGACAGCATCCATCCCTGACTATCTTAATGAATTTTTCCCCCTCAGGCCTTCAGGGCTTGACTGGAAAGTAATGAATCCATACTCCACCCTGAAGCATTTCCAACAGCTGAAATGGCTGGAATCACAGTGTGAGATTCCCGCCCGGGTGGTTCCTCTCTTCATTTCCTGGTTAGAAAATCATCAAGATACAGGAATTACTGGGGCATCTTTGAATTGATGGAGGCCTTTTCTTTTGCCCAAGGTGGCCTTACGTAGAGGAGCTGGAGAGAAACTGGAGAGCCACCAAACCCATCCTGAGCCAGCGGGCTTCAGTATGTTTTGTTTTTCAGACAGGGTCTCATGCAGCTCTAGCTGGCCCAGCACTCCTATGTAGACCAGGCTGGCCTTGAACTCATGGAGATCTGCTTGCCTCTGCTGGGATTGAAAAAACAGTGTGCCCCACCGTGCCTGGCGGTTTTCAGGTTCTTGTCTCACAAAATTCGAAGAGTGAAGTGAATGAACCACAGCAGTGGCTTTTGTAAGGATTTTATGATAGGGAGAGGGAGCGGAGGCAGGGCTTCTGTTGAGCAGGAATGGGTCCCAGGAAATGGGGCACCCCAGCTGTATTCATTTTCAGGCCGTGAAGACTTGCGCAAGGTCAGCAGTTGGTTGGTATGTGACCACCTTTGCTACTCCGTGTGGTCCGAAGCAGGCCATGCTACAGACTCTGCAGCTCAAATGCCCTGAGTTCAAATCCTGATCCCATCCCTGGCAGGCTGCATGACCTCAGGCCAACGGCTTCCCCTACCTGTGCCTGTTGCCTAACATGTTGCAAAGAACAGTGGGAGATAACATGCTGTCCATGGCTGTGGTGTGGACACACTTTCTGTTAGAGAGCCTGACAGAAGCACTCCCAGCGGCACACGAAAGACAGAGGCAGGAGGATTGCCGTGAAGTTGAGCCTCTCCAGGGCTACCATAGCAAGACCACATCTCAAAATCACCCAAGTAGAGAGGGGAACTGGGTAGCTGGGGTGGAATATGTAAATGTGGGCATTACTGCTGCCCAGTATCCAAGGTCACTCAGACGCCTCCTTAGCCATGGTAATTTTCCTGGTCCTCTGGGCCTTTCTTTTCTTTCTTTGTTTCTTTCTGGGCTTATTTATTTATGTGTAGCAATGTGTTTTTACCCACTTGTATGTAAGTGCACCAAAGGGTATGCAGTGCCCGTGGAGGACAGGAGAGGAAGTCAGATCCCCTGGAACTGGCAGATTGTTGAGTCACTTCGTGGCTGCTGGGAATTGAACACCAGTCCTCCGTAAGAGCGGTACACGCTCTTAACATCTGAGCCATCTCTCCACCTCCACATCTCGCTTCTGGTGCTCCCTGCCTACTCCTCCTGCTCTCCTAGCTTCTTTGCAATGCTTTCTGAGGGATTTGTTGGTCGGCCCTAGTAGATCTTCCGTAGAGTCCAGTTCCCCACGGCTCCTGACTATGCCGGGCACAAATTCAATCTGCCTTGACCCTGACCCTGAGCTCCCAACCCCAGGGAGCGTTCTTCCCCCTGAAGCAGGAGAACTGGAGCCTTCCCAACAGGGCGGTTGAGCCACAGCTAGAGGAAGATGAGAGGATGGTATACGTGGCCTTCTCTGAGTTCTTCTTTGACTCTGCCATGGAGAGCTACTTCCGGGCGGGAGCCCTGCAGCTGACGCTAGTCGGGGACAAGGTAGACCAGAGCTCCCCTGGGGATGGGTAAGAAGGGCCCACAGTGAGTCCAATGACCCTGTCTCATCCCTAATTCCCCTGTTCAGGTGCCGAGCGATCTGGACATGCTTCTGAGGGCCACCTACTTTGGGAGCATTGTTCTCCTGGTGAGTATTGGCTCGGGGCGGGTGTGTGTGTGCGCGTGCGTGCGTGCGTGCGTGTGCGTGTGCGTGTGCGTGTGCGTGTGCGTGTGTGTGTGTGTGTGTGTGGCCAGAGCTGCAGGTTACCCCACTTACAGAAGGTGGGGTGGTAAGCTGGAGATCCCCAGTGGTTACAGAGGAGACAGACAGCGTGGCCTTTGCCTGTCACCCAGGCTCCTCACCTTGCCAAGCCTATTTCCCACTCTGTGAAGAAGGGTTGGCACATCCTGCCCTGTTGCCTTCACAGAGCAGTTGTGAGGTTGGGAGAGAAGCGAAGCCTTTAGGATGGTTACCATGCTCATTTACTCACGTTTATTTAATGCGGGAGGAGAGAGGGAATTCAAAAAATTTAAAGCAGGGGGTTAGAGATACACTTCAGTCGGTAGAATGCTTGCCTAGTATGTCTAACAACCTGAGTTTTATCCAGGTTACACATTAAAAAAAAAATATATATATATATATATATTCTCTGGGACTGGAAAGATGGCTCAGTGGCTCAGAGCACTTGCTACTCTCAAAGAGGACCAGAGTTTGGTTTCTAGCATCCACATGGTAGCTAACAACTGTCTGTAATTTAGTTACAGAGGATCCAACATCCTTTTCACCCTCTGAGAGCACTGCATACATGTGACATACAGACCTACATGGGGACAAAATTACCCATATACATAAATGAAAAATAATTAAAATTTAAATGTATATAATTTAAATAATATATATTTAAACACAAATATATAAAATTAAATTTATACAATATATTCCATGTATAATATATATTCCATATATAACATACATACACACACATATATGTATATATACTCCAGGTATAATTAGTAAACATGTTCTTGTTGGGGCATGGTGGTGCACACCTTTAATTCCAGCACTTGGGGAGACAGAGGCAGGCAGATTTCTGTGAGTTCAAGGCCAACTTGGTCTGCAAAGCAAGTACAGGACAGACAGCCAAGGCTACAGAGGGAAACCCTGTCTTGAGAAACCCAAACCCAAACCAAACCAAAACACGCTCTTGGTTCAGTGTTGTAAGTTAGAGGAGTTTAAGTGTGCGTGACTCCGCAGCGCACTGGCCTCCTCTGATAAGCTTGTCATGAGTTTCGGTGAAGTCACACGTCATT
>CM053766.1:129475912-129623914 GCA_028658305.1 Pachyuromys duprasi
GGAGACAAGAGGATCCCCAGGCCATGCCGGCCAGCCAGGCTAGCTCAGTGGGCGGGCTCCAGGCTCAGGGAGAGTCCCATGCACACGCACTGGCTCGCACACAGGCATACACCACACACGTACATACACAAAATGAAGACAGTAGTACCTGGTTTAGTTGGTTGTTTGAGACTTAAATGAGCTAATAGGTATGCTGTAGTCAGAAATATGCTTAAGGGAATGTTTTTTGAGAAGGGATCTCATGTAGCCCAGGCTGGCCTCAAATCTAGATATGTAAGTGTCAACACTGCCTGATCCTCCTGTCCTGACCTCCCAAAGACTGGGATTACAGGCTTTCCTACCACACCCGGCTCAGAATCAGTGAGTAAGCATATTACATGGGCTGTAGAGCAGCTTGGAGTTGAGGAGGCAGAGGTTGGGATGTTAAAGCAAAAAGTCCATCCTGGGGGTGTCCCAGTTTGTCTGCATTGCATACTGAGCAGGAAGGGAAGGGAGGTAGGGTGGGGTCAGGTGTCGGGTGTGAGCTATAATTTCAGCACTTGAAGGCTCAGTCAGAGGAACACTGGAGTCCAGGGTTTCAAGATCAGTTAGGCAACACAGCAAGAGCCCATCTGAAAAGAGAAGGAAGAAAGGACACTACTTTGGCCAGTTCGTGGGGCTGGGAGCGGGTCTGAAGGGCATGGGGGCAGCACCACATCAGTCTGTGCCTGCCTCAAACAACCGAGGCTTCGTCCCCCAACACCCTCTCCCAGTGCTCACCAGGTAACAGACTGGGATGGTGACCTGCCTTCCTTACTGTCTCCAGAGCCCTACAGTGATTAACTCCCCACTGAAGCTGAAGCTGCAGGCCGTGAGCCCTCCGCGTTGCACCATCAAGCCATCAGGCACCACCGTCTCTGTCACTGCCAGCGTCACCATCACCTTGGCCCCACCCATGCTGCCTGAAGTGGAGCTGTCCAAGATGATCATGGTATGGACCCCACAACGAGGGTACCTGTGCCTGGGGGTCAGTAAGAAGTGGGCTGTGAACCTTTCCAGTTCGTAAGGTCTCCATGCGCTTGCCTTCAGGAAGGCCGCCTCAGTGCTAAGATGACACTCCGTGGCAAGGCGCTGCGAGCCAAGCTGGACCTTCGCAGGTACGCAGTAGATAAAGACCCTGGGTAGGCCCTTAACTTCTAAGCCTTAACATCACCAGACAGTGACACCTGACCAGCAGAACCACAGGACTAAAACTGAGCTATTGCCGTAAGCCTCCGACAAGCTGGGGTTTGTCCTTGTCAGTACATACAAACACTGCATTGTAAAAGTAGCCTTTATTTGCCTGATGCAATTGCCATCTCCGAGGCTCACTGTCTCTGTCAGCTAACCGAGGCCTAGTCCTGGAAGCTTCTAGCCTCTATACAATCTAGTCTAGGCCTAGAATGTCTTCAGCCTCTGAGACTTACTGCTGAATAAGCTCACCCTTTCTAGTTCTTTCTGAGCTCTGGCTAGCTTGTTCAACTCAGCTGTTCTGGCTCAAACCCCTCTCTAAACTGATTCATTCTGGTTTCTCTCATTTGCTCATTGAATCGTTCTGCTTGGCCTCAAATTGACTCTAGCAGTCTGTTCTAATCTTCCTTCTTCTTCTTCTTCTTCTTATTCTCTGTCTAGTTTGTTCTCTCTTTACCCTCTCTCTGTAAACTCTCCCAGTACGCCTCTGAATTTCACGAACTGAACTGCCACAAACTCAGCTCCACTGCGCTGCCTCTCAACTGCCCGAACAGCACTGACCAGAACTCAGGGATCTGCACGTCCCTGTCTCCTGAGTGCTGGTAGGAAATGCGTGTGCACCACCACACCTGGACCTAAGCTAGTCTCAACCTGAAACTTGCTCTATACCAGGTGGGCCTTGAACACAGAGATCTGCTTGCTTCTGTCTCCTAGGATTAAAGGCATGTCTGTATTCCAGCCGGATCACGCAGACCTAGGTCTTTGGATGTGATCTCTTGCCAGAGCAGCCATTATGTTCTGAATTAACAGTCCTCTACACTGAACTCAAGGCCGGGTATCATGGTTCATGCCTTAAGCCCAGCACTCAACATAGGCAGGTGGACCTTTGTGAGTTTAAGGTCACTCTAGTCTACATAGTGAGTTCAAGGCTATGCAGAGCTACATAGTGAGACCCTGTCTCAGAAGAAAGAGAAGGAGGACAGGAAAGAAGGAAAGGAAAGAAAAAAGGAAGAGAGATTTGAACTCAAGGATGCAGAGATGGTTTCATTGGTAAAGTAATTGCCTTGCTAGCACAAGGACCCAGATTTATCCCTAGAACCAATGGGAAAAGCTGAACATGATGGTACCTGCCTTTAATTCCAGTGATGACAACCATAGATACGTGGATCCTTGGGATCTCAGAGGAGAGCTAGCCTGGTCTATGTGGGGAAGTTCCAGGCCAATGAAAGACCCTGTCTCAAACAAAAGGTGAGAGGCACCTAAGGGCCAATCCCTTGGAGGCTCGCTTCTAACCTCCACATGCATGCCCTGTATGCACATACCTGCACCTACACATCTAAAATCTATCTTATTCCGTAGCCAAAGAGGATCTTGCTTCCATCTCCAGAGCGCCGGAATTACGGACACACACCACGCTGTCCCGTTTATGTTGTGCTCAGGAACTGAACCTAGGGCCTAGTGCGTGGTAGATGGCAACATTATACCAACTGGATTACACCTCCCCACAGCTCCCAAACTGCTTTCACCTTTTTTTTTTTTTTCTTTTTGAGACAAGACCTCACTATGTAGCATTGTGTGGACTGGCACTCGGTGTCTAGACCAGGCTGGCCTCAAACTTGCAGAGATCTGCCTCCTGAGTGCTGGGATTACAGGCGTGTGCCACCACTGCTGGCTAACAGGGGTTTCTTAAAGCAACTCCCCTGTGTTCTCCCACCATTTAGAAACAGGCAAAGCAGGTATTATTAGACAAGCAAATTGCTTCAATAAAGCTAAATGACATGCCTGTGGTCACATAGCAAAGAGGGTGGAGAGCTGGTTTGGGTGTCAATGTCAGCTCAGTGCAGTGGTGACCCGGATACAAGTTGTTTTTCTAAGGCCCACTTCCTCCTGTGCTAAATACAGGTGCAAATACCTTCTACTTTCTAGGGCCGAGCATCTAGCGTCATCTCCCTTGGCCATTGATGACTCCCTGCATCTGCGTATTGTAATTAAACAGCGCCTAGGCTGCAGGAGTTCGTTACCTGCTGTCTTCACAGTAACAGTGCAGGTACAGAGCACTCAGACACTGGTGCAGTGCTGCTCTGTGACAGAAATGAGACATCTCAGGGCAGCAGGGGCTCGGAATCTAGAGGTAGGGTCTACTCGACACAGCCATGTGACTTCAGGCAACGCCCTTCCCCACTCCCGTTTCAGTTTCCTCATCAGGAACAAACAATATCTAAAAGTCCCAGATTCTCAGGGCTGTGAATGAGGACGAGTCACTCGGTGTTTTACAGTTTGCAGCTTGGTCACGTAATCTAGCACCAGGGAGGAGATTTTCGGAGGCTGGCTAAGGCTAACCTATATAGCAAGTCCCTGTCTCAAACACCATCAACTACAAAAGGATTCCAAGGACTGGAGAGATAGCTCAGTTGAATGAACTCATGGATGAGGGCCTCAGTTTGAGTCCTAAAACTCAACTTAAAAACAATACAGACTCCTGCTTCCAACACTGGGGATGAGACAAGATCCCTGGGGCTCACTCCCCAGCCCAAAGAGAGATTCTGTCTCAAGATATGGTGAATGGTACAGGAGGAGTAATGAACTGAGTTTGACCCTCATTCTCCAAGAGCACATGTCCCAATATACCCCTACACACCTGTGTACCTTTATCCAGGCATGCAAACATACATACACACCACACATAGACATGCCTAACACACAAACACCCACCCAAACAAGCAGCATATATATGTGTATTTATGTGGTGGTAGGAACAGACCCCAGGCTTTCTACAAGCCAGGAGAGAGCTCTACATCTTCACCTGGCATTTCAACTTTCCTTATCTTTTCCTTCTCTTTCCTTCCTTCCTTTCACTCCTGAGACAGCATTTCTCTGTGTGTAGCCCTGGCTGTCCCAGAGCTGTATATCAGGCTGGCCTCAAATTCATAGAGATCCACTTGCTTCTGCTCTGTCCCCCCACAAGAGCTGAGATTAAAAGGCAGGCTGTTGGGAGTAAAAGCAGCTCTCAATTTCATTTTGTAAGATTTTTTTTTTAAAGATTATATGTATGGGGCTGGAGAGATGGCTCAGTGGTTAAGAGCACTGTCTGCTCTTCCAAAGGTCTTGAGTTAAATTCCCAGCAACCACATGGTGGCTCACAACCATCTACAGAGAGATCTGGTGCCTTCTTCTGGCCTGAGAACACTGTCTTAACAAAAATAAATACATCTTGAGGCCAGAAACATTGCCTTCTCCTGGAGCTACAGGCAGTAGCAAGCCGACACAGGTGCTGATCCCCTAGAGCAGGTGAGCTCTTAGTTGCTGAGTTATCTCTCTCCAGACCCCATTTTGGTTGTGACGGCGTGTGACTGTGTATAGTGTGTGTGTGTACATTTGTGCATGGATGCCTGAAGAGGTCAGAAGAATTATTCAGATGTCCCGAAGCTAGAGTCAAGGCACGTGAGCTGCCAGACATGGATGCTGGGAACGGAATTCAGTCTCTGGAGGGCAGCAAGCTGTCTTAACCTGAGCTCTAGTTTTTCTTTTTTAAATCAACTTGTGTATGTACACGCCAATGCGCATACGAATTTATGTGTGTGGGTACTCACGTCCCAGGGAGTGCATGTGGTGGTCAAGTTCATTCTCTCCTCTACCATACTACGTGTGCCTTAGGGATCAAATTCAGGTAGTCAGGTCTTGTGGCAAGGGCCCTACCCACCACACTGAGCCATCTTGAGGGCCCTATTTTATTTCATTTTTACTTTTTTGAATACGCTTAGTATCTGACACGGAGTAAACACTATTGAATTTTGTTAGATAAAAACAAACTTGCTGACCTAGCAGCAGAGGCCCAGCACATGGACAGTCTTAACAAATGAAAAGTAGCCGGCCTAAAGAAAGGGGGCTCCAAAGACAAGAGAGTCTCAGGGATGCACACCTGGGGAATAGCAGCCACCTGGAAAGATGATTAGGTGGGACCTGGAAGTTGACACTTGGTGCCATCTTTTAGGTTAGGGCCCAAGACGAGGATGTTCCCAGGTTTCATGGCCACCCAGTGCATTTCTCTTACAGGTTTCAAATCTACTCCAATCAGTCTGCGCTGGAGTCTCTAGCAGTGAGTTGGGAATGGCAGTGGGTGGGTCCAGGGCTTTGGGACAAGCTGGCAGCTCACACAAACCCATCACCCATGCGCTACTGTGTGTGCCCTTCCCCCCTCAGCTGATCCCACTGCAGGCACCGCTCAAGACGCTGCTGCAAATTGGAGTGATGCCTTTGCTCAATGGTAGGGGCTGACAGTATGACAGAGAGAGGGAGGGGTCGGGGCAGGGGCTGAGCTGGGGGACCTAGCGTGAGCCAGCTTGCCTCTCCTCCCCACAGAGCGTACCTGGCGAGGGGTGCAGATCCCCCTCCCTGAGGGTATCGACTTCGTGCGCGAGGTGGTGACCAACCATGCGGTAAGAACAATGTGGAAGGGAAGGTTTAGACCAGGGCCTTTCCTTCCCTTCGCTAAAACACCCCTGGGCTCTGCCCCACTCCCCATGACCCTTACACTGGTTGCTGTTTCCTTTTTTAAGTACCAACTGAACCAATGAGTGAGACTCCTTGTTCCCTCCACAGGGCTTCCTCACCATTGGGGCTGACCTCCACTTTGCCAAAGGGCTTCGAGAAATCATTGACAAAAACCGTCCTGCCGACGTCCTTGTGGAGTCCAGTGTCCCTCCACGAACTGCAGCAGCTGCCTAAGCCCTTCATCGTCCCCAGGCAGCTGGCATTCAGGGACTGTGTCCTCTTGGTGGCCCTTTCCCCCAGGCCCCATCCACAGCCCAGTGTTCCCAGGGCCACAGAGAATCTGGTTGGAAGCTATACCCAATTTAATTGCATAATCAGTCAACCATCAATTACAATCCATCCACCCCCTCTCCTTGGGCTACTCTAGAGTTCTGTTGGGGTCCTGGGATGGAGCATTTTTTTAAAGCAGGTGGGGAGGTCAGGTCACCCCACTGTGGCAGGAACAAAGTGCTCATTTGCGCCTAGGCTGTCTCTGTGATGCCCCAAGGCCAAGGCCGGGATACACAGGGCCGTGGGAAGTCTGGGCAGTTTTAGAGCAGGACTTGCCCCACAGGGGCATTTTGCATAAACGAGAAGCCCACTCCATTGAGAGAGGCTTGGAGGGGCTGGATCTGAGGACTTCCATGGGTTCGCTCAGATATCAGTAAGGCTCCTTGTTCAGGAAACGAGTGAACATGGTGAAGGCAGCCCGGGGCTTGTCCGTGGGGACCATGTGTCCGGCGCCCTGGGGAGCAAAGCTTTATGAGATTCGGGATCCCCAACACTCAGTACCACCCCCTCGATTCCCGGTACTTCCTTCATCCAGAGACCTTCATCCTTCTCCTCTTTCTCCTGAAAGCTTGCCCTGAGGCATCAGGGGCGATCCAGAACAAATGGAAGTTGGAGGGTCCCACCCCCTTACTACCATCACCCCCCAGCCCCAAGTGTCCCTCACTGGGTTCCGAGTCCTACCTTGATGGTGAGAAAGGTAATGTGGGAGAACTCCTTCACAAAGCCGGCTACCTGCTCCCCACTCTCCCCGTAATCCACCAGCCAGGGCCGACGCTGCACCTCCATCTGTCCCATCGGGAAAGCCATCAGCCAGGGGCCCCCACCACCCTCGCACCCCAGAGCTGCACTCGAGACCTCACACTGGAGGCCCTCCTGCCACACCAGCCCAGCTACCCCCACCTTACCTTCTGGTTGAGGGAATCCACAAACCACTCATCGCCCATGAAGTTGCAGGCCATGTCCACGTCGCCATTGTATAGCAGGATCTGATATTTCTGGAGTAAGACAAGGGGAAAACAGAAGTGTGGGATAGGCCCAGGCCCTCGGTCCTTCCCTGGTTCAAGTCCTACTTTTCAGGGATTCAAAAAGCCCAGCTTGTAACAGAATCCTGAATTCTCATGTTGCGTACTACATACCCATTAAGCACCAACTATATGGCTTAATATATAAGGAGAAAGATTACTGACCCCCCACCCCCCCCAAATAAGACAGTCTTATTATAGAGCCCAGACTGGCTTAGAACTTGAGGCCTGTCCTCAGTCTCCCTGGGGCAGAGCTTACACGTATGACTCACCATGCCCAGCTTATTAGCCTCCTTTTACAGATGAGGAGAATGCAGCTGGGAATGAGTAAGACACTTTCCAAGAGCTAGGCATGTCGGCACACACCTGTAATCCCTGTACTGGAGGAGGCTGAGACAGAAGTGCTATGTGCTCAAAGTGAGCCTGCGCTACACAGCAAGACAAAGCCTCAGAAGAACAACCAACAGGGTGTGGTGCGGAGAGCAGGAAAGCTAAAGGTGTGTCACTCCAGAGCCTACAGCTACAGTGGGGTGAGGCTTCCTGAGCCGGGCTGGATCCCGCTGTGCTGCCCCCACACACCTGTGAGCTGAGCAGCTTCAGGTACTGGGAGTTCATGCTTTGGTAGAGACGGCGGTACTGCAAGTTCACCACGAAGCTGTCGGGAGCACGTGCACAGGACGAAGAGAACAAGGAGAGCAGAGGACAGGTCAACAGGTCGAGCCCCCACCAATTCCCAGCTTTGGGTATATATCACCTCTCTAGGGCTTGCTGATTGGAACGGGAGTGCGGGCACATCCTTTGGTTTGTTACAACAACTGGGATACAACTGGCATTTAGTGGATACAGACCAGGTGTGAAAGTGACCGCAAGTAATGGCAGAGTAGAACATGGGCACTGACTCGCCAGGAAAGACCTAACTAGGTTCTGGTGAGCTAGGGTTACCCCTTTACTTGAAGGGGGTCATGGAATGAACTGAGCAGCTCTGGGGGGCAACGGGAGTGGCAGTTGGGACACTGCCTACTCAGCAAACATCAGAAAAAGATCCGGTTTTAGTCAGTGTGGCCCCTTGCGAGTTATTTGTTTGAGTGTCAATCAAGCTGGAGGTCAAAGCCGGTCCACACCGCGAATGTCCATGCCACCCGAAATGCTGAGTAAGCACAGCTGCAGGAACCCCTCCGACCCTGCTGATGCCACCTCCTGAACCACGAGTGGCCACGAAAGCTCACTTGCACATGTCCCAGCGGGGCAACTTCTCGGGAATGTGGAGGGCCTTCCGAACATACGGGTTGTTGAGGTAGGTGGAAGGGGCCGTGGTGTTGGTGCAGGGGGGATCCAAGCGCACCTTGTTTCCGGAACGCAGCAGCCCCTGCTTGTACGGACACAGGTTGAGGACCTTTAACTTACTTCTCTGCCCCACTGACTCCCCTAGGGAGAGGAGCTCACGCCCTTGCATACCTGATGAAGTGTCCGCTTGAGTGGCAGACGAGTGAAGATGTTGCCAAAATCCTGGACCACAAGAGTGTCCTCAGATCTGAAGGGAAGAAAAAAAAACAAAAGAGAGAGAGAAAGCAGGGTGGGGTGGTAGTCCTCTAGAGATGGCAGGGATTGGCCAAAGGCATACCCAGTAGCACCTACCTATCACTGCCAGGCACTCCACCAGCACACGGGGCGTAGAGATTGTATATGTTGAGGCCAGAGTTGCTCACGATTTGAGACACTTCCTGGAGCTGTGATGACATACCATCGTGTTTTTCAGATCCATTGTCCTCCATGACCTTACCCACTCACCCCCAAGATGAACTGCTCTGCCACTTCGTCTCCCGTCACTCTTCACCTACTTTTTCTTCACAGGCAGAGAGCTCACTGGAAGGAATCTTTCAGACCTGGGTCCTGTCCTAGCACCACTATTTCTGCCGTGTGACCTAAGGCAAGTGGCTTAAGCATCCTTGGCCTCAATTTCCTCACTGGACTTCCCAGAGGAGACCACAATATTGGAAGGTCCAGGACAGAAGGGCGATGAGGTGGGCAGTTGATAGAGTGCTTTTCCTTGCATGCATTAAGGCCCTGTGTTCTGTTCCCAGGAATGTCTCCCAGCAATAGAGCTGGAGAGACAGGAGGGTCCCAAGAAGAGGGGTGATCCATTTCTCGGGACTAGGCTGGAATGGCTCATAGGAAGAAAGGGGCGGAATCTCACATGGTTTATGCATTTCGGGTCTTTGTTGTCATAGAAGTTACACTTGCTCTGAGAGCAGCAGGAGGTCTGCAGCAGCGTCCAAAGCCTGCAGGAGATCGGAAAGGCCGAAGACAGGCATAGATAATGGGAGGTGCAAAGCCGCCCCTCCTCCCTCCCACCAGACCCTGACTTGAGGGGAGGAGGACAATACAGGGTATGCTGTGCAGGCTTTCAAACCCAGTTCTCAGGAAACTCCCCTAGTGCATGCAAACAGGACCCCTCAATACCTTTTTAAAAGTTTCTGAGGTTTTTCTATGCAGTCTGGGCTCAAATCCTAAACTCACTATGTAGCTCAGGCTAGCCTAAAACTCATGATTCTTCTGCCCCTTTCCAAGGATAGGGTTACAGGTTATATCACCATGTCTAGTCTCCTCAGTTCCTTTGAATCCTGGTCTCCACCTGCCCTACCCTAGCCATTGCCCAACTGTCCCTCTCCCGTACCTGTTCCCTAGGAGACCATGGTAGTAGGCGAAATAGACCAGCGAGTTGTCGTTCTGTTCATAGGAAGCAAGTCCATTGCCCACAGCCAGCCCCTGTGAAATACCCAGGGTGTTCAGCTCATCTGAAGGGTGAGAACGAAGGGGGACCCTCCCTTGACCTACAGCCAGCCCTGCAACCTAGAAGCTGTGGGGGTGGGTAGGCGGGTGAGGTCATTCAATCTAAAGAACAGATCCGGCAGCTTGACAGGTGAGCTTCCTAGAGTAGGAGGCATGCAAGCTGATGGGAGTACCCAATGGCTAGCCGGGAGGCCATGAAGGAGCGGCTAGGCTGGCCTTCCTAATCCGAGGTCATAGCCCCACGGCTCCTCCCTTCCCGCCTGCAGCTGCCCTGCACCTGAAGGTTCATGCTGGGATCCTGCATGACCAGTACAGCCAAGGTGGGGATATAGATGCCGGCATAGCTCTCTCCCGTCAGGAAAAGTTTATTGTCCTTGTACTCCGGAAAGAGGCGGAAGAAGTCTTTAAGGGCTTCATAATTGTTCTGAGCCACCTGAAGACGGTGAGATGGAAACAGGAGACCTGACATTTAAGCTAGAAAGCTCTTCTGAGGTAATTAGTCCAACGCATTTGATTTTGTGCAAGAAGAAGTAAGCTGGTTATGAGCCTACCACAGAGCATGTGACAGAGCCAAAAGGAGATTCTGAGGCTGAGCGCTCTCCTCTAATCGTGCCATCTTCGGGGAAACAGGGAGAATGGGGCAGGTGGTCAGGCAAGACACTCACCTCTGTGTCATTGGTCACATACATCTTGTCATCTGAGTAGGAGAAGCCCACCCCGGCTGGGGACTCGATATACAGCATGTTGGCGATCTAGGGGAAGGAGGGAATGAGCAGAAGAGGGTTCCCCACCCCATTCGAGCACCCACACACCCCTACAAGCCCCACAGCTCCAAGTGTACCAGGTTCCAAGAATAGGGGTTGTACTCCAAGGTGACACCATCTGGCTGGATCTGGGGAGGAAAGACAAAGCTCTGTGAGTACCAGCAGGCAGCTGGGTGGAAAGAAATGGCCACAGGTTTAGGCTATTTACATACTGCCGTGCTCCAGGAAAGGCACACAAAGTTAGGCCAAGGGTCAGATAAAACAAAACAGAATTGGAAAGCAAACTTGGAAAGTTGCAGGTTCCTTCTCCCCTACCCCCTTCTGCCTTTTCCTTGAGGAACTGCCGCTTCCCAGTCTCCTGACCTCTCACAGCTGGGGAGAACAGTGCTCACTCACCAGGAAGGGGCCATGCTCTGTAAGAAACCCATCTAGGGAGCTGCAGCCGGGACCCCCATTGAGCCAAAGCACCACGGGGCTGTTCTTTGGGTCTTTCTGCGACTCCACAAACCTAGGAAGGGCACATGGCAGGGATGGTGCAAGTAAGGGGCCCCGTCCTGCCTTGGGTCGTTAGAATTCAGCCACCCAGTTATCAAGCCCTCCACGGGAGGTAGGGCCGCGCACCAGTAGTGGAAGTGCTTGGAATCCGATGCTTTGAGGTAGCCGGAGTACTGCCGGAAAGCGGGCTGTTTGGCCAGTCCGGGGAGGCAATCGATTTCATCCTGGTCCGGAGCTGCTTCGCCCTGGGACGCACAGGACACCAGCAGCAGCAAGAGCAGCGGAGACAGCGCGGCTCGGTGCATCTGCGGGAGGAAACACAGGAGGAGGATGTTTACCAGTTCCCCGGATCCTTAGCGCTTCCGTGCAGCAGTTCCTGGGAAGAAGATGGCGCGCATCTCCGGGGTTAGCCCCCACCGGGGTCCAGCTCCCTGTCACAGAGCCACGTTCGCTGCCCGTGAGCCAGGGCATTTCCGTACCTCTGCTTCTTTACGTCCTTGCTCTTCGGGAAGCGCCTGTGGACTGGAAGTCATGTGTAGTCCTGGTCACGTGAACTTGTGTATCACGTGACAGTTTGCTCACGTCCACTTTTTTTTTTTTTTTTAATCTACCGAGCCGGAGGGTCAGGAGAGGTCAGTTGCCAAAGTGCACAGCCCTGAAGGTTATTAGTCAAGGTGCCAGAGAGCAGATGATTTTGGTGTTGACAGCAAGGTTTCCCAGGCTCCTGGGGACATTTTACTAGCGAGATGCCAAGAAAGCGGCGCTAGGACCCCCCCGGGCAGAGCCGGGAAAAGATAGGCAAGGGGAAGTGCCTTACATGGTCCCCCGCGGTTACCGTCTGCGCCCGCCGCCCAAAATAGCCCTTGGCATGAGCTGACCTGCTTCGTGGCGGGGAGATGGCTGCTGCCTCCGAACCCATAGGGTCAAGCGGCCCACGGAGCCCTGCGCGCTCAGAGCCCCCTCCCACACGCTTCCACCAAGTGCACGGAGCCAACATTCGCGTGGACCCGTCGGGGACGCGAGCCACACGTGTGGAGAGCTTCGCCCACGGTGTGTGCTTCAGTCGCGAGCCCCTGGCCCCGGGTCAGGTATTCCTAGTGGAGATAGAGGAAAAAGAGCTGGGCTGGTGTGGGCACCTTCGTCTTGGTTTGACCGCGCTGGACCCGGCCAGTCTGGCCACCGTGCCCGAGTTCTCACTGCCTGACCTGGTCAGCCTTGGCCATAGCTGGGTCTTCGCTATCACACGTCACCACAACCGCGTGCCCCGGGAGGGTCAACTAGAAGCGGAGGCAGTGGTCCCCAGCTCCGAAGCTCTACTGGTTGAACCCTACCTGCGCATCCAGCAGTTCCGAATTCCCCGGGACCGCCTGGTGGGCCGCAGCCGGCCAGGGCTTTATAGCCACCTCTTAGATCAGCTCTATGAACAAAACGTGCTGCCTCCCACTGCGCGCCGCAGCCGCGTGGGTGTTCTCTTCTGCCCGCGTGAGGATGGGACCGCCGACATGCACATCGTCATCAACGGGGAGGACATGGGCCCAAGCGCCCGGGGGCTGCCAGCTGCCCAGCCCCTCTACGCTGTGGTAGATGTGTTTGCGTCCACTAAGAGTGTGCGCCTGGTCCAACTGGAATATGGCTGTAGGTATCTCACCCCTGGGTAGTGACCCTCTTCTGGTTCGGTGTACCGACAGGGTATCTGCTAGAACCCCACAGCTAGCTAGCAAGGCCTTGGACTGTCCCAGCTTTTGCTTGTGATTTGCTTGGCCTGCCTCAGTAGATTCATCTCAGCTGGTTGACTAAGACACCCTGCAGGTCCCTCTTTGTTTGGAAGATATTTCAGTAATAGGATACGGATTCTTCGTGTTTGGGGGGAGAGGGAGGTAAGGGTGTCCCGGGAACCAAGTCAGGGTTTCATACATGCCAGGTGAGCACTCTTGCTGTGCTGCACATCCCAGCCCCTAAGATTGGGGTTCTAAAACCAATTTTAGACCTGGGGCTTCTTGAGAATTTTGTGCATTTATTTATTTTTGGTTTTTCTGAGACCAGCTCACGCTGGAGACAAGGCTGGTCTGGAACTCGGTAGCCCAAGCAGGCCTCAAACTTTGGACAGTTCTGTTTCAGGCTGCCAAGGGTCAGATTATAGTCAGGAGCCACTACAATTCAGCTATGAGTTGTGTGTTTTATTAGAAAAATGTTCATAGGTTTGAACCTATTGATTTAGAGCCATCACAGACCCCAGATTGAGAACTCTTGGTTTGCTTGAGACCGGGTTTCTCTGAGTAGCCTTGGCTGTCCTGGAACGCACTCTGTAGACAAGGCTGGCATCAAACTCAGACTGAGAACTTTTAAATTCTGAGGTCTGGCTCATTGTAGCTCAGTAGACCTTTCACTTATACCTCTGGTCACATGTCATGAGGTCATTGAACTAGAACCTGCTGTGTACTGGGCTATGGTTGTATAGGCCAATCAGACATGAAGCTGCTGAGTGAAGGGAAGAAGAGCTTAGGCTGTGAGGTGTGGTCAAAGTGCTCAGGAAGAGCTGTTATGCCAGCTATACAAGCAGCCCCACCAGGAAGGCCGAGCCTGAGAGCAGAAACTAATTCCCAGGTTGATGGCAAATAGGGACCAAGACGAAGATCTTTCCAGGCCTAGTGTTACCTCAGCTGGCCTTTAACTGTCATCTCTCCACAGTGCCGTCTCTGCAGACTCTGTGTCGTCTGGTGATCCAGAAGAGTGTGGTGCACAGGCTGGCCATTGATGGGCTCCACCTGCCCAAAGGACTGAAGGATTTCTGCAAGTATGAATGAAGGCCTGTGGTCACCAGAGCAAAGCCACAGGAGTGCACCCTACCTCCAGAGCAGTGGCTAGCCTAAAGCTGGCTGTGCGGCTAACAACTGGGGCCAGAAACGAAGTGAGCGATGTTCTGAGTATTAGAGGGTCTCCTTGTCTCTTCAGCCTTGTGAGAGGCAGTCCTAGAGTCACCAGGTTAGAGGAAGTATTTTGGGACCCATCTATATTAGGGCTGCCCAGCGTGCACACTCCTTTGAATTATCTAGGACACATTCTCTGTCTTCACCCAATAGTCTTCTTTGGTTTGTGGTTTATCAGGGAATTAAACCCAGTTATCACGACTTGTTTTTTTCAAGGGTTTCTCTGTGTAGCTCTGGCTATCCTGGACTTGATTTATAGACCAGGCTGGCCTTTAACTCATAGAGACCCACCTGCCTCTGCCTCCCAAGTCATGGAATTAAAGGCATGAGCCACCTCGCCCAGTCATCATGGTTTTTTGTTTTGTTTTGTTGTAGACAAGGTCTCGACTGCAGCTTCGGCTGGCCTTACACTCTCACATGCCAGGATTATAGGCGTGCGCCTCAAGGCCTTACTTGATAGTTTTTTGTAAAAGCGATTCTAAGGCATGGTCAGAATGGAGAAGCACTTCCTAGATCAGAGGTTTCACCTTGGGAGAAGATTGTAGTTGTTCACTGTTTCGTCTGTGGCTTCTTTGAGACAGGGTCTCATGCTGTAGCAAGGTCAATCCTGAACCCTAGCATTCTCCTCTCTCAACTGGAGAGTACAGGCAGGGGGTAGTAGTTCTGGCCTCTGTCTTTTGCAGTACCAGGAACTGAGTTTACTATCCCATGAGTGTATTACCACCAAACCACACCCTCCAGCCTCCCCCTCCCTTTAAGACAGAGTCTGTATCCCTGGCTGGCACGTAACTCACAAAGATCTGCCTGCCTCCTGAATGCTGGAATTAAGGTGAATGGTAGCACCTTGTCCAGCTGCCAGCTCCCTTCTTCTCTCCTCGTGCTCCTCCTTCTTGTCTTGTTTTTTGTTTATAGAGTCAGGACTTCTCTGTGTAACAGAGCCCTGACTGTCCTGGACTTGCTTTGTAGACCAGGCTGTATGTAACTCACAGAGATCCCCCTGCCTCTGCCTTCCAAGAGCTGGGATCAAAGGTGTGCGCCACCACGCCCTGCTGCCAGCCCTCTTATTTATCATTTGGTACAGAGTTTAAGTTGCCCACGCTGGCCTTAAGCGCTTCTGCCTCAACTTCCCAGTTAGCTGGCTTCCAGGCCTGTTCCATCAGGCCTGACTATAATGTCCTCAAGAACTTAAAAATATTGATGCATAGGTGTGCCCCTGGGATTCTGTTGGTTGATCTAAGATGGAGTAGTACCCTAGAATTATTCAGAGCCTCCTAGAGCCTGTGCCAACCACCAGTGACCTGGACCAAACGTCATTTTTCAGAAGCCAAGAGATAAGAGCATTATTTATTTAAAACATTTATGTATTTACTATGTATACAGATCTCATTCTAGATGGTTGTGAGCCACCAGCGGTTGCTGGGAATTGAACTCATGACCTCTGGAAGAACAGCCAGTGCTTTTAACCTCTGAGCTCTCTCTCCAGCCACCATTATTTCTTTTTGGAGAGAGGGCCTCATTATGTAGCCCCGGGCTTTTCTGGAACTAGCTCTGTAGACCAGACTGGCCTCAAACTCAGAGATCTGCCTGCCTCTGCCTCTGAACTGCTAGGATTAAAGGAGTTAGCCAACATGTCTGGCTCCAGCAAATGATTCAAAACCAGCAATAACAACAACAAAGCCAGTCACTTGTACCCCAGTTTGCCTTCAAACTTGCTATAAAATGGAGAATGACCTTAGATTCGGATTCTCCGCCTCTCCTACCTGAGTGCCAGGATTACAGGCCCCGATGCTTGGTTTACGCAGTAGCAAATGTTTAAGCAGCCTGGCTCATCCAAGGCGCAGAAGCCTTTTTTATTTGTATCTCTAATAACCAGCTTCCACAGGAATAATCTGATCTCACCCTTGAAGCTCCTGGTTAGGTAGGGGCAGTGCCCCTCACCCCCATTTTGCAGCTGGAGATCTTGAGGAACAGAACAGTCTGAGTGGAGCCGGGTGTGGTGGCACATACCTATATTCCCAACACCTTGAAAGCTGAGACAGGAAGACCAAGGGTTTGAAGCCAGCCATACAAAAGCCAAACCAGGCTGGACATGGTGGTACATGACTTCAATCCCAGCAAGCAAGAGACAGGCTTGGAACAGGAAGTAGACCATGGGATCGTTCAGGCCAGCCAGGGTTACTTAAGTTTGATCCTGTCTCAACAAACAAACAACAAAAAAAAACACTACCACAACAAAAAAGCAAAACAAAACACAACCAAGTAGAATGTAGTTCTGAGGCAGCGCCCACACCTTGCATTCCCAAAGCCCCGTGTTCAGAAAAAAAGAAGTAAAGAAAACACCTGTCTAGGTGGGTCTTGACCAAGATAATGACAAAAGCCCGGAACATCCTGCTCCTGCTCCCAGGGCCCATTTAATTCCCTCCCATTGTGACATGTATGTTCTATAATGGACAGGTTAGTATTGTGAGGTAGCATCCGGGTATAACAGGGACTATGAGGTGACACTGTAGAAAGCTGTAGAGTAGGGCAGGAGGAATAGGGCTATTCCCTCATGAACAGCGACTTTGGGGCAGCCATGTCCTACTTCATGTCTCCACAAACTCATCTGGGTCTTCTGCCTTCCGGCCAAGGTGAGAGGGAACAGCAGAGCTTCTCACATGAAGCTGCTTCCTGGCTTTGGGGGGGGTGGGGGTCAAGGTTCTGCTGGATGTTTTTGGCCGTCTGTGGAGTCAATTCTCTTGGAAGAAAAGATATCCAAAAGGCCTTGCCAATTACTAATTACCCACTTGCTCACTCATTTAACAAACACTTCCCCGTCACCTGCAGTATTGGGACTAGCTGGAGCTGTAGATATGAGTAATGCTTACATTCCCAACCTCTGACCATCCTCTTGGGCTGGTGCTGATTGTCCCCGCTCCCAGGCCCTGCCCCTCAGGGCCTCTTCCTCCAAGAGACCAAGAATAACATTCCATCTTATCTTGTCTCTGCAGGTGGGGCTGCTTCTTCGGGTTCGTCCCTTGGCCTCTATAGTCCTGCAGAGCCAGTGGTGGTATCATCTGGTGGATTAGGCCCACTGAGCCAGAAAGCTGAGCAGGTGGCACCTGCTGCCCAGGCCTGGGGCCCCACCTTGGCAGTGCCTGAAGCCAGGGGCTGCTCTGGGGGAATTAGCTGGGAGACACCTCGGAGGAAGGAACACAGCCGATACTGTCCCAGATTGCCCCCTGTGAGGCAGCTGGACAACCTGGGCTGGGCAGACCCCTGTTCCCGGAGCAGACCTCCCTACCTGGCTGGCCCTGGCAGGCCCCGGCCGCTACTGCTGTGTGGGCTGTCACCTGGGGTTCTGCCAATATCCTCCGAGGCAGGGGGGAAGGAGGCCGGCCCCCAGCCTGACGTCTGCATCCTTACCCTGGCCATGATGATCGCTGGCATCCCCACCGTGCCTGTGCCAGGCCTTCGGGAAGAGGACCTGATCCGGGCAGCTCAAGCTTTCATGACGGCCCATCCAGAGCCAGAGGGAGCTGTGGAGGGTTTGCGGTGGGAGCAGGCCCACACCCACATGGCTTCTGGGCAGACGCCTTTAGTGAGATCCAGGAGGGGCTCCTGCTTGTAGCCAGATGAAATAGCATGAGATACATAGGGTGGCTTCTCCGTATGGTTTTTGGGCAGATAAGGTTGGGGATGGCTATGGCAGGGATGGGGAGAGGGTTTGGTAACTGAGCCATCCTGATAAATCACACTGCTTTGTTAGGACCACCCTACAGGAAGTTCTTGATGTCACCAAGAGAGCTCTGAGCAGATTACATTGGGTTACCTAGGTAGAAAGCACTTGGAGACATTTTTCTTGTCTATAGTCCTAGACAATATGAATTCTTCTCCTGCCTATGTCCCAAACTTGCTGAGGGTAGATGCGCTGAGCAAACAGAAAGCCATTCTTTACTGTGACACACTGTGTGAGGATGCCTATCTTACAGATAAACTGAGGCTTAGAGAGCTGCTTTCTTGGAGTCTCACTGCAAGTAAAGGCAGAACTGGCATAAAAACTATGGCAGGTAAAAAAAAAAAAAAGAATCACCACTCACACGCAGCACCACCCTGCCAATTCTCCTCCTTTCATGGCCCTAAGGGGCCATGTATAAAAGAGACAAGTGTGGGCATACAACATTCATTTTATTGATCCCAGGGCGGGACAGGAAAAGTGGGAAGCTTGGCAGACCTACCATAGCAGCCTCTTCCTTTGTGGGAAGGCTCCTGGGCCAGAGTCCCATAAACCATCTCATGACTGGGGCAGTAGTTACCAACAATGAACCTTCAGCCTTAACACCCAGCGTCTCTCTAAAGGAATCACCAATTTTCAGAAATTTCTTGAGCTACAAATCATTTTTCCTGATGAGAAAGTTGTCAAAACGAAAGCCAGAATGCAGAACAGAGACCATCAAAGTCCACAATATTTACTACTGGGCCCTTAATGGAAAAGATTTTCTGACTTCTGTTCTATGGAGCTTGACAGGTTCTAGACAGGAGGCTGGAGTGTGCTGAGGGGAGGATGTGAAGGTACATGTGTACATGAACGTTTCAAGGCATCACATCATCAGACGTTGGACCTGGTGACAAAGGCCTATAATCTCACTTATTCAGGAGGCTAGTTAGGAGGCTCAAAAGTTCAAAGTTAGGCCATCTGCAGAGTGAGTTCAAGACTAGCCTGGAAGCCTAGTGAGAATATCTCAAAATCAAAAGAGGTCAGAGGAGATCGAGGGATCAGGAGCTCAAGGCCAGCCTCAGCTATGTACTGAGCTATGTATTGTGCCAGCCTGGGCACCTAGTGAAAGGCTATCTCAGAATAAGAAATGAGAAGAGGCAGTGGTAGAGCAGTAACTGCCTAATGTATGTACTGCTCTAGGTTCAATTGTGTGTATGTGTGTATGTGTGCGATCAGAGCTGGACCTGCTCGTAAGGGCCGATCCAGCTGTCGGCTAGTTCCCGAAGGGTGCTGTAGCGACGCTCAAATTCCTCCTTGCTGCAGTGCTGCAAGAGCCGGCCCACCTCTTCGGTGAGGAGAGTCACAGCCAGGAGCTTGTCCAGGGTGGCACTCCACTTGCTGCCCAGGATGCTGTCCAGGCTGTTGGCACAGCCTGAGGTCCACTGAGCCTGCAGCATGTCCGGCTGGAGCACCTGGTGGCGGGCACTGAGCATGGCTAGGATGTGGCGGCAGGGCAGGTGGAAGGCTTGGTTAAAGTAGCAGCTGCAGCTGGCAGGGGCCTGGGGCTGTACATTGTGCGTGTCCTCTAGAATCTGGATGTTCATTTTTTCTGAGCCAGAGCCAATGAGATGCATGGATTTCTGGACCACAGCGAGCTCACCTAAGCAGAGTTGGGCTGCTGGCCCTGTGCAGATGGCATTGAGGGAGTGCTGGATACGGGCTTCCACCAGCTGCTCTGTGTTGGGGCTTTCAGGGCTGGCATCTGAAGGAGTGTGACTGTCCTGGGGAGTCACAGCCAGGCTGAGGCTGGCTTTGTCTGAAGGGTTCTGCTGCATGTATCGGAACACAGATGCCATGCCTTGCTTCTCAAATGGGGTGGCGCCAAAAAGCTGGCTGAGAATGTGGGCTGTGACTTCCAGGCTCTGAAAGTATCGGTTGCTCTGGGCTCGGCTTCTCCAGCGGTGGGCCAGCCAGATGCGGTCATTGAGCAGCCAGTGCGGGTGAAGCTCAGGCAGTGTGCTGGGGGGGACACAGTTGCTCAGCAGTGTGTATAGCTTCCGCAGGTTGCCAGCCGTGGCTGAGCACATTGTGCTCTGCAGGGACGACAGAAGCACACTTTGTACAGGCTGCTCCAGCGACAGCTGATAGACTTTACCCTGGAGGAACTTACAGATGTGGAAGGCTGAGAGCAAGACCTCAGCAGTGGGGAACTCCATGGCCAGGGTAGGCAGCAGGAGGAAGTGGGGGTCCACCAGAATGGTATTGACTCTCTCCCATGCCGGGTTAAACTTCTTGAATACCTGGAACATCTGGGTCAGGCCTTTGGCATCTTCATTGATAGGAATGGCGAAGTACACAGCTCGGGCAAGAGGACCCTCAACCTGTACCTGGGGTCCATCTACCAAGAAGGTGTATAACACCTTGCCTCTTGGGTTATAGGTCCGGTGTATGAATAAGACCTCAGGGAAATGAGCAAAGAGGTCTTGCATGAAGCAGCTCTGGTAGTTGAAGGCATCGAGCTGAGGAGTCTTGCTGATCTGGTGTAGCAGCATAGGTGGGCTTGAGTCCTTGATAAGGAGTCCGTTCAGCACTATGAGGGCCATGGAGGTGCTGGGAATTGCCTGAGGCCCAGGCTAGGATACTTCCTCTGCAGGGTTGCCGTCAGGGAAGCACTAAGTTTCTCCAGGGCAACATAGGTCGATGTGATGCTAGACTGGCTGAAGCTAGACTGTAGCTTTAGCTACTGCTCCAGATAGGCCTAAGGAAAGGAAGAGACACTTAAGACAGTAGGGACCTGGCTCTTCAGTTATCTGGACAATATCTCAAGATTTATCAAACACTATGTATCTTCCAGGGGCAGATATGTAACAAGCACATGAGGGCATATTGGATAATGGCTATAAAACCAACAAAAAACGAGAAACAGGCCAGAGTATGTTGGGGAAGGAGGGCACAATAGTTAAGTTGGAAGGTCGCTCTAGGGGAGATTACTGTAGATGAGATGAAAATTGTAAGCAAGCCATTGAAACATGCTTCCCAGGAACTACGATAGGCACGAAGCCAAGTGTAGTGGTGCACACCTGTGATCCAAGCTACATAAAAGGCTTAGGCAGAAGGATCATCAGGCCATCTGAACCAGTTTACGACCAGTATAAGCCATTTAGGGAAAAGCTGTCTCAGGGAAACAACAACAACAACACACACACCCCAAAATCCAAAACGAAATAAACAAAAGGACTGGAAGTTGGGTGTGGCAACACACATCTGTAATCCCAGCAATTGGGAGGTGGAGGCAGCTGGGTCAATTCAAGGCCATTTTAGACTACGTAAAATCTTGTCTCAAAAACTAAGACTCACGGCTTTGGGGTGGGAGTAGGGCTTTATAGATCATTGGCCAATCCTAGCACTCGGGGAGGCAGAGGCAGGTGGAGCTTTGTGAGTTTAAGGCCAGCCTAGTCTACCCAGCATAGCTAGGGTGGTCACACAGAGGAACCCTATCTCAACCGACCAAACCAAACCAAACATATGGCCTTTTTTGTTGTGTACGCAGGATTCTGCTGTGTAGCCTGACTTGACCCAAACCCACAGCAATCCTCTCAGCTCAGCTTCCTAAGTAAGTGCTGGGATTCAGGCGTGTGTCATCACATTCAACTCTTTTAAAAAAATATTCTAATATTTTTTACAAATTCTTTAATTCTTAAGAACTCTCTCCTTTGGTCCTGGTATATACCAGGGAAAAAGCAATCGCTCAAAACTTGCTGTGAAATACTGGGCAAGCCTTGAGTAAGTGGCTTTCTCTGAAACTCAATCCCTTTCACTATAAAAGGGAGCTTAACAAGTGTGTAGTTTCTCATATCCCGACTGGCCGCGATGCTTTACGCAAATGTTTCCCGTTTGGCTCCATTTACCGTCCCCGTTTCGCAGATGAGAAACTCAGGTTTAAGGCGTAGGCCATTTGTCCACCATTAAGACTACTGGAAGCCGATTCTTTGGCTCCAGATCCTGATGGCATCCCATAGAGTCTAAAGGGAAGGCGGCCTCTGATCTCACCTGAGCCGGGGTGGGGAACGCGGAAGGCTGAGGTTCGTGTTCAAGCCCAGCAGGCCGAATTCCACCTCCCACCAGCGGGAGCTGTACGCGCTAGGCGCTGCGACTCAGCTTCACGCCTCCGCTGCCGAGACCGTTCAACCACCGGCCCACGCGGCAGCCATTTCTCACACTAGGCCCGCCTCCGACTGACTGACGGCCAAGCTCGCCAATCACCACGCCAGCTTCGCAATGACTCGGGCCAAAGGCCTAAAGAGCTCGCCGTTGAACTGGGGCGCTACGGACCAATCCGGGACTGGCAACTCCAGGGCGGAGGCTGTTACCAGGGTTATGGGGGGCTCGACCAGAGGAAGCCAATGAGAGTTTGCAGGAGGAGGTTCACTCTGGGAACGGGCGGCCCGAGGGCGGAACCTCCCTTCGATCTAGGGGGCTGGGAAAGCAGCACCTTTCAAAGGCGAAAATAAAATAAAAATAAACAGCAGTGTTTTATATCGAAACCTTTATAGTTTGTCAGATACGGAGCTGTTAAGCTCCGAAGACACAAGGATAGGAAAAGGTGCAAACGTTAACTGTGTTCTCTGGAGAAAGTGAGGCCTGTCATTCCAGCTATTCAGGGGCAAGGTAGGATCAACAGCTGGAAGCTCTGGCCCAGGCAACCTAGTGAGACCCAGTCTTCACGAAAGCGGGGTGTGGGGGCACACGCCTTTAATCCCCGAGCTGGAGAAGCAGAAGCCAGCCTGGTCTACACACCAAGTTCCATGCTCTAGGCCTCTTTGAAAAAAATAAATTAGGAAATTTGCCCACATTGTCTCAACAAGTGGCTCGAAGTAAAATCTAGGATTTGGGTCTCTTCCCTCCCCATCCACTGGTCCCTCTCCTGAACAGAATGAGCAAGACACCATAACATCTGTGTTGCAGACTTAGTTGGTAGGCAAAGCAAGTGGCACTATATTACTAGCCCTTTGAATGTGAAGCACCAGGTTCGATTTGACACCACACCCCATGAGACAACACTCAAGTTTCCGTTGAAATGAGAAAGTTTGAGGCTAGTCGGGCTACATGAGACCCTGTTTCAAGAAAACACAAAAGTGAAACAAAAACAACTTTATTAGTGTAAATAAAAATACATAACAGGTATTTTCTAAAAAGCAGCGACAGTCAAGGGTCACCCTCCTCCCATCTGTCTCTGAAAGCAAAGCTTCTTTCCAGGCCCATTTTGGTTTATCCTATCTTGGACAAGGGTTCATCTCTGTAGGGTCAATGTAATCTGACCTCTGGGGCTGGGGAGAAAGGGGCATGACCTTTCAGTATGGAATAACTTTGGCTTTAAACAAAGAATGAGGTGTCTTTGAATGCCAAAGGTAGGGCTGAAGGGGGCAGGCTCAAAGGACTGTCACAGTGGAGTCCCTCTCCCCCAGTTTTAAGATGTTCTTAGCCCTTACCTAGGAAGACACTAATTAAAATACTGACAGACAGCATGACCCACCCACTTAGAACTCTCTAAACTTCCAAGGTTTTGAGACGCAGTGCACCAGGACAAACACTTCAGTCATCAACCATGGCTTCCGCCAGAGGGAGATTGTCTCCTTCCTCCAGCTTTCCCCAGAGGAAAGGAAGGCAGCCCACATCTCTGAAGTCAACTGGCTGCTGACTGGACTCAGGGAGCTGATAGGGGTCAGCCCAGATGTCCACAATCTTGCGCAGGGTGGCGCAGCGCTCTTCCAGCTCTGACCCCTCAGTCTGCATCAACAGGTTAGCTAGCTCCCGGCTCAGATCCCGAATCATGTGGTTCTGACTTTGCTTTTCGGGCTGATCTGTGTTTGGAATTATGCCTCGGTCTTGCAGCTCCCCATCAGGGCCAAGGAGGTGTTGGTATTTCTTCTGCCACCGGCAGCACACCATGGCTTCTCTTACTGGCTGCTGGCTGGTGTGCAACAGGGCCAAAATGTGCCGACATGGCAGATGGTAGCACTGTTGGAAGGAACAGCTGCAGCTGCAGCCATCTTTGCTCACCTGATGTGAGTCCTCTAGCAGCTGAACAGCTACTGAGGAACCCGCCATGTCCACCAGGTGGGTGGAATTCTGCACCACCTCCCACTCATTATGGCACAACTTGTAGGCTAGTTCAGAGCCACTCTGGTGCAAGATATCTAGCATGCCACCCTTGGAGGACTGATCCTGGGGTTGTAACAATTCAGACTGCTCTGAGTCTGGCTTTGTCTCTTCCATGGGGAGCCTGGTGACATTCCCTCCACAAATTCTAAAAGGCTTCTTGGGCCTTGGTGGTGTGCTTGGGAGCTTGGGAGTTCTCTTTAGCTTGGGAGAATTTGTGTTCAAGCTCTTAAGACCTTTGGTATTAAAGAAGTCTATGTAATCCACAAAGTGGAGGATGCAGTCCAGTAGAGACCGCTGCTCCCGAAAGAGACTTGACACCTTGCTGGTGACGATATCCAGGCTGTCCATGTAGGTGTTACACGCATGCAGGCCCTTCCTCACATGCATGTACCACAGCAGTTCACAGGAGAACCAATGGGCTTGGAGGAACCTGAAGAGCTCCTCATCCAGGAGGGCTTGGGACATCTGACAGAGGTTTTGCAGGCTTGCACCCGAAGAGACAAACACAGCTTCCCGCAGAGCTTCCTTCATGAGCCTTTTAAAGGATGCATTTGCTGAACTCTGATGTAACTTCTTCTCTAAGAGACGTGTGGTGTGGTAGATAGAAAGGAGGATGCGAGCAGCAGGGAAGATCTCCTGAAGAACAGCTCGGTGAGGGAATGAAGGGTCCACAAAGACCACTTTGACCTTGGGCCAATCACAGTTGAATTCTGTAAAAATACTGAGCATCTTGGCCACAGATGGGGCCGTCTCAGCCTTGAGCACAGCAAAGTGCACCACGCGACTCTCTCGCTCCTTGTTCTCCACCAAGAAAGCATACAGAATATGGCCCTGGCTGTTTTCCACCCGGTGCAGCAAGAGATTCTCTGGGAAGCGGGTGAACAAGTCACTCATCTTGCTGCTCTGGAAGCTGAGCCGGTCCAGGTCTTGGCTGGTCCCCACACTGAAGGAGGCCATTGAGCCCTCGTCTACGGTGAGAAAGTTCTTCATCACTTTTGCTATCTTGGCCAGATCAGAAGGACTGATGCTCTCCTGCTCTGGATTTGAGGGCTCCTGTACCTTATCTAGGCAAAAAGATGGTTCTACTGGGAGCTTCTCTGCTGTCTCAAGGTCTTTCTTGATGGTGAGCTGCACTGGCTGGAGTTTGGACATACATACTGCCTCCTGAGGTTGGCTAGTAGGGACCCCTCCAGCAGCAGTGTTAAAATCAGCATGGATGTGCTGCATATTCAATTCACTGATAAATAGTCTATCTAGCCTCTCGTTGTACTGCAGGAGCAGGTATGCTGGGCACCTGTCCACTTTCCGTGTTCTCTTCCTGTTTGACTGCGTCCGAATACAGACAAATTTCACCTGCACATATCTAGGGAAGGTAGAGGTGACAATGAGAAAGGTGCTGGCTACCCTTCTCTTAAGATAAGACCTGTTAGCTATTTATATTGACCAGTAAGTTTCCTAGAGATCACAGCAGTATAGAATGTAAAAGAGAAAATTTTGCAGTAACTCTCCAGTCCCAACATTTTCAGTTTCCTCCTACAAGAGTATATCACACCCCTCTCCCCCTAGTTTCCTCCATATAGTTCTAAAGCCATCTCATTTATTTATTTATTTATTTATTTATTTATTTATTTATTTATTTATTTATAGCTTAGGGACTGGCATGGAACTCATGATGTAGTCCAGACTGGCCTTGAACTTGCTGCAACCTTCCTGGCTCAGCCTCCCATGAGCTGGGGTTACAGAGGTGAGCTATTTACCATACCTGGTTTAAAGGCTCAATTTTTGTCATTCTGTCTGTTGCCATCTGTGGCTGCCAACAACCCAATCTGAGGCAGGATATAAGAGGAAGTTAACAACAGCACTAGAACACCCAGCTAATGCCTCTGTTTAAATGATCCCTGTGCCTATAATCCTAGCACCTGGGAGGCTACGGCAAGAAGACTGTGAGTTCTAGGGCAGCCTGGGCTGTGCAGCAAGGCCTTTTCTCAAAAATCAAAGTCCTGTTCATTCATTTGGGATAATCCTACCTTACCCTCCTCCACAGCAGTATTCTGAGGACCAGGACTATCCTCAGGGTCCTCTGGGGACAGCACAGGCCTGGGCTGATTTTAGAAGAGAACATTACTGATTGCTCCTGAGAAGAGAAGTATCTATATCCTGAGGTGTTTGTTTGGGTCTGTGATGGAGCAGTCTCACTCTCTAGCTTTAGCACCCTAGGTAAAAGGGATGACTTTAAGGGGATGGTTATCAAATTATTTGCTTTCTCTTTTCTTATTTACATTCAATTCCTGGGCTCAAGGCCCAGCCATATCCCTCCCTTCTCTAGTCAGCCTTTATGGATAACACTAAGCTACAGTAATTAATCCTGAATTGGAATTTACTGCATTCAATTAAAAGGTCTTACAGATCTGTAGGTATCAAAATGGGGAACACTGGAGGCCAAGTTGAGTCTTTTGAATCCTGGCTGTCACTGGGAAGCTGTTTAACCTTGGGCAAGTCATATCACCTTTGTGGATACAGTATGCCCATTATAAAACGAGACAAGATCATTAGGGTTATCATAAAGACTAAATGAACCACAGCTAAAATATTTAGCCCAGAGCTTGCCTTGGCCTTTTGTTTATGCTAGAGCTAAAGCTAGCTGCTTTTGCAGTTCCCGTGACCAGCAACATTAAGTGGGGATGTCTCAAGTGCTGAGATTAATCATTCCTCAGTGTGTTCCTAGCACATGACACAATGCTGCTCCTTCAGCAGATGCTTATCAATGATATAATAGGTGAATGAATCACGGACTGCCAGTGGGTGGGCTAGGTCACATCCCTGCCTCCTCAGGGAGTGGCCCAGTTAAAAAACTAAGGGAGAGGGGAAAAGAAATGTCAGCCACTAGTATGACATGGCACAGCCTGGAGCTCCGCCTACACTTTTCCAAACACTCTTATCCAGCTGGTCCAGTTTGCCCACCCTGTGGGGCAAGTTTAGGAAAACAGGATATGTAAGTCTTATGATAACAGGGTGGAGGGGCCTGGGGCCGAGAACATCTGTGTCTGTTGTGAGCACAGCACATGGGTGGTGCCATCTCTAGGGAAGGCCTTGGAGCAGTCCAGTAGACTAGCAAAGCCAGCAAGTAAGGATCACTGAATCTTAGTTTCCACCCCTCTACCTTGCTGGTGCCTTAGAATAACAAATTGCCCACAACTTCCTGTATCCACTCTCTAGTGTCTTCAGGCAGTGCCTTATGTTGTACCTGTGTTTGAATGACCCTTCCACCCTACATCTCAAAGTTCATTCCTCATTCAGGATACATGGAGCCATCATTTTTTTTTTTCTAGAAAGCTGGGCCCTACTCTTCTTCAGGCTCAATTCGTCATCAGATTATACTGACTTGCTGTGTATTTAGAGGCAGTTTGGGGGAGCCACTGCCAACCACAAAGCTCTTTTTAGCATTTCTGGCTCTTTTACCCAGCCAGGTTGAAGTCCTGTGCATTTTTAAAAATTCTTCCTCCTCATTCTTCATCCAATTTCACACTTTTCTTGCTTCTGTTTTTTGGGATAGAGAGCAGGGCCTCACTTCATGGCTATCTTCCTGCCTTAGCCTACCAAGTGCCGGGATACAGGCATGGCCACCCTACCCAGCATCTTGCAGAGTGGGGCTGTTACTCTGCCACTGACCTGAGTCCAGCCTGTATCTACCATATGAACAAGTTTTGAAATGCTTTTCCATCATCACTACATGCACTGAAGATTCTGTGCCAGGCAGCACTGACGTCCTAATGTCTCATTTCACACTAGCAGGAATTCTAGTTTGTCTCCATTTTACAGAGGGAAACAGGCGTAAGGAGGCTCCTAAGGATGAGAATCTAGGATTTACTCTTCCAGCTAGCAGCAGCACATCTGAGGTTTGAACCAAGTTTGCTTGTCTGTAGTCTAAAGAGTTAACTATCTCTGAGTTTCTTCCTTATCCTCATTTGACATTTACCACCTTGGTTAGGTTCAACAGCTCCCTTACAGATCTCTAATCAAGGGCTCGGATATGGCTCAGCAAGTAAAGGTATCAGAGTTTGAGCCCACCAAAAGGTAGAGAGAACAGACTTGACAAAATTGTCCTCTGATTTAGACATGCATGCCCCGCCCTCCACACCATCATACCTGTGAGTACACCAACACCTACAATCTAATTGAGTTAGGCTAGGAATGGAGGTTCATGTGTATAGTACCAGCACTTGGAAACTGAGGCAGAATGACTGACACATGTTTGACCGTAGCCTGGGCTACACAGGGAGCTCTAGGCTACTCTGTACTAGAAAGACCTTGTCTTAAAAACAAAACATTCTCTGGGGCTGTAGCTCAGAAGCAGAATCCTTACCCTGGTTAAGTGAAGCCCTAGGTTTAATCCCCTGTACAGTCAAAAACAAGAAACAAAAACAATTTGTGCTTGTTCTGAATACATACAGACACTTCCCTTGTCACTAATGGCCTAACAAAACACTGTAATGACTACCTATGCCATGTATGAAAGGGGTTATCTGTAAGGTATATGTAAGTACCATGCCATTTTGTGTGAGAGGGGCATCCTGGAACCCACCCACCCCCACACTGAAGGACAACCACAGATGTGTCTAATCCAAAACTGTTGCTTGTCAAACTCAACATATTCCTGCCCTCCTAACAAAGAGCCAGTTTTATCCAGGTTGCTGTTCCGCCTCAATACAACTACTTGCTTAGAGCAGCAACAGCCATTGCTTAATTACAATTAAGGTCATGTTGTGAGGGCTGGGCAAGGTCAGCGCACCAAAGAGAGAGCCATGGTAGGAAATGTGCGGGAAACAACGGAGGCTGCTTCTCTAGGCTGCGGCTTGTGCGTTTGTGCCATGTGGGGGCTGTCCTAAACAAGACAGGCTTGAGGATGCGGGATGCAAAGGCGAAAGGAGCCTGGCCAGCAACACAGTCACACTTGGAGGTTCACTCTGAGCTACCATTAGCTACTCATCAGACATTTGAAGTTGGAGTTGTTAGTTAACTGAAGACAAAAGCATCCAATAAACTGGTGGTACCACATGACTATTTCCAGCACTCAGGAAGCTAGAGCAGGAGGACTGTCCTGAGTTTAGGGCCAGTTTGAGCTGTGTAGTACATAAAACAAAGAAACAGTCCAACCCCCTTCCCTCAACACACACACATAAACCAAAACCAAATCCAAACCAAACAAAAACAACTACAGACATATTTCATAGAAATTAGTAAGGGGAAACAAGAGAACGGAATGGGAGTTTATCTTAAAGATTGAGGCTACAGGACTGGGGCTGGAGAGGTGGCTCTGAAGCTTGGAGCAGTCGTTGCTTTTGCAGAGGACCTGGGTTCAGGTCCCAGCTCCCACGTGACGGCTCACAACAATTACTAACTCCAGGTCCAGGAGATCCGATGTCCTTTTCTGATCTCCTTGGGCAGCAGACACATGCATGTTGCATATACATACATGCAGAAAAATCACTCATACACATAAACTAAAAAATATTTAAAAATTTTGAGAGTAGCTAGGTGGTGGTGGCACAGGCCTTGATCTCAGCACTTGGGAGGCAGAGGCAGGAGGATCTCTAAGTATGAACCCAGCCTGGTCTACACAGTGAGTTCCAGGACAGCCAGGGCTACACAAACCCTGTCTCAGAATAAAAAAAAATTTTTTTTTGAGACTAAAAGGGATTAGGTAGTAAAGTGCTTGCTGTGCCAGTGTGAGAACATGATTTTAGTCTCTAGCACTCATGCAAAAAACCAACCAAACGAAAACACCCAACCCAAACCAAAACAACAACAAAACTGCTGGGCATGGTGGTGTGTAGCTATAATTCCAATGCTGGGGAGCTGGAGACAGGAGGATCCCTGGGGGCCTGCTGGCCAGGCACACTGGCAAAATCACTGAACTTATGGTTCAGTGAGAGATATTGTCTCAAGACAAAGCAAATTAAAGTGAAGAGGAACGACCGTGGCCTCCACACGTGCATCACATAAGTGCATGTGTACTGTACACACACACAAGCTCGCACATGTGCACACATAAATGCACAAATACACATAAAGTACACACACAATTATGGTTACAGGGCACAGTAGTGCATGCCTGTAATTTAAACACTCTGGAATGTGAAGCAGGAGAACTGGAGTTGAAGGCCTGTGGGCAAGATCCTGTCTCTCAGACAGAGAGACAGACAGACAGACAGACAGACAGAGTGAGCAAGATGGGTCTGTCTGTGGAAATTCAAGGCCAAGCAGGACAGCACAACTAGCCAGGACTAAGCAATGAGATCCTACCTCAAAAGAACTAGAGCAAGGCAACAGACAGTGTGCTAGTTGGCTTTTTGTCAACTTGACACAAACTTAAGACACATCTGGGAAGAGATTTTTTGTTTGTTAGTCCTGCATTTCCTGGAACTTGCTATAGAGAACAGGCTGACCTCCAAAACAGAGCTTTCCCTGTCTCTGACTCCCAAGTCCTGGGATTAAAGACTCTATCACTTCATGAGACTGGCAGCACTCCATCCTTAACTCTAGGGATCTCACCAGTCCTTCAACTTTTTTAAAAAAAGATTTATTTATTATTGATACAGCATTTTGCCTGCATGTGTGCCTGTGCACCAGATCTCACTATAGATGTTTGTGAGCCACCATGTGGGTGCTGGGAATTGAACTCAGGACCTTCGGAAGAACAGCCAATGCTTTTAACCACTGAGCCATCTCCCCAGCCCCAGTCCTTCAACTCTTGAGATCTATGTGTGCAATTTCAGTTTACATGGTTTTATTTGTGTTGCATTAATCTGTTGTATTTATCAGCTAGATATGTTAAATGATGTCAAGGAACCTGCAGGACTGAGCAGGGAAGACCAGTTAAGCAGAAATAAATTTAAGTCATGAGTTACAGGTGAGATTTTTGTTTTGTATTTTTGAGACAGGGTTTCTCTGTATAACCCTGCCTGTCTTGGGACTCTCTCTGTAGACCAGGCTGGCCTCGAACTCAGAGATCCGCCTGCCTCCGCCTCTAGGATGCTGGCATCAAAAGTGTGCATCATCACAATTGGCACTGGCAAGATTTTTCTGTCATGAGTTTTGCTGTGACACAGCCTTGTCACACTGATAACAATGGTCTAGTTCAAGTGTGTGTTAAGAATTAACTGAGACAGTGTCTGTGATGTTCCTAGCAAAGAGCCTGGAATATGTAATGTTGGGAAAAAGCAATCATGGATGTTCTCACTTGAAATGGGTGTTAAAAAATAAAAGAGAAGTTTTGATATATTTGTGTTAGTGTAAAATATGTATTTGGTTTTTGTCCTTTTACCTGGTACATATGCCCTAAACTGCTTTGACTTTTCCAAATGATAAGTGTCTTCATGTTGCCTGAAGGCTGGAGGCTATTCACTGGCAACATCAGGGCAGAATTTGTTACAGGCCAGGATAAGTTAAAATGTAGCCCAAACTCACCGGCAACAAAACCCAGCTCTCCTGCAGGGCATGATGGTAGGTGCTTATAATCCCAGCATTTAAGAGGCAGGTGAAGAGGGTCCCACAGGTTCAAGTTCAGCTTGTTTTACATGGAACTCCAGGCCAGCCACATAATGAGACCCTATCTCAAAAAGCAAAAATACACAAAACCCAACAAAGACAAAACAGCCCTACTTACTGTAAAAAGAATGTTAATAAATGACAGGCAATGACAGGAAAAGGTCAAAGTATTTTCTCCTTTACAAGCTGCTTCTATGACCTGTAAGAAGGATTTATTACAAAGTTGGGTTTGAAGAAGTCTTCTTCTGTTTGCTTGTTTTTTGAGATAAGGTTTCACCGTGTAGCCCTGGCTAGCCTTGAACCCACAAAGATCTGCCTATCTCCCTAGTGCTGGAATTAAAGGTGTACCACCACACCTGCCTGCCTGAAGTCTCCATTCCTAAATTATTTCCCACAATAGCCTTTTAAAAATTTTCTAATTAGGGAGCCACTGAGATGGTTCTGGATATGAGGAGTTTGCTGCTAACCCTGACTACCGGAGTCTGATCCCTGGGAACCAGATGTGGAAGGTGAGAAACATACCCAAAAGTTGTCCTCTGACCGCCACATAAGCAGAATACAAATAATAACATTTCTAGTTATGTACATGTGTATATGTATATAAATTAGGTTTGTTATTTTGTGTAAGGGTGTTTTGTGTGCATGTATGATTGTACCGTGTGCATGCAGTGCCCTGAAGGCCAGAAGATGTTGGATCTCCTGGAACTGGAGTTACAGATGGTTATGAGCCACTAGATGGAGGCTGGGAATCAAACCTGGGTCTTTTGCATGGATAACAAGTGTTTCATTTTTGTTTTTTCAAGACAGGGCTTCTCTGTATAGCCTTGGCTGTCCTGGACTCAATTTGTAGACCGGGCTGGCCTTGAACTCACAGCCATCTACCTGCCTCTGCCTGTAGGAGGGTGCTGGGATCAAAGGCATGCACTACCATGCCCAGCTATAACAAGTGTTTTTAACAATGGCATCTACTATATATACATATATTTTTTAGACAAAATATTAGTATGTAGCCTAGGCTGGACTTTTGTTTATCTATCTATTCATTTATTGAGACAGGGTTTTCCTGTGTTGGACTCCAATTTATAACAATCCTCTCTCCTTGCCCTTTTGGATGCTGGAATTAAGATCATGTGTTACGATCCCAGATTTTTATTTTATATTTCTAGTTATTGTGTAATCCACAAAATAGTGGATTACAACATGCCATTCATACATATATATCATTGTATGTAACGTATTTACTAGTGTTTTTGAGGCTGGATCTTACATTTTAGCCCAGGCTAGCTTGGAACCTGAAGTAATTTCCCATGTTAGCCTCCCAAGTGCTGGATTTATAGAAGTGGACAACACAGCTGGTTGATGTGGGACTAAAGCTTTGTGCATGCTAGGCAAGCACCCAGTCAATTGAGCTATATTCCCAGGCTGGCTCACACCTTTCAAAAATAAAGGTCTCTCTTGGTTTTGTTTTCTTCAGTGCTGAGTATTTAGCTCAGTCCCTATGAGTGCCAGGCAAATGTTCTACCATCTACAGCTCATAAATGATAGTATCCTTTCCCCTTCTTTTTGTGGTGCTGGTATTAAACCCAGGACCATGCACAAGGAAGGTCTGTGCTCCACCAAGCCATCATCCCTGCCTTCTCACAACAGAATATTACTCTATAGTCCATGCGGTCTTTGAATTCATTATTTTGCTGAGACTGGCTTCAAACTCATGACAGTATTTTTGCCTGAGCCTCCCAAGTGCTGGGATTACAGGCCGGTACCACCAGTCCTGGGTAGATTCCATCCTGCTTACCACTTTCTACGATCCACTACAGTAACAGCTTCCGCAAATAGTTACTGATTCAGATGCTACATGCATTTTCTCATCAAACCCTCTGCTGGTTCTTTTTTTATTTTTTACTTTTTGAGTCAGGGTTTCTCTGTTTAGCCTTGTCTACCCTGGCTTTATAGTCCAGGCTGGCCTTGAACTCACAGCAATCTGCTTCTTCCTCCCCAGTGCTAGGATGTGCACCACCACACCTGGCTTTTTTGTTTGTTTGTTTTATTTTTTCCCCAGTGTTGGGGATCAAACTCAGGGCTTTGCATATGCTATGCAGTTAAGTACCTTACCTCTCAGTTCAATTCTTAGCACCTACATGGCAGCTCACAACTGTAATTAGTTGTGGGGAGTCTGACACTCTCTTATCACCTCAATGGGCACTGCCTACATGTAGCGCCCAGAAATACACCCAGCAAGCATTCATAAATGCAAAATAAAAACAAAATCTCAAATTTTAGTTCTAGCTATGTGTATGTCTCTGTATATGTACATGCACCTGAGTGCAGTGCCCTCAGAGTCTCCCAGAGTCCCTCAAATCCCCTTGCAGTTGGAGACACAGCAGTTGTGAGTTGCCGGACAAGGGTGCTGGAAACCAAATGTGAGTACCTTGCAAGAGCACCAAGTGCGCTTCACTGTGGAGCCGCCTCTCCATCCCCATCGCATCTTATACAGAATAAAACTTTGTTGTTAAAACTCGTGTCCTAAGTCAAGGACAAAGGCTAGCTGACTCCAGAGCTCTCAATCTCTAACCCTTAGGCCAGTTTTTCTGATCTTGAATTGCTAATTTCTTGTATGTACATCTGCCACTGCTATCCAAATAACACCTGAACTATTATTTTCAAATAAAATTTTAAATGTGTATGGATGTTTTTAAATTTTTTTGAGACTCAATCTCATTATTTATATTTTATGTGCATTGCTGTTTTGCTTGCATGTCTGTGTGAGTGTGTTGGATATTCTAAAACGGGAGTCACAGATAGTTGTGAGCTGCCATGTGGGTGCTGGGAGAACCTGAATCCTCTGAAAGAGGAGCCAGTGCTCTTAACCACTGGGCCATCTCTTCAGCCCCCATGCGTATGGGTGTTTTGTTTGCATGTTTGTCTGCATACCACTGGCATGCTGGTGACTATGAAGGCCAGAAGAGGGCATCAGATGCCCTGGAACTAGAGTTACCGAGTAGGAATTGAACCCATCTCCTCTTGAAGAGTTGCAAGTGCTCTTAGCTACTGAGCCATGCTCCAGCTTCAAATGATTTTCTTTAAATCAGCTTGCCACTTTCACTCTGTTTAGAAAGGAAGTTCATGTGAATATAGTGTATATAAGTATTTGTTTTTAAAGTCATCTCCCCACTAAGTGTGTGTGGTGGTTTAATAGGTATGGCCCCCATAGATTCATGTGTTTGAATGTTTGGCCCATAGGGAGTGGCACTATTAGGAGGTGTGGCCTTGTTGGAGTGGGTGTGGCCTGTTGGAGGACAAGCGTCACTGTGGAGGCTGGCTTTGAGGTCTCCCATGCTAAAGCTAGGCTTAGTGTGGCAGTTATCAGCTTGCTGACTGTGGATCAGGAAGTAGCTAGAACTCTCAGGTCCTTCTCCATCACCATGTCTGCCTGCATGCCACCTTGTTTCTTGCCATGACAATAATGGGCTAAACCTCTGAATTGCAAGCCAGTCCCAATTAGATGTTTTCCTTCTCATGGTATCTCTTCACAGCAATAAAACCCAGCTAAGATAGTCTACATACTTGGCTATGGAAATATCTGTGAAATTATCTCCTAAAAACACTTCTGCCACATTCCCTCCATTTCCTCCAACACAAATGGTGAACTCTACACAGAGCCAGTGTGTCATGCATGATCCAAAGCATTCAATAGTGCCTGGTGTGGAGGCACAAGCCTTTTAATCCTAGCACTTGCGAGGCAGAGGCAGACGGATCTCTGCATATTTGAGGCCAGCAATGGTCTGCATAGCAAGTCCCAGCAGCCAGGGCTACATAGAGAGACTCTGTCTCAAAAACAAAGAACATTCAACATTCTAAGGGAGCCAGGTGTGGAAGAGGCAGGAGGGTCCTACTTCCAAACAAGCAAGCACACAAACTGTTCTAGCCAGACATGGTGACTCACTTGTAATCTCAGGTCTTGGGAGGCAGGTAAAGTAACACTGTATGTTCAAGGCCAGGTAAGGGTGAGATCCTGCCTCAAAAATCAAACAAAACAATTTTCTCTGAATGGCTGTCCTGAAACTCACTCTATACAGACTAAGCTGGCCTCAAACTCAGAGATCCACTTGCCTCTGCCTCTGGAGTACTGAGATTAAAGGCTATCTAGCAGTTCCTTTGTCTCTGCTTAGGATGAAGAGGCAGGCACACATGAATTCTAGGTTAGTCAAACATTGTCTTCAGGGGTACATTCTACAGTGCGCTCATCTTTGGGCCCTCCCCTAACTCCTGGCCATGGGTGAATACAAGTTTGTTGATGGAATGAGTGAAAAAGTGACATTAGAAATTTTCTACAGCCTAGTAGTTAAACCAGCACAAGGTCAAGGTGATTTCCAGTTTACACTGCACACTTAACTGTGTAACTCTTATCCCTCTCCTTGCTCGACTTGCTCTGACCTATCACTCTTGCTTCGGATGTCCAAGTTTCAGACCCCCCCCCCCCGGCTTTTGGGCAAGAGTACTTTGGGTTACTACTTTGCTCTTCTGTGTCATCATTTCTTCAGTCCTCACACTGGACCTTTGAAATCTTCTTAGGCATGTACAATTCAGGCAATCAGGCCTTCAGAGAACAGGGAAGCCTGGGAGGGGCAGGAAGGTGTGTGCACATGTACATGCATGTGCATGTGTTTGGAGGCCAGAGAATACTAAGCATCTACCTCTATTACTCCCTGTCTTACCGTTGCTGGTTTGTAGCAACTTAATATGGAAGCCAGGCTGTCTCAAACTTACAGAGATCTGCCTGCCTCTGCCTCTGGAGTACTGAGATTAAACGCATGTGCCACTATGTCCTGCCTTTCTACCTTATTTTCTGAGCAGGGTCTCCCACTGAACTGAAACTCCCAAGATTCAGCTAGGTTAGCTAGCCAGAGAGCTCTGGGAATCTATCTTTGTCAACCAGGCCTGGGGTTATAGAAGCACACAACAGTGCCCAGGCTTTACATAGAACTGGGGATCCAAACTCAGTTCTCTATGCTTGTATGGCGGACACTTCATTGATCAAACCATTCTCCTAACCCCTACTGTTTAGAACCACAAAACTTGGGGCTGGAGAAATGGCTTAGCAGTTAAAAATGGTTGCTGCTCTTCCAGAGGACCTGACTTTAGTCCCTGGTGCAAACATTGGGGAGTTCTCAACTGTCTTTAACCCTAGCTCCATGGGATCCAATGTCCTCTTCCAGCCTCCACACATATACACAAATATAAATAAAAATGAATCTTTAAAAATTTAAGATTAAGCTGGGTGTGGTGGCGCAAGCCTTTAAAGGCAGAGGCAGGCTGATCTCTGAGTTCCAGGACAGCCAGGGCTGTTACACAGAGAAACCTTGTCAGGAAAAAAGACAACAAAAAAATGAAAACAAATGCCTAAACTCATATATATATTATATATAATATACATTATATACAACATGTGTATATATTATATATGAACAGCAAACATCAAACTAAATTCTTGTAGCACCTATTTCCCTAAATCATGTTTAACACTTGATAAGTCAGTTACTCAACAATTAACACCTGCTATGGACACCTGCCATGCTGGATGCTGGGATGACCTGCCTGCAGTAGCTTAGCAAGGTGCTACCACATAGCATGGGATACAAATATCTCAGCCATGGAAAGCACTTTCTGGCAGACTGCAACTGACTTCATCTTCTGCCCAGACTGGTGGCCTAATTTCAACAGCATGCCATCTTTACAAATCTATGTCTTCACTCCCATGGGTCCTTCTCATCAAACTCCTCTCTGCTTTTTCAGCAGCTAAGCACTGCTCTCCTGTTCTTGGCCTCTGTTCATTCACAAGCTCAGGGAAAAACACTCATTTCAGTATGAAGCCTTGTACACCTTTCCCAGGATTTGAATTTGTTCTCTCTCAGGAGGGAAGTCAGGGTCTCCCTATACAGCCCTGGAACTCACTATGTAGCTAAGGCTGGCCTCAAATTCATAGAGATCTACCTGCCCCTCCATCTCCAGTGCTGGGATTAAAGGCATATACTACCATGCTTGATTTTTCTTTGTATAACTCTTTTATATATTGTAGGCTGGCTTCAAGCTCATACACTCTTCCTGCCTCTTGAGTGTTGGGATTACAGGTAAGAGCTACCACGCCCACCTTCTGAATATCTCTTTGAAGGCATTTAGCACATAGAGGCTTGTTTCCAGATTCCACACCATGCAGCTGTCAAGTCTTATATAGTACGGTGCTTGTATACAGCCTCCAATCTACTTTAAATCATCTCTAGATTATAATATCCATCACAACGTCAGTTCTATGTGAACAGCCTGATTGCATTGGTAGGAAATAATGACAAGAGAAAGTCTCGGTCACATCTGTAATCCCAGCACTTGGGAGTCTGAGATGAGAATTGCCATGAGTTTGAGGCCACCCAGGCTACACAGAAAGGGCTTGTGTTCAAAAACAAAACAAAAAGTGGACTTGGTCAGTAGATTTTATTGTCTTTTAAAATATTAACTTTATTATCATTTTTTCTTTGATTTTTTTTTTTTTGACATAGGATCTTAGTATGTAGTTCTTGGCTGCCCTGGAACTCATTAGAACAGGTTGACGCTGAACCCACAGGCATAGGCCTAGCTCTGCCTTCCAAGCACTGGGACTTAGAGGCACTCACCACCACACCTGACATATATTTATTTAACCTATATGTGTGTGTGCCTGAGGATGTATGTGTATCATGTGCTTGCTGGAACCCTTAAAGGCAGGAAGAGTGTCCTGGAGCCCCTCGAACTGGAATCACAGGTGCTAGTGAGCTGCCATGTGGGTGCTAGGGACTGAACCTGAGTCCTCCGCATGAGCAGGGAGTCCTCTTAACCACAGAGCTGCCATTTCAGCCTCTGTAATTTCAGCATTTTGATCCACACTAGTTGCCAAGTCCAAGTACACTATGCCTTTAGCTCCTGAGGGGCACTTATTCATCTTTGTGTACCTAAGAATGGTCCTGGACGTCAGAGTAGAGCCGAAACCATCAGGCTCCTTTTGTCTGGAAGTGCTGTCCAAATAGCTCATTCCTGTCTCAGGTGTAGTTTGATTCTCAGTTAGCCTATATGTTTTAATTAAAACTTGAGTTAACTTTCAAATTGATTCATATAATGACTAGATGTCACAGCAGATTTCTGGCCACAACAAGGCCTTCATTTTCACAAGGGAGTCACTAGCTGAGGCCTGCTTCTTATATTGCCCTGTATCTCACTCTCTCTGGAGAGAACCTGCTTTGTAGACCAGGCTGGCTTTAAACTCAGAGATCCGCCTGCCTCTGCAGCCTGAGGGTTGGGATTAAAGGCATGAACTGCCACCACCACCTTTGCCCTGCATTTTTAAAAAACCGAATTGCCTCCAACTCATGATCCTCCTGCCCCAGCCTCTCAAGCAGACATTATAAGCATGCACCTTGTCATTCTTTTTCTCAAAGTACAACTAAAAATTAAATTTATACTAGGCTGTTTCACCTGAGCCCTAAAAGCATGTGAGCTTTCCATGGCTCTTAGCCTATGAAGTCAAATGAGGCAAAGAGCAACGACCAATAATCCTGACACACACCCCTGCAAAGGAAAGCAGGGGTGAATGAGGAGCACGGTCTTGGATACGAAAGGTGTTCGGAAACGGTGTGTATCAGGAGCTCAAGGATCATTTACAAGATGAATCAACGAAAGACCCAACCAACCAACCAATGAGCACATTACTGCCTTGGAAAGAGGAGACGAATGGAGGAAATTACCAAGGCGTTTGGACCCATTCCTCAGCAAGCCTGGTGCTTCAGATAGAGGCTCTCAATAAACAAGCAAACAAACAAAACAAAACAAAAATAAAGAAGCGCAATTATTGCGAATTCCAGGAGAGCTTGTGAATGAAGGAGTGGGAGCAAGTGCAGCGGGTAGCACAAGGCCGCGCCGGTGGGGTTTCCCTCGCTTTTCAGCAGGTATAGGCAACGTGGCCCCAAGTACGCCCTCCTCCTCCAGGCAGCCCTCCACCCCACCCTCCTGCCCCGCCCTTACAGGATATCCTCGCGGAAGGAGGTGCCGTGGTTGAGGTTATGGAAGCGGACGGAGACGCAGTCCCTGACAATGAAGGAGCACCTGGTCTCCTTTTTGTAGGCGCTGAAACACTCCTTGAAGTCCTCGTAGGTCTTAAAGCAGCTGCCTAGCTCCATGGCCGGGGACTGGCCCTCACCAGGGCCCAGAATTACGCCAGGGGTCAGAGGTCACTAGGTACCGGTTGGCACGGGCCCAGGGGCGGCCCCGACTGGGTGGCCTATGGGGAGCTCGGGAGGAGCGCGGTGAGGAGACCGGCTACAGCAACCTGGGGGCGACTTTGCTCTGTGACAGAAGGGAAATGACACTCAGCCCTTATTATTCAGCCCTAAGGCTCCGCCCCCTCACCAGTTTATCCAATCACACGCGGATCTCCCAAATTGGCACAAATATTCTCCAATCGTAACATAGAGACGACCGTGCCCACTCTGAAACTGACAAGTACGTGGACCAATCACAATCTGCGTCTCGCTCCGCGAAGCCCTAGGGATTTCCGGTCCCTGGGGCGACCTGCCGGAAGCGCTGCGCGGCTATATAAGTTTCCCGGTGTCTCGCGCGGCAGTGAGGAGTCACGATGTCAGCGCCGGAGTCCCCGGGGGATGCTCGTGGCGACGCCGAACGCGGGGACCTTTCCGGGGACCTCCGTAGTGTGCTGGTCACCAGCGTGCTCAACCTCGAGCGGCTAGATGAGGATCTCTTCAGGTATCCGGCAGCACCCCTGAACCCCAGTTTCAGTGTAGAGGGTCGCGATTACTGCCGCCTCTCTGTGAACCCCGCTTCTCGGGTTAAGAGTTCTGCGCGGGGTGTAAGCTCTGCTGCAGTTAGGAGGCGTGTCCCTGACACCCGTCCTTGCTCTTTACGAGGCGATCTGGGGGTGCGAGGTGGAAAGGGGGGCAGGAGTGACTGGGTTACCACACAAGGCAGAATCAATCAGCGAGGGTACACAGCTGATTGGTTTTAAAAACCAATACAGAAGTCTAATAATAAGCTCACTTCCCAGTTGTGTTCATTCCATCTCTGCACCGTTAATGAGTCTAGTGAGTCATTGGGTTATGTTCTCTTCCAGGCATCACTGAAGTTGGTGGTTGCAGCATGGGTTTTTGTTTTGTTTAGAGCCGGTGTTACTATATATATAGTCATGGCTGACCTGAAGTTCACCACATAGACCAGGTTGGCTTGAAACCCAAGGGGACCCATAGGCCTTTGCCTCTGGCATACTGTCAGGAGTGCAGCACCAGCCTGGAGCTCTGTGTAGACTAAGCTGGCCTTGAACTCACAGATCAGTATGTCTCTGCCTCCCAAGGTGTGGGGTCAAAGGCATGCACCAACATGCCTGTCTAGTGACGGTTGGGACCTCTACATCTCTGATTTTATCAGAAGCTTTCTTTACTTTGGTCTCTCTTCTTCCACTTGGGTAATTATAGTCTTGGGCCAGGAGTGCCTTTCAAAAATGATAACCTCAGGGCTGGGTGGTAGGGCTCAGGGTTCAGGCACCAGCACTGCAAGCCCTTTCACCTAGAAGGCCTGGCCAGCTTGTTCATCTGTATTGAGTTTCAGACCTCAGACCCTTGGACGGTTAGACTTTTTCTGCCTTCCTTCCTTTCTTCTTTTTTGGGGGTGGGGTTAGATGGGATGTCTCAGGGAGGGCCTTTTGCGCTCTGAAGCCAGTTCTTGGGAGAAATGCCTTGTCGCCGTTAAGGGGAGCCAGTGCAAGCCTTCACTCACACCCTCCAGCCCCGGATCTGCTTTTGGATTCCTTGGGTCCACTCAGGGCCTCAAGAAACGTCTGGCCTCTGCCTTTCCCTGGTTTGGGGAGGGGAAGAAACTGGACTTGAAACTGTCCAGGTTGAGTTGTGTGGACTTGCTTCCTGTACTCCTGCTGTAAAGTGAGGGAACGAGCTCATTATGCTTGACTGAAGTCTACGGAAAGTTTGGGTAGATACAAAGACTGAGGTTTTATGCAGTGATGTAAGAGATTTGAGACCACAATCCTTGGCTTTCCTTGGGTTCTGAAAAAGGACCCAAGTAGGTCTTTGCAACTTTGTGAGTTCCTTTTCCTGCCCTTTACCCATCCACCCCTGCCCGTTTCACCCCCTGTCACTAGGTAAGAGAGAAGGAAAGGGGAGAGAGATAGAGATCCCTGAATCTAATTTTTTTTCCTTTTGTTTCTTCTTTGAGCGTGACTACTAGCAAACCGAGACCTACCTCCCTGAATGGCCGACAACCTCTGACCCCACCTCTCGGGGCTCTAGCATTTATGTACCCTCTGAGAAGTTCCCAGACTCCCAAACACCACACAATTTCAGAAACTATCTGCAGCTGGCTAGAGCATGATGCAGTCCGAAGCAGTCCCACCTCCTTACACCTGGGATTAAAAGAACATATTCTTATAATATTGTGCGTGTGTGTGTGTGTGTGTGTTTGTTTTAAAGAAACCAGACTTCCAGAATGTCTTTACAGATCCAAATAACCTTAGGTCCTTTACTTGAGGCTATGGAATCCAGAGCATCCCTGAAGTCTTTTCCACTTTCCTCTCCCTACAGAGGAAGGCATTACTGGGTACCTACCTCCCAGCGGCTCTTTGGGGGTCAAATTGTGGGCCAAGCCCTGGTGGCTGCAGCCAAGTCTGTGAGTGAAGACGTCCACGTGCACTCCCTGCACTGCTACTTTGTTCGGGCAGGTAAACCCTCGCTTGCAGCCACTCTTGGTGGCCCAGCAGTTCCTTTTCCTTCCTGGCTTTGAAGGCTGACTCAAGAGAAAGGGAAAGAGATGGGAGAATCAGAGAAGAGGATGGAGAAGGGGGGAGAGAGAAGATCCCCTGAGAGGTACCTAGGGGGCTGAGCGTGTAGCTTATTGGTAGTGCACTTGGCTAGCGCGTGGGAGGATCTGCACTCCATCTCAGGTACGGAAAGCAGCAGGGAGGGGAGCCCATCGCATTGCTCAGGTCAGCACTTGGGAGGCTGCACAGGATCTGGAACCAGGCTAGATCCTTATCGCACTCATTGAGCCTCAAACATGTTCTCTGTTTGTTAATGATGTGGACTAATGCTTATCTGTGCTTGGTGGGCCTTTCCTTGTAGCTTTTTTGTTTATTTTATTTTGTGATGGGGTCTCATTGTGTAGCCCTGGCTGGCCTCAGCCTTCATTACACTAGGCCTGGCTCTGTTCTTCATTCATTCTTTTTGTTTTGCTTTTTGAGACAGTCTTACTGTGTATGCCTGGCTGACCTGGAACTCATGGAGATCCGCTTGCCTCTGCCTCCCAAGAGGTGGAATTAAAGGTTGCTGCCATATCCAACCCTCATTCATTTTTAAAAATATGTATTTGTTTTATTTTTTAAATGTATGTGCATATGTATTTGCCTAAATGAGTTTATATGTACCATATTGCTTTCCTTTGTCTGAGGAAGTCACAAGAGAGCACTGGATACCCTGGAATTTGGAGTTACAAGGGATTGTGAGACACCATGTAGGTAGTAGGAACCAAACTTGGGTCCTCTGCAAGAACAAAAAGTATTCTTCACTTGATGGGCCATCTCACCATTTCCTTATTCATTTTAGTTGTTGTTTTGAGACAGGGTCTTACTATGTAGCCTGGCTAGCTGGCCTGAGACTTACCATTTAGGCCAGGCTGGCCTCGAACTCACAGAGATCTGCCTCCCACCTGCTCCCAGGTGTTTGGGAGTGAGGGTCTGCACCACCATGCCCGCTCTCCTCTTGGTTCTTTATCCTCTTCTAGTGTCAAGACCGCTGTTGAGCTAGAGAGTAGGCAGTTTGGAGACTCTGTTTCAGCTTTATAGGAATTACTAGGGTAATCTTGAATAAGTTCCCTTCTTTTGCTGAGGTGACTGTGAAAGAGGAAGGTGGGACCAGAGATATTTCCGTAGGCTCTTTTAGACTCTAAAAGCTCTGTGCTCAGATACAGGGGAGTCCTCATTGCAAAGGCTTGGTCTGGGCTGGTGGAGGCATGGTGACGGCTTCAGACTTGCTGTGTAGCCATGGATGACCCCAAAGTTCTGATCCTTCTGCCTGTGTCTCCTTGGTGCTGGGACTGCAAGTACACACCACATCTTGTTTATTTGGTGTTGGGCAGAGCCTAAGGTTTCCTACATGTTAGGAAAATCCTATGCCAACCAAACTGCATCCCAGCCCAACTCTAGCCTTTTTATACTGTGATTCTTCTAGCCTGACTGGGTTCTGTTTATTTTTTAAAGATTTGTTTATTATATAGATGAGTCCTCTATCTGCATATACATCTGCATGTCAGAAGAGGGCATCAGAGCTCTGTGTAGATGGTTGTGAGTAACCAGGTGGCTGCTGGGACTTGAACTACAGAACGTCTGGAAGAGCAGCCAGTGCTCTTAACCCCTGAGCTATCTCTCCAGCCCAGTTTTGTTTGTTTTTAAGGGAGGTTACCAAGTCAGGCTTGGAATTCTGACCTTCCTGCCTCACCTCCTGCATGGTGGCTGTTGGCATTACAGACTGGTACCTAAATATACCAATTGGCTTTAGTTTTGTTTTTAAAATAAGGGAACACTTCATTTCAAAAAAGAATCAGTTGATAGGCGCGTACCTTTAATTTTGGCAATTGGGAGGCAGAGGCAGGCAGATCTTTGTGAGTTGGAGGCCAGCCTGGTCTACAGAGTGAGTTCTAGGACAGCCAGGGCTGTACAGAGAAACCCTGCCTTGAACCTCCCTCCGCCCCCCGCCCCCCCAAAAAAGTGTGTGCCTGACATAGTGGCACATATCTCTAATCTTAGCACTGAGGAAGCAGAGGCTGGCAGGTCTCTGGGAGTCGGAAGCTATCCTCTACAGAGTAAGTTCCAGGCTAGCAAAGGCTACACAGTGAGATCCTGACTTGAATTTAATTAATTGATTAACTTTAAAAAGAGAAGAAAGGAAAAAAGTAGAATAAGTGTTTCAATGAGCCTAGCAGAAGAGGTTGGTGTTTATATACAGAGAAAGGCTAAAATCCTAGACATAAGAAGCAGATTGGCCGTTTCAGGTACTTTCCTTGGGGCAGGAGGTGTATTTCAGTGGCAGAGCACATGTCTAATGTGCATGAGGATGACTGTCTACAGCCCCAAAGAGCAAGGACTTGCTTAACACCTGACAGCTCTTGTAATTCTACCTGTTTCTGACTTTAGATCAAGTGGAGAAAGCCAAATGTGTGTCCCTAACCAATCACATAGACTGTCCCCCATCTATATGCATCACCTGCAGCTTCTCCAGGCTCACAGCTTCCAGGCAGGGCACACCTAGCACAGTCCCTGTTTTCTACTGTAGACACATCCCACTCCCATGACTGCCTGGGCTTCTGTCAAAAGCAAGCCACAGCAACATACTGAGAAATCTGTCTTTAAAAAAGATTAAAAGATGGGCATGATGGTTCACACCTTTAAGTCCAGCATTTGAGAGGCAGAGGCAAGAGGGTTGCCCTGTGTTCCACGCCAGCTTAGGCTACAGAGTGAAACCCTGCCTCAAAATATCAACATCAGAAAATAAAACCACCCAACCAACCAACAAATTAGGATGAGTAGAACAGAGGTGTCTGTCTTACTGTGATGATAGGACCAATGTGTTCACTCAGGGTCACTGTGTCCCTTATGTCCACTTCAGGGGACCCGAAGGTGCCAGTGCTGTACCATGTGGAGCGGACACGAACGGGAGCAAGTTTCTCAGTGCGCTCCGTGAAGGCCGTGCAGCATGGCAAGGCCATCTTCATCTGCCAGGCCTCCTTCCAGCAGATGCAGCCCAGCCCCCTGCAGCACCAATTTTCCATGCCCACTGTGCCCCCACCAGAGGAGCTGCTGGACCATGAGGCCCTCATTGACCAGTATTTAAGGTGAGACCTGCGACCCAGAGAGGGTTTTTGTTGTTATTGTTGTCTTTAATTTTCAAACTTCTTTTATTCTTTAGTTTTTATGGTTCTAAAGATCAAACCTAGGGGCCTTGTGTGTGCTAGATGTGTTCTACCACCATGATATGCCCCAGACCTTAAAACATTTACTACTTTTACCTATAGTAAAAACCACACTTAGGCCAGAGACAGGCAGATGCATGAGAGTTCAAAGCTAGCCTGGTCTACCTGGGAAGTCCCAGCCATACAGCCCTATGTGGAGAGATCCTGATTTTAAAGTAAAAAAGAAAGCAGTACTCAGATGATTAGATTTAGATGCATTCTGAGTATCTACATACTCTCCATTTCTTATTAAACAGTTACTATTGCATGTGTATGATGGGCTTGAGCTTGTAGATACCATAGCATATGGGACGCCGAGGGGAACTGCTCTCTGGGGATAGAGCTTAGGCCCTCAGGTCTGCCTGCCATCTCACTACACCCATCTCTTTTATTTTTAATTAGTGTATACTGTTTGAGGTAATGGGTTTCATTTTGACAGTTTCATGCATGTATATGATCTGTTTTTATTTTATTACCTCTCTTGTCCCTTTCTCTTCTCTTAAAGTCCCAGTGCAGTATTTTCAAACTGGCTCCCACTCATTAGGAGCCATGGATCCCCTAAGCGGGTACTGACTATCTACTAAAATCCCAGCACTTGGGAGTCAGACCCAGATGGATTTCTGTGATTCCTAGGTTAGCTAGGGCTACATAGTGAGACCCTATCTCAAAAAACTGGGCTGAGGAGATGACTCAGCAGAGTTTGGTTCCCAGCACCCACATGGGGGCTTATAACTACCTCTAATTCCAGTTCCAAAGATTTGACATAACCTTTTGGTCTCCATGGGCACTCAACACAAATATGGTGCATATACAAACATACATGCAGGTAAACAGGGTTCCATATAAAATGAAAATAAATATATTTTATAATCTATAATATATATTATATAATTTTAAAATTATTTTTATGTATATGTGTGTGTGTATATGCGGGGCCTGGGAGGTTAACGCTGTAATAGAGCATGTGCTTATCATGACCAAGACTCTAGGTTTAATCCCAGTACTACATGCATATACACATATATAGAGATATATATGTATACAGAAATATATATGTATGTTTTATATACAGTATATATAAACAGCAAAGGAGTTACTGGAGTCCACTGTACAACTAGGGTAAGAGTCCTCTGTGCAGCTTCAATTTCAGCTCTGTTTCTTGTTTGCATTAGCACATGTGTGGGGGTCATAGTGTAAAAGGCAGAGCTTACACTCAGCCAGCAGCCAGCGCAGGCATGGGAGAGCTTTATTGTTATTAAAACGTTGGTTGGGGTCAGTGAGATGGCTCAGCAGGTAAAGGTGCTTGCGGAACAAGTCTGATGACCTGAGGTCAATTCCTGGAACCCATATAAAGGTGGAAGTAGAAAACTGATTCCGCAAGGTTGTCCTCTGCTCTTTACATACATGTTGTAGTACATGTACATATTCTCCTCACTCATCTATAACAAATGAAATAAAATCATTTAAAAAATTGACCCTAGGTTCAAATCTCAGTACTAGACTCGAACGATAGTAGCTGCTTTTGCAACCACTGGGTTTGCGGTCCTTCCCGCTTTAGGCCTATAGTGCAGCAGCTTTGGAGCTGATGTATGGCAGGATGAGTGTCCTTCTCTGGGAACCTGTGCCTAGCACAGCCAGTCGGTACCTTCACTTTATTGTCTTCTAGATAGCTCTAGATCTAGACACAGACAGACACATGGATTCTGGCAGGGACTGAGCCTCTGTTAGTCCTACCTGCTATAAGACTTCCCCATCCACCATCCTCTCAAGGCCCTTGATTCTTCACCTAAGAATGATGAAGAATGGAACAGTCATTTCTCCAGCTGTGCTAAAGGTGGGGTGGGGGGGACGGGGAGCCGTTCTGTTGCTCGTGTTGGACACTGGGGCAGCAGGGCATGCCGGGTGGGTGTGGGTTCAGGAGCCTAATGACCAGGATTCAAGTCTAGATTCTGTCCCTAATAGCTGTGTGAGTTTAGGCAAATGCTTGCCCACCCTGAACCCATACTTTTGGTTATAAATGGAGCTAATCATAACTTCCACCTCATAAGGTTTCTGTGGGGATTAAGTAACAGGTGTACAGGCTCTTAGCTATGTGGGGGTCCTATGTGAATATTATACCACTAACAGACAAGAATGAAGCATGGAGCTTAGTGCATGCAGAAATAAAAATAACATTACTGTTAAAGGAGCCTGAATTTAAGACTGTGCTCCTCAATAAGGTTATAACTAACCTTATAGGCTATTTCAAAATTAATGAATAAATTGCATTAATGAATAAAGACTTCTTTTGTGCATGCATGTTGCTAAGGATAAAATCGTTACAGTGGCCACATTTCAAGCTCTCAGTCTCATGCGGCTAGTGGCTCCCACAGTGGACAGTGGATGAATAGTCCATCAGATGGGGTGGCAATGGAAGAGCCTACTAAAACTTCGAGGGTTTCCATGGACATGGTGTCACCACAGCACACGGGCCTCCTAATTGCTTAGGGTGGAGAATGCAGACAGTGGGAGGCGTTCTTTGACACTTCACAGTAATGAAGTGGTTAGATGTATGTCCGTGGGGCCAGACTGCCTGGCATCAGATCCTTCTTCCCTTCTCTTGAGCAAGCCCCCTGGGTTTCCTGTGCTCACCAGTCTTATCAGTTGGAGTGATGACCACACTTGTGTGAGGTCATGGCAAAGACTGAGTTATGGTTGTGTGCAGTGCTTAGACCTTAACTGTGTATGGCGGTTGCTGAGAAACAGGTCACATTACTCTGTTTCAGATGGGGAAAATAGGCTCCTCGAAGAGACGACTGACTTGCACAGGCTGCATGGCTCAAGTGACAAGGAAGGGAATCAAACACTGTATTGCTTTGTCAGCTACATGAGGAAGCTTGGCAGCACACAAGCCCCTGTGGCAAATGGTGGGGTCAGAAGAGGCAGCACAGCGAAACGCCCTCTCCTTGGGCTTCCTTGTCCCTGTCTTTGCTTTCAGGGACCCTAACCTCCACGAGAAATACCGAGTGGGTCTGAACCGAATTGCTGCCCGGGAAGTGCCTATTGAGATCAAGCTGGTGAACCCACCCACCCTGAGCCAGCTGCAGACACTGGAGCCCAAGCAGATGTTCTGGGTGCGAGCCCGGGGCTATATTGGTAAGACGACCCATGAATTGGAGGAAAGCACTCCCAGGGTCTAGGCTTTGCTATTCATTTGCCCTCTGTCTCATGGGTATACCACTCTCTCTTTGGCCCGTTTCCTAATCTGAGTTATGTGGAATTTGGCTCAGTTTCCACCAGAGCCCTTTCTCTTTAACATGAGAATGACGAGGTGACTTGATCTCATTTCTGGAGGAAGCATGGTACCTTGCTGAGGTTATCTAGGTCAGCAGCTAACCATAGATGCCTTTGTGCAGGTTGGTTCCAGGACCAGAGAAGAGTGTTTGGGGCAGAGAGACTTGGGTGAATGGGCTTGCATTTGCCTTACCCCAGTCCTCCCTTAGCCCCCACCTCCTTTATTCTCTCACACAGCCCCTACCCTGGGCCAGGTGCCCGCGCTCAATGACTAGTTTGTGTGTGGCAGCCCTTTTCTCCCTCACCTCCCTGCAGGTCCTGAGCTGGAAAGGCCAGGAGCCCAGGGCTGATGGGATTGCGCCCTGTTGCAGGGGAGGGTGACATCAAGATGCACTGCTGTGTGGCTGCGTATATCTCTGACTACGCCTTCTTGGGTACCGCACTGCTGCCCCACCAGCCCAAGTATAAAGTCAACTTCATGGTCTCGCTGGACCACTCCATGTGGTTCCACGCCCCGTTCCGAGCTGACCACTGGATGCTCTATGAGTGTGAGAGCCCCTGGGCTGGTGAGTGTGGGCTGTGGGCCAGCGTCCTTGGGGTGGTAAGGAACCTGCTTTACTTTTGGATTCTCCTGCCTCCTCCCACTATCTGGGGATGCTGCACAGAGCCCTTGTGCTACTGCCCCCTAGGTATTTGTGTTGTCTTGAAAAGCATGGGAACATGCTGGGAATAGTGACTGTCTCAGAGACCCAGTGTGAGTGGCCGGACCACTTTAGATGCCCTATATGAACTTGGGCAAATCCTTTCTGAAGCTTATTATTATTATTATTATTATTATTTTTTGCAGGGAGGGGCAGGATCTCACTGTGCAGCTCTGACTTTCCTAGAACTGAGACCCACATAGCTCTGTGACTGTGTATGCTACTGCACCCTGACCTTTAATTTTTTTTTTTTTTTAAACCAGAGTCTCATGTAGCCCCTGCTGGTTTTGAACTCTATATGGAGTGGAGTCTGGCCTTGAATTCCTGATCAACCTGTCTCCACCTCCCAAGTGCTGGGAGCCACCATGCCCTATTTCTCAGTTTTTTCATCTGAATAGAGTTATAATAAATAGCACTGTCTAAACCTAGTAAGCCACAGACTGCCACTTGAGGGAGCTGCTTCTAAACAGATTGCATTGTGCCCCAGAAGGTCCTAGATCACATCCAGGAAACTGATTTTTTTTTTTTAATCTTAGATTAACCTCAGACTCACTATATCATAAAGGTGATCACCACTACTTGAGCCTCTGCCTCTTGAGTGCTAGGGTTACAGGTGTATGTCACCATGCCCAGTTTATGCAATGCTGGTGATCAAACCCAGGGTCCCTTGTATGTTAGGCAAGTACTTTACTGAGCTACATCCTCACCGAAGTATGGGTTTTTGTTGTTTTTTGTTTTGTGAGGCAGGGTTGCTCTATGTATCCCTGGCTGGCCTCAAACTCACAGAGATCCGCCTGCCTCTGCCTCCCCAGAGCTGGGATTACCACGACCACCCAGCTGTACACTGTTTCTAAGGAGCTCTCTGACTGATCCTGCAAGTTAGCACACTCTGTAGTCTCTAAGGGTGTCACTTCTAGATGCTCCTTGTAGGGAAAGAGAGAAACCCAGACTCATCAGTGTCTGGTGTTAGAGCCCTGGCTTCTTTTATAATGAAGTACACTTCAAAGGAAGAAAAGCTTTGCTTTATAAAACAGAGAAACTTAAGCAACTCCTTGTAGTCAGGAAAGGGTTACTCAAGTACCAACAACATGATAGGATAATATTCTGACCTTGAAGTTGGGATGCTCAGTCAGCTTTGGCCTGATCCTCTTTGTACTTTAGTGTCATTGCCTGGAAAACAGGACAAGGAATGAAGTCCACGCTCTGCAGCTACAGTTAGATCTAAGTGGGCTCTGCTGCATGTAAGGAAACCCGAAGTTGGCCTCCTGAGGATAACTTGACTCAGGCCAGAGCCACCAAGGGAAAGAGCGAGTCTCTAGATGGAGCCCAAAAGGGGGCCACACCTCAAGGTCTCAGGTCCTCTCTGAGCAATACCCCCTGGTGGTAGTTTGGGTGAATTACCAGCAGAGAGGACTTGGTTTGGGATTTCTGACAAGTGGCCAGTCAGTTTGGTCAAGCCTTTTGAGACTGTTGTCAAAGCACCTCTCTGTGATCCTTTTGAGGAAGTGAGCACTTTCCTCTTAAAAAGTGCTTTTAAACCATGAAATGGAAGCCTCCCAGTGTTGTAACAGGCTCACAGTGGGTATTCCGATGTGCCCTTGTGTGGGGCAAGCTCTGCCCTGTGTCAAACCCCTTTGCAGGCTAGGCAGGCTTATACCGAAGCAGAGTCCATTCTCACCCTTCTTCTTGCCCACAGGTGGCTCTCGAGGGCTAGTGCATGGGCGGCTGTGGCGTCGGGATGGGGTTCTCGCTGTGACCTGTGCACAGGAGGGTGTGATCCGATTGAAGCCTCCAGTGTCAGAGAGTAAGCTATAGTCAAAAAGAACTGAGTTGGCCTGTGGCTTAAAGGACTCTTTCACTGCCATTCCTGAGGCAGGAGCCTCGGTTGAGAGCCACACCTCCTCCTGCCTTGCATCCAATAAAGAGATCGCTAACACTGGAGTAGCTGACCTTTAATTAGGAGCTACAGCCCTCCCTGTCTTTGAATTCCAGGACTTCAGTAGCAGTCCCCAGCCTTCAGCCAAGCTGTTTCACTGGTTTAGGGGCCCGTGGAAAAGAAAACGTTGACCCTGATCTTGGCCACAGCCTCCCATCGTGGTAGGCTGAGGATCCCCATGCCAAGACCCTCTTGGTATCATCCTAGGGTAACCCCAGCTAAAGCTCTTTCCGGGCCCAGCCTGGGAAAACAAAGTTCCTCTCAGTCTGCTGCACTACTACTGGAACTACTTTACGGGCTCCCAGAATGCCTTTCAGCCTACAGTCGGTCACTGTCCTCAGCCCTTGCCCCCTTATCTGGGGCAGCCCCTCTCCTAGACGTGGCCTTAAGACAAGCACGAGTTAGTCCAGCACCTCTTTGATGAGCAGCTCTTTGAGGCTGGGGGGTGGGGTGGGGGTAAGGCCTGCTTCCTGTAGGGCCTGAAGCTGGGCCTCTGACTGCCGTTTGTCCAGGCCCAGGCGCCAGGAGAGCCGGACATGAGCCTCGAGAAAGGGTGCCAGGAAAGGATGGGGTCTCTTGTCCCCCAGCAGCTGCAGAGCCTTCTCACTACATGCACGTGCTTCCCCAGGGTCCTCCAGCTCCTGATGGCACACAGCCAACCCAGCCAGAGTCAGCAGGGGCCGGTCGAGGCCAGAAGGGGTGCCCAGCTGGGTCTGCAGCTGCCAGGCATTGGCCCACAGTGCCAGAGCCTCGCGATAAAGGCCAGTGCAGGTGAGGCTCTGTGCCCGCCGCAACTCGGGCAGCACGAAGAAGTCCTGTAGGTCTGGAGCTTGGCGGAGCTCGGGCACTGCCTGCAGGTGGCCCAAAAACTGTTCAAAGGCCCGGCTACGTCGGGCAATGGTTTCTGCAGTAAAGTTCCGGCGCAGCCGCTTACGGGGGAAGGAGATGGCAGCCATGGGGCCCCGGAATTGCCGCTGCAGGTTTCTGTGCAGCCGCTCAAAGTCCGAGTAGCGGCGAGAGATCTGGGCTGGCTGGCGATCTGGTGGCCCTGGGCCCATCACGGCGAGGGTGTAGAGCTATAGGGAGGGTGGAAGTCAGGGCTGATGTAAAACATCTGTGCGTCCCTTCCCTCCCTGCCACAGTCCGGCTCTGCTCTTCCACCTTACCTCTTCCCCCTGGGACTAAGAGGGAGGAAGCTGCGGAGCAGAACTCACTCCCATCTTACCTGAGACTCCTCTGAAATGACCCAGGCCCAAGGCAGCACAGGGGAAAAAAAGACAGAAATGAGCTTCAGTGACTGGGGCCACCACCCTGTTACTGCTTCTGGGAGGTGCTCCCTGGCCCTAGGGAGTTAGTTCTTGGAAAGATCTTAGGGAAACCCAGGAGTAAACTGAAATCCAGACCCATCTTTTTGTCCTACAAGCACTCTGAGAGGCAGCTTGGAACTGTGTGCCACTCTGAGTACATAGTTGTGCCCACATTACTGGCCAAGCTTTCAAGCCAGACCAAAGGATAGGTCTTCAGACAGCCTCAGTAGCAAAACTTGAGTTCACCGGGCCAAGACTCATGTAACCCCAAGTTAGCCTCCTCCCTGTGGCTTCAGGCAAAGCAGGAACTCTTAGATCTGCCTCTGCTCTAGCGAAAAGTTCCTAGGTCAAGGTCATGGTTTACTCAGGTATGGAATGTACAAGTATTGCTGCTCAAGGTTTTTAGGTGGCACACACTGGAGTATACCGCATCATAAACAAGGTGATTCCAGAATCTGTTTCCTTTCTGGTTTTGGCCCTTGAGACAGTGCAACTTGTGGCCCATGATGGCCTCTAGGTTCATCAATCGTCTGGTCCAACCTCCTGAATGGTAAAATTAAAGGCATATGTCATCATGCCCAGTCCCTTTAATTCTTTTTGTTGTTGGTTGAATTTTTTTTGGGGGGGGTGCGAGCGCATGGTTGTGGTTGTTGTGTTTGGGCACACATACCTAAACCTGATACCACAGCTTACAAATGGGGTTGGAGGGAAACTTTCAGGATTTGGCTCTCTTCTTCCATCATGGGATTTGAGGGCTGAGCTCAGGTCATCAGGTCATGACAAGTGCTAAGCTATTTTGCCAGCAAGACTGTGTTTTGTTTTTTGAGATAGTCTCATGGGCCCCAGCTAACACTGCAGGAATTCACCCAATGTGTGCAGAGCTAGGGGAAGAAGCCAGGGCTTTTGTGCATGCTAGCTAGACACTACCAACTAAGTAAGCCATACCTCCAGTCCTTGGGAATACAGTGAGTCTAGGGTCTGTGTAGCCCAGGCTTGCCTTGAGCTCTTGGTGAACCTCTTGCTAAAGCCTGAAGTGCTGGGATTTACAGGCATAAGCCACCATGAATGGCTGGCTGGCTTTCTTTTCCTCTTCCTCCTCTTCTACTTCTTCCCTTGAGATGGGGTCTCCCTTTGTTTCTTGGTGGCTTTGATCTCCTAGGCTCAGCCTTCTAAATAGCTGGGACTACAGTCATGTGTTGCCATGCTCATCCTTTATCTTTTTGTAAGCACAGATTGCTACTTCTCTTACACGAGTCATCTCTATTTTGAGGAAAGAGGCAGAAGTCCCAGTTCAGAGCACTCCTCAGCATTTGGCAAGGTCTACTGAGCCCTAGGCATGCTACGTGACATCTTTAGCCTCAAACTGTGTATGTTTCTGGGAACCTAGGGCTTTGCCCATGTTAGGTAAGCATCTACTACTAAGCCACAATCTCCAGCCCCTGACTCCAATATTTTTGAGACAGGGTTTCATGTAGCCCTCAGACATGCTATGTAGCTGAGGATGACCTCCTCCTAATCCTCTTTTCTTTACACATTAGAGTTGTGCTTCACCATGCCTAGCTTTGTGTGTGTGTGTAATTTTTACTGTGAGACAGGGTCTCATTAAATTGCCTGGGATTGCCTTAAATTCACTATGTAGCAAAGGCAAGCCTCAAACTTTTGACCTCAGCCTTCCAAGGAGATAGGGTTACAGGCCAAACCAATGGTCTGTCAGGCTCTATACTTTTCACAAGTAGTTCTATAAAGGTTCCTTTTAAACTTATTTTAGAAAGAAAAAAAAAACAATGTTATGAGAGCAGGCAGGGCTGAGGGAGGAGGATTGACTACTGAAGGACTACCCAGATTACACAAGAAGTTCAAGGCCACCCTGGAGCACTCAGACTCTGTTGAAAAGAAGATTGAAGCTTGGCAGGGTGGCGCATGCCTGTAATCCTAGCACCCAGGGAGGCAGAGGCAGGCAGATCTCTGTGAGTTCAAGGCCAGCCTGGTCTACAAAGTGAGTCCAGGACAGCCAAGTCTACACAGAGAAACCCTGTCACAATAAAAACAAGAAGAGGAGGTGGAGGAGGAACAAGAAGATTGAAGCCAGGCATGGTGGCACACAGCTTTAATCCCAGACTCAGGGAGGCAGAGGGAGACAGATCTAGTTTGAGGCCAACCTAGTCTTCAGATCAAGTTCCAGGATAGTCAAGGCTACACAGAGAAACCCCATCTCATAAAACAAACAAACCAAGATCGAGACTATAACTTGGGTAAAGCGCTTGCCTAAGTATGCACAAGGCCGTAGTTTCATACCTCCCTGTCTCTCAGGAGTTAAGCAAAAAATGGTACAAGTTATAGTTTAAAAAAATGTTGGGGGCTGGAGAGATGGCTGAGTGGTTAAGAGCATTGTCAGTTCTTCCAAAGGACCCAGAACCCACATGGCAGCTCACAACTGTCTGTACTGCCAGTTCCAGGTGGTCTGACACCCTCACACCAATGCACATAAAATAATGTTAAATAAATTATATATTAAAAATGTTTAATTGTATGTGGTGTGTTATGTAGGAGTTACATTTGTGCACATTTGCCACAGTATCATATGGAGGTCAGAACAACTTTGGGGGTTGGTTCTGTCCTTTGACCGTAGGTTCTGGGGATCAAACTCAGGTTGTCAAGCAAACACTTTTACCCACTGAGCCATTTCCCTGAGCAACATTTTAAAGGAGACCAAAACTGTAAGGATGTAATAATTCCTGCTGGGGAAACACTAACCTCCATGACCACTACGTGTTCTCACAGATCCGAGAACCAGGGGAGGATAAGCTGGGACTAATGAGGACTCATGCCAAGCCCACGGCTCAAACAGGGCACCTGCAAGTGCTCCCATATTAAAGGGCTACCTAGCACACCCAGACATTTTTCTCAGATGTAGCCAATGGGACTGCTAATAGTCCTGTTATTCCAGTTAGGTTTACCTGGTCTTTCTTCTTTTAAAGATTCACAGTGCATTAGGAAAACAAAACATTTACACTCAACACTGTACTGTTCAAACATAGTAACTAGTTAATGTTTCCTTTGTTTTTACTCCCAGGCTAGCTTTGAACTCCTGACCCTGTTGCCTCCACCTCCCAAGTACTGGGCATATAAGCCTACCTGCAGGCTTCAACTCTTTTCTGGTTTTCTACAGTTGTTAACATGCCAAGAGAAGCTATTTTCTATAAGACACACATAGGACACATTGCTCGGCAGTACTCTTTATGTACACAGGTTAATTTTTAAAGCCTTAACATGTTAACTCTTTGAGAACTTCATACCTGTAAACAACATACTTCGATCATATTTGCTTCTCACTCCTTCCCTCTACTTCTATTTTTAATTTTCTTGCCGAAGACCATTTCCTATCCACTTATGTCACCTAACCCTTGTAATGACCCGTCAAGATGGGTACCAGGTGGTTGTAGTTGTTGGGGCTCAGCTGGTAGCTCAATGGCAGAGCACTTCCTAACATGCATGAGGCCCTGGGTTCCATCTGCAGCACCAAAGCATGGTGTGACTGCTTTTACCGCCTGCCCTACAAGCTTACCCTGTGCCTCATGCTGGACCAAGTGCTTCTCCATTGAGGTATCACTTGACCATCATCAACAGCTCTGTAAACAAAGTATCTTGTCTCTGTCTGATGAGGAAGCAGGCCCCAAGAGTGGGTGAAGGGCACAAAGACCAGCCTGGAGGCCTGATTCTAAACCCCTCACTCTTGATCCCCAGTAGAAGAAATATTGAGACATGGGCCATCCACTGTACAGAGGAGGTAGGTTCACTTCCTAGACACCGGAGAGGATAGAAGACAGACCCTGCCCTGTTTGAGGCCTTTTCACCTAGGTCTCCAGAGTCACCCCCATTCTTTTCTGAGGGAGCTGTTCTTTGCTGACTGATTGTTGGTGTCTCATTCGTATGTGTGACTCCTTCCCTACCATATAGCTCTGGAACACTTGCCACTTAAGATTGAACCATCAAGGCTAGGAGTGTTTAGCTTAGTAGTACAGCATCTACCTAGGATTCGTAGGATTTGATCCTTAATGAGATATAAAGCATTACCTACCTAGCAGTCCCTGCTCAAGGTGGGAGAGTCACCCCACGGGTGTGGTTCTTATTAGTAAAAACAACACAGAGGGGTGGAGGGACCCAAATATGGGACAGGTCTCCAGGGCCCCTGTCTTGCTGAGTCAGAGGCAGAGGAGGGTGTGAAGATGAGGGAAGTGACAAGCTGGGAATTGCCACTGCCTGGACCAGGGCCAGGACCAGCTAGCTCAGATAGGTTTCAGACCCGGAGGGAGCAGGACCTGGCAGGTCTCTCTTTCTGCCAGCCTCTCCCCTTCATGGCAAGGGAAAATGGGACTCTAGGTCCTGCTCTTCCCTCAACTCCTTAGCCCTGATGGTGCCACAGGTGGGAATGCCGGAGAACCGATTCATTGGGAGGTTGCAGCTGGCTCTAGATAACCTGACACTTGCAATCTAAAGCTGACTAAGAACTGCATGAATATCCCTTATCCAAAGTGCTTAGGACCAGAAATAGTTTAGATTTTTGAATATTTGTGTGTGTGTATATATATATGTATACATATATATATAGTGGGATTTCTTAGAAATAGGACCCATTGGCACTGTGACACACACCTGTAATGAGTGCCAGCACTCAGGAGGCAGAGGCAAACAGATCTCTGTGAGATTGAGGCCAGCCTGGTCTATAAAGTGAGGCCAGGATAGCCAAGGTCTCGAAAACCCAAAAAGGGACCTATTGATTATAAAATCAATATAAGGTCTCATGCTTCCAGGACATGGGCCTCAAGCTTACATAGCTGAGGCCGATCTTGACCTCCTGATCCTCCTCCCCTTCCAAGTGCTGGGACCACAGGTATCTGCCACCACACCCAGTTTACTGTAGTGCTAGGCAAGCATTCTAACAACTGAGCATCACATCCTGGCTCCTAAAACTCATATTTCTTATGTACTTTATGTGCACAGCCTAAAGGTAGTCTGGGTTTTGGTTTATTGAGACAGCCTTCTGTAGCCCACACTGGTCTTGCTGTATGTCTAGACTGGCCTTAGCCTCCTGACACTTTTACCTCTCCTTCCCAGCTACACTGCAACACTCAGCTGTAAAGGTAGTTTATATCATTTCAGGGCTTTGGGATAAAGCCCAGAGTTCTTGAGCATGGTAGGCAATGAGCTGCATTCCCATTTGGTGTCTGGCTTTTTTTTTTTTTTTTTGAGGCAGGATCTAGATGTGTGGCCGTAGCCCAGGTTAGCCTTGAACTTGTGGCAGTCTCACTGCCTCAGCGTACATTTTGAGCACACATCACAAAGGCAGGTGTGGAATTTTCCACTTGTGGTACCCTGTTGCCACTCAAGTGCTTTGGATTTTCAAGCATTTCAGATTAGGGAATTTGAAACTACATAGCTACCATTTTAATATTTCACAATGTCTCACAATGCTAAGGATTCTTTGTGCCTGGTCTCACTTACCTCCTGTTATATTCCCGTGCAAATGAGGAAACCCGGGCCATCAATGTTACAGAACCACCCAAGGTGAAGCCACTGGTAAAATATATGGGAATGTGAATCAAGGCTAATCTGGACCCAAAGGTCATTTCCTCAATCCTGACCCGTGCAACTGGGTCTCAACTGTTCATGGGGCACAGGACAGCCCCCATACAGTTAGTTCTCTTAACCTCAAAGCTAGGACAGAAGGCCAGCTCCTTAAGGCTACTTTCTCAGTGTCAGGGAAACCAAGTCATTTGCTTGAGGACTTGTTCAGTCTGCACCCATCCTCTCATGGGGTCTCAGTTAGCACAGGTGTAAATAAGGACAGCCATTTTATAAGTGCGTAGCTACAGCCCCCAGAAAGCTGTGGTAGTCCCTACTTTCGATCAGCCACGCTTCTCTCCACTCACTGCGCAAGGGTTCCTGGCACCTCACTCACCACGTACTTGGAGGGAGGGTCCTTGACAACGTTGGCGCTGGTCACCTCAAAGAGCAGCCGCTGTGGAACTAGGGTGTTCCGAGACTTCTTCCAGAAATCCTGCAGCTGCCGAGCCAGGTGTTGACTGCCCCGCTGTCCATCAGGTGGGGGACTTCGTTCTGCACAAGCACATGACCAGTCATATTAAGGTGCTAGCTAGCTCCAGAGTTAACGTAAACAAAATGCCATGACCTCATTCACGGGGAGAGATGGGCTTTATCCCCGCGCTTCTCTTACAGTAGATGCTAAATCTCCACCCAAAGCAGCTAGCACCCTATGTTTCCCTCGTCCTGTGCATTTAATATCCACAGAAACCCCGAGATGAGGTGATTCCCATGGTGCTGTGACTCAAGGTCACACTGCCAAACAGTGTCTGGAAGAGATTAAAGAGTCAAGAGTTTCAGGGGATAACTCAGAGGCCCCGGGATGCTCTCGGAACGCGTCCAGCGGGGAGGCCTAACCGAGCCCCGGGGTTCCTGTCTCTGTCCTCCCGCACTCGCCTGCGTCTTCTCCCGATGTCCCGTCTCCGGAGGGCAGAGAATCGGGGCCCGCCTCGTCGTCCTCGTCTTCGTCGTCCGGATCTTCTTCTGCACTGGTGAAGCTGAGGGTACCGCTGAGGCGGGAGGACAGGCCTTCGGCATCGTCGTCCTCCAGCTCGGAGCTCTCAGGGAACTGCTCGGTCTCTGGGCCCGCCGCCGCCTCCCCGGGGCCATCGCTGGCCAGGGCGTGTCGCAGCCGGTGCAGGAGCCGCGAGGCCATGACACCCGGGGGGAACGCGCCACGCTGAGTCCGGGGCCGGAGAAGGAGGGGACCCCAGCCCGGAGAAGGGCCTGGGGGCGTGTCCAGGGGCGGGGCAAGGAGGCCACGCCCACAGGCCAGCCTCTACCCGGTCCAACTTGCTGGCGGGGAGGCGCTTCCACCCAGCAAGTGCGTTCGGGGAGGGCTCCCGGGAGTCGGTGCAGTGGCCCGCGGCTTTAAGAGGCTCTCGGCCCAGGCCGCTCACAGCGCCGCCTCGCCGCTTCCTGCCGCCGCCTCGCCCTGGCTCCGCCCTCTCCCGGAGCTGCTAGAATCCCAGGCCGCCGCCTTCGGGAGGGACGCGGAGAACAACCGGGCGAGCCAGGCCTCCCCGGAAACCGTTTCTTTCGGGCTGCCCGCTCAACCTCCTGGTCCTGTCCTATCCCTCCAAACCTCCCAGGACAGCCCCAAGCTTTGCCCCTAATTTCCATAAAGTACTGTGTAACTTTATGCTGTAATTTCGCGGGCATTTGGGAGCTCGGCTCTTTGAGAGAAGCTTGAAATCCGGCCTCGCCCTTCCTAGGTTTTCTCTTATGAAACAAGAATACTCAAACTAAATTTTCAGCTCTTGTAAGAACCTCAGTCCGGTGCCTGGTGTGAGCGACCCTAGGCCTTTCCAGTTTTGTTTGAGCTTTGCTTATGGGAAGTAGACAGGAAAACAGATCCAGAGAGGCTGTTACTTGTTGATGGTTGCAGAGTTTGCCAGAGATTTCTAGTGTGGAGCTCTTGAACCGATTTATTTTCCCGTGCTCGCAGGGTCGGTCGGGGAATCTCTGTAGCTCTTGGAGAACTGCAGTTTATCTTTCAGTGCAGGGTAGCAGTAGTCAAGCCTGTCGCCAGCCTAGATGTCAGGCCAGGGTTATCTCAAAGGCCAGGTATGGTTGCGCGGTGGCTCATGCCTTTAATCCTAGCACTCACAGAGGCAGGAAGTAGAAGGATATCTGTGAATTCAAGGGGGCAGAGGAAAGAACTCTGCCAGTTCAAGGCTAGCCTGGTCTACGAGGTGAGTTCCAGGACAGCCAGAGCTATATAGAGAGATCCTGTCTCAAAATAAGGTAATCTTTTAGCCCCTTTCAGGGCACAGGAGAGGGATGGGAAGATACTTTTGAATGGAAAGGTCTTTCTGGCCTTTAATGAACAGAAGGGTCTCCGTATTTCACACACGGTCACATGTCGATCATAAAGGAGGCAGTTTCTGGACAGTAATGGTTCATTTTTAATATGAAGAACCAGAGGATGGGGCTCAAGAGATGGCTTAGTGGTTGAGAGTGTGTGCTGTTCTTGTAGAGGACCAAAACTGGATTTCCAGCACCCACAACTAGTGGCTCATAACCACCAATAACTCCAGGGACCCATGTCTCCAAGGGTACCTTACTTACACACACGTGCACAAAACCCAAACACAGACACACACATACACATGAAAATAAAATAAATCTTAGAAAAAAGCCAACATGGTGGTGCACACTGTTAATCTCAGCACTGGGCTCAGTCCAGGCAGGTGGATCTCTATGAATTCAAGGCCAGCCTGTCCGCATAGTGAGATCTAGACCAGCCAGGGTGACAGTGAAAACTGAGAAAAGGGGAAGAGCTGGAATTAAGACTTGTTGATGATTTCAAACTTTATCTGCTCTGCATTTGCTTCAAGCAGACTGTGAGGACAAAAAAGACATTTCACACTTTTTCCGACTATTGGCTGATTATTCACCTTTCCTTTGGCCTATGCCACGAAAATGTGGGTGCCCAGCTGAGGGTCAGCCAGGCATAATTATGCACACCTGTAATTCCAGCAGGCTGAGGCAGGAGAATCAAGGCTCAATTCAAAGCAACATCTAAACAAACAGGAAGAAATGAAGAAAAAAAAGAAAGAAAGGGGAGGGGATGTGGCTGGAGAGATGATGGTTCAGAGGTTAAGGGCACTGGCTGGTCTTCCGAAGGTCCTGAGTTCAATTCCCAGCAACCACGTGGTGGCTCACAACCACCTATAGCACTAGATCTGGTGCCCTCTTCTGGCTTACAGGCAGAATGCTGTATAAATAATAAATAATGAATTTTGAAAAAAAGAAAGAGCAGATGTTCATAATATCACACTCAGGCAGGATGGCCAGCACTTGGGAGGCTGAGGGAGGAGGATCAAAAGTTAGAGGGCAATCTGAACTAAGAAGTGAGGTCCTGCTTCAAAAACAAAAAACCAAACATCCTCCCATCCCCTAAGTAAGCAGCCAGTGAGATAGCTCAGTAGGTAAAGGCACCCTCCAGGAAGCTTGACAACCTGATTTCTTTGTTTTGTTGAGACAAGGTTTCTCTATGTAGCCCTGGCTGTCCTGGACTCGCTTTGTAGACCAGGTTGGCCTCGAACTCACAGAGATCCACCTGTCTCTGCTTCCCAAGTGCTGGGATTACGGCATGCTCCACCATGCCTGGCTTCTGACAACCTAAGTTCAATTCCAGGGATCGACAGGGTGGAGGAAGAGAACCAACTTCTGCAAGATGTTCTCTGACCACCATGTGTACACTGTGGCATTCAAGCGCACACATGAGTGCAAGCCCACACACACACACACACACACAAGGTGGGGGGAGTGGGCATTCTTTATTTATTTTTGTTTTTTGTTTTTTCAAGACAAGGTCTCTCTGTGTAGCTTTGGTTGTAGACCAGACTGGCCTAGAACTTATAGAGATCCTCTTGGCTCTGCCTCCAAAGTGCTGAGATCAACATTGTGCACCACCACCGCCTGGCTTAGATGGAACACTCTTAACCCTGACACCATTAACACATCAGTGAAAGCAATAGACCACTTTTTAAAACTTTTATACTGTGTGTGGGGGTCGAATGTTACCTAGAGCTCATTCATTTAGCTAGGCTGGGTGGCCAGTGGGCATCAGGGATCTACTAGTCTCCATCCCTGCCCTGTCACCCCTCCCAGTGCTGGGCTTATGGTCTCACAGGCTAATGAGCAACTGAACTCAAGTCCTGATGCTCCTGAGACATGCGCAGAAAGAGCCATCTCCCCATCACCTGCTTTCTGTTTTTTTCCTAAGATGTATCCAGGGCTCGCACTGAACTTCGTATGCAGCCTTGAATTCCCTATCTTCCTGCCTCCACCTCCTCAGAACAGCTGCCACACTGGGTTTTTTGTTTGTTTAATTGTTGTGATTGTGAGTGTGGGCTCACATATGACATGTGCAAGTGTGGAAGTCAGAGGACAACTTTTGGAAGTAGTTTCTCTCCCTGAACCATACAGCATGTTTGAGGGGAAGAAGGGACACAGAAGGAAGTTATCTGAAGGTTGAGGAAGACAACAGAGGGCTTCTAGCAAATGCAAAGTCCTGCTGTTCATAAAGGGCGGTAGGTATTTGGCGGTATTTAAATCTGGCCAGAGTGGAGCACTATGCAAGGTGAGAAGATGAGAAGAAAGGAATGAGAATGGGCAGCTATGATTCTGTTTGGCTATGCTCAGCTTCCTACTGTTTCACCAAATAAACACAGGAACAAATGAGTGAGGGTTGTTGCTGAAGGTTGCCTTCCCTCTGTTACAGAGACAAGTGACCCCAGTGTGCATTGTCCAAGTTGGACTCCTCTGAGCGTCTGCCTTGATCCTTTGCCTGGCAGGGGGAGGCCTTATTTAGCCTGGCCTGGCTACCCTGAGCTTTCTTGGGAATGTCTATATATAGGGGAAGAGTACAGCCCAGTTGCCACTGTCCATCTGCCTTCCTTGGAGTCTGATCTGCCATGCCCTGGCCCCAGGCTTAGTTGTCTCCATGTTCTTTCTGTTGATTTAGCAACTGTCCATGAGCCTTGCCTACCTCACTGCTTAGCCTGGACCTTGGGTTTTCAGGGTGTGTTCCCTTTGGACTCCTTCTATCCCCACTCTATAGAGGATCAGCTGAAAGGCAGCTGCTCTTTTTCTTATTTTCATAAATATATGTGTATTTTATTATTATTTCATGTATAAGCTCACATTCCAAATCCCAGGGATTTCACAATAGAAATGAAATGGAAATAACCACACTGCCAAATGAGCTTTTTGCTCAGAAATGAAGCCCCCAAGGGCTGGGCATGGAGCTCAGTGGGTAGAGTGTCTGCCCAGCACGCACAAAGCCCTGCACCTCTCAACACCAAATAGAAACAGGCATGATGGTACATGTGCAAAATCCCAGCATTTGGGAGATAGAGGCAAGAGGACAAGGAGGTCAAGGTCATCCTCAGGTACATAGTTGCACCCATAGATATTTATAAAAATGAAAGTTTTAAAAGAATCACCGGGATTGGAGATATGGCTCAGAGGTTAAGAGCACTGGCTGCTTTTCCAGAGGTCCTGAGTTCAATTCCCAGCAATCACACGGTGGATCACAACCATCTACAATGAGATCTGGTGCCTTCTTCTGGCATGCAGGTGTACATGCAGGCAGAACATTGTATACATAATAAATACATAATCTTAAAAAAAAAGTCACCAAGGCCAGGGATGTAGCTCAGTTGGTAGAGTGCTTTATAGCACAAAGCCCTGGCTTGGATTCCCACCCAGCACTACATAAATCAGCATGTGGACAGTCTCAGTGGAGACTGAGGCAAGAGGACTGCTTAAGGCCAGGAATTGGAGGGCAGCTCGGTTGGGGGTGGAGACTCTTTTGCAAAATAAGTCAAAGGACTTAAACAGGGCATGGTGGCATATACCTGTAGATTCCAGTACTCTGGAGGTAGAGGCAGGGGGATTAGAACTTCAAGGCTACCTTCAGCCACATAAGGAGTTCAAGGAGAGTCTGGGGTCATGAGATGTGGCCTCCAAAGGTGGTGGTGGGGGTGAAGAATTCCTCTTTAGACCTATATGACTTATGCTTTAGTCACATAGGGGTAATAACAGTTCCCACTTCACCAGAGTGAACACTGGATGAGGTCATGCAGTCAGGATGCTCAGCATAGTGTGGGGGACAGGTGGAAGGAGTTCAATACGTGCTGGCCAAGGTATTGAGTCCCCCACTTGGGCCAAGCTAGGTGACTTATTCATCAGGGCTCACATTTGCCATTTCCATTTTGGAGAAAGGTGTGCTTTGAGGGGCCTCATCACCTTTCCACAGTCACATGGCTCAGAGGAAGAGACGGGTCTTGAATTTTGGGCTTCAAGCCTGGGAACCCTCCCCATTTTGGAGCAAGTGGCCGGGGGTGGGGTGGGGGAAGGAGCTCCCTAAGACATGGTGGAGCACGGCAGGCCCTCCTCCTAAGAATCTAGGAGGACGTCAGAGCCTGCCACCTGCTCAGAAGCTTAAATTTCCCTGAGAAGGCCCTTGGCTAAATTAGGTAATGGGCTAGGACTCTGGGAGGGGTGGGGCTTGCTGACCCCTGGATCTGATTGGTCAGGGTATCCAGTTCTAGGGAGGAGGGAGGAGAGAAGAGAGGATGCCCCTACAAATCCTGGGGGCTAGAGAGATCTGGGGTACCTTTGGGTAGTGAAGGGCGGAGGAGGCGACCCACAGCAAGAGGAGTCCCAGTCACCAGCAACCATGGTAAGGACAAGAAGGGTCTTCACTCTTTTGTTCACAGGCTCTTCTGGGCCTCGTCCATCCCAGAACTGTGTGTTCTGTGGCAATAATGTGGACATTTGAAGGTGGAAGGTAAGAGTTGCTGGAAGCCAGGTCCTGGGGAGCCAACCTCTGAAGGCTGTGACTTCTCTTGGGTAAGGGAGGCTGGTCAGGATATGCCAGGAATTGATCCTCAAGGCTTGTGACTTCCTGGCTACCTTCTGGGGCTTGAGACGGTGCTATCATGCAGCCAGAGCTGTGTGGAAAGGGCCTCAGACTGTCTGCTGCATGGGAAAGATGAAGGCCCCGAGGGCAGAAAGGAGTCACCTAGCAAGTAGGCTTCATAGGCCCAGCCAAGCCTGTGGCAGCCAGAGAGGGAAGGCTTCGCTCTAAGAATCTTGAGGTTGATGGTTAGTAGGGGGTAAGTGGGTGATGAGGCAGAGTTAGAGACTCTGAGCACCCACGGTGGGGGGGGGGATATTCTGGGGCTGCCATTCTCTTCTGAGTTCCCCCTCCACACTTCACTTGAAGGAGTAATTGGACTCCAGAGACCAGCTGCCATTGCCCATGCCCAACTAAAAATAGCCTATCCTCCTGGATCAGGCCAAGGGACAGAGTTGAGAAGGACCTGGGCCAGCTGGCTGAAGAATGTCTTAGGACTCTTCACCCCTTCCTCACTACCAGCTCAAGTCCAAAGCCCTGACCCTGGTGGCCTAACTTGGATGTGACCTGGAAAATTTCACAGAAACATTACTTTCAGGGTCACATGTACTGTTACCCTGTAAACCCAGTACTCAGGCAGTGGCAGGGGGAGGGGAGAATTTGAGGCTAGTTTGATTTACAGCGTGAGTTCCAGGCTAGACTATGTGAAAACCAAAACCAAAATGTTGAAAGAGAACAAAATCATATTATTTTCACGCTGAGGCAAGGAAGGCCCCATCACATTTGACACAGTGTGAAGGGTGTTTCCTCTGGTGGCTGAGTGTGAAATTTCGCCTCTGCAAAATGCTCTGAGGCCAAGCTGCCCATCCCTTCTTGTGGTTTCAGCATCTGGCCACTTGGCAGATGTCCTATGACTCTGTATTTCATTATTCAGTCCAGGACAAATATTTACTGGCCAACTGGTCAAGTACCAGGCAGCATTAGGAGACAGGGGAAACTAGAAAGTCACCCTTAAATGGTGCTAACACATTCGAAGCCCTCCCTCACCCCTGATTTCATATTATCCCTGCAAAGTCACAGGAAGATTTGCCAAAGGTCACTGCTGGGATGGGGGCATTTCCTGAGGATGAATGAGAAGCTATGGGCACAGCCTGTGTCCCCTCACCTGGGAGGTGCCCTGCCACAGGTTTGGGGTAGTTCTGGAGGGCCCAGGGGTGCTTCCTAATACATGTGGGGTCAAGGAGAATGAAGTTCGGGTGAGAATGCCCTTCTGAGCTCTGATTCTCTCCCTGTGTTTTCTACAGACGGACCAACAGGCTGAGGCCAGGTCCTACCTCAGTGAGGAGATGATCGCTGGTGAGTGAGAGCGAGCTGTGGGGGGAGAAGAGGTGTGAGTGAGGCTGACACCCATCCCTCCTCCCTTCTTCCCTTGGTAGAGTTCAAGGCTGCCTTTGACATGTTTGATGCTGATGGCGGTGGGGACATCAGCGTTAAAGAGCTGGGCACCGTGATGAGGATGCTAGGGCAGACACCCACCAAAGAGGAACTGGATGCCATCATCGAGGAAGTGGACGAGGATGGTGAGTTGGGGCCTCCTGGGCAGGGCACGGTAGGGAGAGGCTCTGCACAGACTGGGCTAAGCACGCTCCCGTCCCCTGCTCCTTGCAGGCAGCGGAACCATCGACTTTGAAGAGTTCTTGGTCATGATGGTGCGCCAGATGAAAGAGGACGCGAAGGGGAAGAGTGAAGAGGAGCTGGCAGAGTGTTTCCGCATCTTTGACAGGTGCCTGGGGCTTCTGCGACCACAGACTTGGGAGCAGATGGGGCCTGCCGGCCTGACCCGAAGGAGCGAGGCTGGCCAGGGTGGAGTTGTGACCCTGTGTCCGGCTCTGTCCCTTCCTCCCAAAGGAACATGGACGGCTACATTGACGCTGAGGAGCTGGCTGAGATTTTCAGGGCTTCCGGGGAGCATGTGACAGATGAGGAGATCGAATCCCTAATGAAGGATGGCGATAAGAACAATGATGGCCGCATTGACTTTGATGGTGAGGGCCAGCGGGGGCTCTTGGATTTGTGGGAGGGGCCGGGCATAGCCTAAGTTTCCTCTCACTCTCTTAAGGGCCCATAGGGTGCTCCCACAGCTTACCCATTAACGACTAGCACCCCTTGAGAGCAGGGAGCCCTGGCCAGGTCTCTGTGCCCTGAGTGATAAACCTGACCTCGTCCCTCTTCTCCGCAGAGTTCCTGAAGATGATGGAGGGTGTTCAGTAAAGAGCCGGCCTTCGCTTCCATCCAGGCTGCAGGTCCGCTGGGCGTGGCCAACTCTACCCTTGCCTATCCCGCCCCACGAGGGAAGGGCTGCTCCTTAGAGCTCTGTGGCTGGAAGGAATAAAAGCTGACAATGTAAAGCTGGCCTGACTGACCAGGAGACTGATTGAGGGCAAGGGATCTTAGCGCTCTCCTGGCTGGCTTGGTGCTCAGAGCGTTCCCGGGAGAGGCTGGGCATAAAAAGGAGCGGGGCCCAAGACTTGGGCCGCAGGGTGCTGAGCTCAACCGGCTCTGCAAGTTCTTGGCGGCTATCCGCAGCTGGAGCTGGCATAGGCAGCTCAGCAAGTGGGCCAGGCCTGTTGCTGGAAGAGCCCCCACACCCCCGCTCCCCCGCAGGCTGAGCCGGCCCCCTGGGACGGATAGGGTGAGGGTGTGGGTAAGCTGGAACCCGGGAAAGGGCAGCGCTTCTTTTCTTCCACCATTTCTGGAACCTCTTGGATCTTGGGTGTGGGACGTTCACCTTCTGCAGGGCCCCCAGCTGTGGAGAAGGGGGTCTGTCCATCCATCCAGACAACGTTACTGCTGCAATACTTTGTTCCAGGTGCAAAGCTAGAAATGAGCACCATTTCTGTTCCTGACCCTCATCTCCCTCTCCTCCCCTCCACTGAGCTCGAGAGATCCAAGGGCATGACCTAGCTAAAAGGAAATCCTATCCCGAGGTAGGGTGAAGTTCTAACCCCCAGAATGCCTTTCCCCTTCTTAGGAACCTGGCAGATTAGACAAACCACAAACCCCCGGCTCAGATACTATCTCCTTCCTGGATCCCAACCCCCACTGGTCCAGGCAACTCAATCGCTACCAGGCCGGAGCTAATTGAGTGCTTTAGCCTGAGAGTCAGGTTCCTTGGGTTTGAATCCTCACTGCCCTGGCTAATTCAACCCTTTTGTGCCTCAGTTTCCTCATCTGTAAAATGAAGCTAGCAAATAATTATTGGAAGACAGGAGTTTAAGAATTCTTGTGTGTAAAGTGCTTAGAATAGCTCCTGACACACAGCAAATGTCATTTAATAAATGCTGGCATTTACTTGATCTGGAGATGGAGCCAAGGGAAATCCTGGGCAAATGCTCTGCCACTGAGCCACATTTCCACTCTCTCTCTATTATATATATATAATATATATATATATTATATTATATATATAGCATGTGCTATATATATATATATATAGCACATGCATCTTTGTCTCTTCTTAACATTGCCTTTACTGGCATTCTTTTTTCTTTTTTAGACAGGCTTTATGTAGTCCTGGCTAGCTTGGTCTACACTCATTGTGTAGACCAGGTAGGCCTCAAACCCAGAGTTCTGCCAGCCTCTGCCTCCTGTGTGCTGGGGTTAAAGGTGGGCATCACCATGCCCAGCCTGTGTTATTCTTTAAAGTCTGAATTTTGTTGTTTCATTCATTATTGCTGCCCACCTTTTCCATCCTGTCTTCTTCCCTCACTTAAACATTAAAAAATGTGTGTAAATGTTTTACCTGCATGTGTGTCTGTGCAGCACACACATGCCTGAAGCCCCAGGAGGCCAGATGATGGCACTGGATTCCCTGGAACTGGAGTTATAGATGATCATCGCCATCGTGTGGGTACTGAGAACCAAGCCCAGGTTCTCTGTTAAGAGCAGCCAGTGCCCTTAACCTCCGAGCCATCTCTCCAGCCCATCAACTTAATTTTTAAAAAAATCACATTCATGTTATTTGTGTGTCTGCTGGAGTGTACCCGTGCTAGGGCATGCATATATAGAGGCCAGAGGTCACCTTTTGGGAGTAATTTTCCCCTTTGCATTATGTGGGGACTGGGATTGAATTCAGGCTTGCCAGCAAGCACCTCACAGCCCCTCTACCTCATAGCTTGTCTTCAGCCCCTTCTGGTGCTGGGGTTTAGAAATCAGCACTATTTGTTAAGCGCCTACTGTGTGCTGACATTGCTCGTTCAGCCACCGTTGCTTGCCTGGTTCTTGATAAGTTGTCTCCCCTGCTCTGACCTGCGGCCAAGAGGATCCTAAGCCAGTTGCTGCTGCCTCCAAGGCTTCTTTAGCTCCTGTTGCCTTCAAGATGAAACTCAAACAGCTGCCCCTCCCTCTCCTCCCAGCAGTGCTGGGGACTGAACCTAGATTCTCCAGCTCAGTGACAGGCATTTTGCCCCTGAACTACTCTACCTGCTTACCTAAGCGTTTTGAAATGGCTTTGAGCCCTGAGAGACCAGACACCCAGCTACCTTAGCAGCCTGGACTCTCTCCTGGAGAGCTTGTACCCCAATGAACCCCCTTCCTCCTTTCTCTCCATTGTAGCACTCTCCAGCGGCTGAGACTGAGTCCTTTAAATCTTTTTATGTTTTAATGAGAAATATTTAAGAGAAAGTAGCCCAGGGTGGGCTCAAACTCTCAATCCTCCTGCCTCAGCCTCCTATGTGCCACAATCCCACTATCAACAGTTTCATTCTAACACTTTGATGTTATTGTATGATGTGTGTCTGTGTATGCACACAGTGTACATGTGAAATCAGAGAATGACTGTGTGACTTGATGGAGGGAAGGTCATCAGGCTTGCTACTAATCTATCTGCCTAGGCACTAACTTGGTTTTTAACTAGATATAACTCTGGGACCTTGGGAATAGGGTTAGGCCAGCTGACCATGCAGAGGACTAAACACCATAAGGACCACAACACAGCCTTCCAAGGTAGACGCAATTCCACTTCTGCATTTACCTGGAATTAAGTGCCAGTTTCTAAGTTCTCCTGTTCTCAGGCATCCTCTAAGTTTGCTCCTCCCTTGTCTCATCCAGGTTCCTCCCTCCCCCTCTAAGTCTGTTCTAATCAGTTCTAGGTAGTGCTTCAAGGACCACACCTTTTTCCTTTGCTGAGTCACAGGCATGCCCCATCAATGTTGAAGTCAGACCACTGAGATAGGGCCTTGACAAGATAGGACTTGACTCTATATAGAGCAGGCTAGCCTTGAACTTATAGCCACCCTCCTGCCTCTGATTTCATGTGCTGGGATTGCATGAGCTACCACCAGCACCCGGCTCACCTGTATATCTCAGGCTGCCTTCAAACTAAACCGTCTAGTACGAGCTTACGCTTCCTGGAGCGCTGGGTTTACAGGCACACACTAGGTTAATGTGGTTCTGGGGACAGAACACAGGGTCTCATGCATGAGAGGCAAGCATTCTACCAACTGAACCACACCCTTTGCTAACACACTTTGTATGTTAACTAGACCACGGCAAAAGTAAACTGGGGCTCACCAGAAATGCACACCTTTCAGTGGAAGCAGTATTTGAACAAGATCCCAAGTGGGTTTGTCCACATCAGGACTATAAATTCTATGCCCAAGAGAAAACTAGTACAACTAACTTCTGAGCTGATAACTCAGACTTTTTTTTTTAACATGTGGCTGGTAAGAGGGGCTTAGGGATGAGCATGAGCTATCAGTAGTTAACAGGGGCTGCTGAGAATATTCCTGACAGGCCAGGCCCTCTGCCTCTTCTACCTTTTCTCACAGGCCTGCACAACCAGCTGCCAACTTGGGCAGGGCCCTAACACCTCCTGGAGATGGAGCAGGAGGTAACCCTTTCCCCTCCCCTCATAGAGGGGTCTGTGTGGGGGAACTGAGTCTAGAGCAGTCTTCCAGAGCTTGGGCCTGCTGTAGGGCAACCTGGTTTTGGTACCCCACTGGCCTCCACCCCCCAGATCTATAACATGTTAGAAAGTGGGTGCCTAGCACTCGCCTCTCTCTCCTACATATTCTTGAGCTTAAGGTCTGCTTCAGCCTCATCTGTATCCCAACTGGAACTGTTTTCGACAGTTACTGTGTGTGTGTGTGTGTGTGTCCCCCACCGCCCGTGCATGCTGTAATGCCTTGGAAACGAACGGAGTTTTGGTGCCAGGATCAAACCCAGGTCTCGCTTGCTTTAAACACGCTTTCTGCCAGGGAGCTATACTTCCAGGAAGATAAGCATTACTGTGACACCCATCTTACAGGTGAAAATATACATGCAGAGTGATAAAATAAGACACAAGGCGGCATCTCAGTGACCTCAGAGTCTAGCAGCCTCCTCCAACCCTGTAGAGAACAGGCCAGAGAACCCAGATATTAAGCTAGGCCTCTCTTAGCCTCCAGGCAAGGGTAACTTTGAGGCAGCAATTTATACAAAAACAATCATCATGTATTTATTTAATATACATTGTAAGAGTTCAAGCAGACTTAATTTAAAAAAACAAATAAAACAAAAATAACACCACAGCTTAGAAATCAAGGAAAGGACAGACCATCTAGGAACGAAGACGACACGAGAGAGAAGCTGGACAGCTTGCATCAGGGCTCTTGACTGGAGACCTGCTTTGAATAGGTTTCTTGCAGGTACTTCTTAAACGCTGGAGGAGAAGATGGGGTTGTGGGTGAGTGACGGGTGGGGAGGCTGGCAGGGCCTGTACCCCTGTGTTGCCTTCTAGTTGGCTCGCTGGCAAACTTGTTTCCAGAGCCCAGGAAAGGTACAGGAGATACAGCCTACCTAAAGATCTCAGTCTATGTGAGCATGGAAGAAGCAACAGGGTAGGTAGAAGGACCCCAACCCAGCCCCCAGGGTCCCTTTGAAGATTGGAAAGGATCATTCTGAGCTGGAGGAGGACGTACCTGTGGGGTTTTTCCAGAGCTCGGCAGCATGTGTGTTCAAAGGGCTATCGATGTTGGGTTCTGTGGAAGGAGTCAGAGCAGTCAGAGGGATAAAGAGGGCAGATCTGGGGAGCCCTGGCAAGCTCCCATGGTGCACAGGGGTAGGTGGTCTCAAAAGTTACCTCCCAGCAGGCTCTGGATAGAGAGCAAGATGGTCCTGACGTCATATAGTGCGGACCACTTATCCTTGAGGATGTCCAGGCAGATGTTGCCCTGAGTGTCCACGTTGGGGTGGTAGCATGGCGTGAGGAACTTCACTGTGGGCGCGTTGTAAGGGTAGCCACTGGGGAACTCTAAGGAGAGTTTATATCTCAAGTCTTCGTATACCTGGCATTTGGGAAGAGAAGCACAAAGTAAGTGCCCCCGCCTGGCCTTGTGCATACCCTGTCCCATCCTGCCAGCTCTACATTCCATCCAAGCCCCAAATAAGGGCCACCCAGGTAGGAACTTTTGAGTTTGAGCTTGATCAGCAAGCTATATGTTCAAGTTGGTCCCTGGTGCTTTCTTCCTATCAGCGACCCTTTCAAGTCAAAAGAGCTACCAGAATGGTCCACAGTGTCTTAGTTCCTATAGCTTTGACTCAGATCCAATTTCTGACTTAAAACCAGATCTGCAGTAATGGGAAGCTGCTGTGCCCTCCTACTAGCCAAGGTCCTCACTCCACTTTATCTATCGTAGTCTATAGATGGCACTGTTCAAACCATTGTACTGAAAGAACATGGCCCAGGGCCCAGACCGTGCGCACAGGGACAGAGGCGGCCCTAGCGCCTCCTCCACCACACTCAGCACACCCACCCGCTCCCACTCTGCACTTACTGTGCCGGCTGCTCCATGGATGGTCCCTACCCATTTGAACAGGTTGTCTGATTCAGGGAAGGCGGAAATTCCTTTGTCACCAGATGTCTGGGGAAGGAAACACCCAACTGCTGGATTCCAGAGTACACGTTCAGGCCAGGCATAGCAAAAGGGATCACCTGGGGAACGCCTGCCCTGATCTCATTATGTCTGGCCCTAATAAAGCAGCTAGAGCCAAATCAAAGCTTGATCACTGGGCTAGGAGAAAGGGGTGGAACAGGGAAGGAAGCACAAGGCAGCTATTGCCTCCAAAATCTTGTCACCAAGAATTTAAATATTTACTATGGCACTAAAACATGTAGATTGATATAAAGGGGTTAGCGGAGCAGAGGACCCTCAGAAGGGAGAATTCTAAGGTCTGACGGGACTAGCAATTCCAAGAAGGGTGGGGATGGGTGAGGTTAGAGTTGGGGCCCAAAGCAAATAGGGATGAGCCCAGATAAGCCTCCTATGACTAGGAAGAAGGCTGCAGTGATCAAGAGAGGGTGGGCATTAAGTGGCTTCCCATAAGAGAGTAAATTACAAGCACAGGATTAGCAAGGAGCCTGAAGTGAAAGGAAGCTCCTGATAATTGGGTGGGGGATGGGAAGGTAGGCCAATTGATCTTAGAACACAGTCACTCACCATGAGGGTCATCAGCTCCTGCTGTAGCCTGCAAAGAGAAGTCGGGGTCACTTGGGAGCACGATGCTGTCGAGGTGCTATATCACCTCCCACCTGACGACCGTGAGGAGCTGTCATGGAGGCCTCGTCCCTTCTTCAAAGGCAGGTTAAGTTCGGGTGCTCATCCTCTAGAGGAGGAGCCGGCTGAACCTTTTGTGGCATGTTAACTCCAGGGCTCCCAGGGCGTCTTCTGAGAGCCGCCTGGCATCGTCCCCAGCCTTCCATGTCATGCGTTCCTGGTGCCCCTCTGCGTCCCAAGCCTCACCGGCTGCCGGAGGTGAGGCCCCCGGCGTGCCCTCCGCACCACTCACCTCTTGCCCACTGGGCCCCGGGCGGCGCCCCCGCTGGGCTCGGCTCCCTTGCGAACGGCGGCGACGCTGGCAGCGGCTGGGTCGCGGTTTTGCGAGGCCATCCCGGGGTCGCTGGCACGGAGACAGGAGTGCGGAGACGAAAGGGCAACTGCGGGGCTGCGGGCCGCCGCCCGCGTTTGAATTACAACCCTCCGCGACGCTAGCCAATCAGAGGACCGCTTGGGTTTGATCCAGCCAATGGGACGCCTCGGAGCGCTCTGCCTCTGCGCAACTGCTAGACCACCCAGTGCCGCGCCGCGATTGGACGGAGGGGCCCACGTCGGACAGCCGATTGGTGAGGAAGGCTGCCAATAACTACCTAATCGGTGGCGGATTGGTGGCCTTTGGCCGACTCCATTAAAGGGTCAAGGAACCGTCCACGTGTATACGCCCCTTCCTCAACCCGGTCAGGTCTTTTTGGGTCCCAGACTCCTGTCACAGGTCTGTAATTTGCAGCCAGGTATAATCTTGACCTTTTGATCGTCCTTGCCTTCACTTCCACACGCCAGGCAGTTATTAGTCCAAACTCCCTGGTCCCTTCAGGCACACGCCTAGCAGGAATCTCTTCTTCCGGAAGAGAGAGTCTAAGCCCTTCAGAGTGTTATCCTCCCCTAAGCCGGAAGCCTTTCCTACCCTGCTTAGTTACTTCTGTTGTGGTCCCAAGAATTTAAAAAGCCTAGGAAGGTGCATGAACCTAAGGCTTGTCACAGTAGACTCCCTTTTTATTAGTAAACATGGGTTCTGGTGGTGCATGCCTTGGAAGGTGGAGACAGGCAGGTCAGGAGTGAAACTCATCTCTACGCTAGCCTGGGCTATATGAGACGGCACTTCAAAAAACTAAAACGAGATCTGATGGTGCTGAACGCCTTTGGTCCCAACACAGGCTGATGGGGATCAGCCAGGGTTACACCTAAGAGATCCTGTCTAAAATGACTCCAAAAAGAGGGAGGGAGGGAGGGGGAGAGGAAGAGGAGAGAGAGGGAGAGAACTTAAGGCTCTCCCGTAGGTTGGTTGTGTGGCTGTGAGAACTCAGCATGTTAGCCTGTAACATTGGGGAAATGCACGGCAACTGCATTTTTCCTTTCGTAGGTCATCACCGGGCTAGCTGTCACACTGTGCAACATTCCTAACCTGGAACAAGTACACAGAGACTGCCAAAGAACACAGTGTTCCTGGGAAGATAGGGATGGGTGGGCAGGTAGGTGGTCCTTTTCTGGTATGCCTACTTATTCGGCTCTTGTTCTGTCAGCAGTCACTACAGCAGGCTCACCATCTGTGTTTATTACAAACTGTTTAATCGCTTCTTACTCCAATAACTTTAAAAACATAGAACCACATGCCAGTCTGGGTGCTCTGCTGTGAGTCACTACAAACTAGCTCATGTACAGCTTAATGCTGCAAAGATCCAACTACACCAAGTCCCCATGATGCCTCAGCTGGGCGGGGAAAGAGGGTCTTGGAGGCAGGCTGCCAAGGGTAGTAGCCAGGACACCGGCTCAAGTCTGGGGAGGCGCTTCAGCAGCACGATGCTCATTTTCTGTCCGTAGTGTCTCCATGTATTTCCTCATCTTCTCAACCATCCAGGATGGCAGGACAAAGGACTTCAGTTCCTCCAACTTCAGGTCCAAGCATCCTCTGGAGGAAACATTGGTCGGACATTAAAGGGAGGGTGACACCTCATCCATGTGCCTACTCAGGCAGATGGAGGATAGGGAAGGGGCCCTTTTGTTTTACCTGTAGTCATCGCTGGCAGCCAAGTCTCGGATGTCCTCCTCAATGAGGAGGTAGGCCTAAGGGCAAGGGAGAATGATTAAGGCCTGTGATTCATTTCACACCAAGTCAGAACCGCTCTATTAAATATCCTACTAGGTTACAGGTTACTAGGGAAGAGTAGGCAGGAAGACAATGGGAATGGTTTCTTGAGAGCATCTTGCACTCAGACAGAAACTTTGCAGGCAGAGTAGATAACACTGACTGAGAAAAAAAAAAGTTGACCAGGCTGTCCTTGAACTTCCTGACTCAAAGAGGACTACTTCCTCAGCCTTCTGAGTGGCTGGATTCCAGGCATGTGCCATGGAGCCTGGCTTTGCTGATTATTTATAGTCTTCCCACTAAAAAATACTAATAATAAAAGATTTGATACAGGAGACAGTAGAAAGTGGTGTTCACGCTGAGGACTCAGACAACATGGTTGTGCTCTTGTGCAGAAGAAGGGGTTCAGTTAACAGCGCTGAGGCCTCCTGGGTCCATACAACCCCAAAGTCAGTGGTCCTAGAGCTCATATACAGTATCTGTGTTTCTATAGCTGGGATTGACCTGTAACTCTTATAGCCCAGGCTGGCCTTGAGCTCATTGCAGGACTCCTGTTTTAGCTTCAAAGGTCTGGGATTATAAGCATGTGTCACATACAGAGACAGACACAACACATATTAAATAATGTAGTATATTTTTTTAAAAATTAGTGCTAGAGATTAAACCTACCTGGGGCCTCACACAAGTTAGGCCAGCACTCTACCCCTGAGCCATATATATCCCCATCAGCTTGCCTCACTCCCTTTAACTGCTTTTTTGAGATGGGGTTCCATGTAGCCCAGGCTAGCTTCAAACTTGTCAGATAATGGAGGCTGGCTCCTAATCTGGCTTTAATCTCTCAAATGCTGGGATTACAGATATCTTACAACAACACTCCTGGCCTTCTGCGCAAAAAAAAAAAGTATTAAAAAAATTTGAGACAAGGTCTTGCTAAGTTGCTCAGCAGGGCCTTGAACTTGCTCTGTAGCCTCGCAGGCCTTGAATTAAAAATCCTCCTGGCCAAGCTGGTGGCACCATTAATCCCTGCACTCAGGAGGCAGAGGCAGGCTTGAAGCTGGTCTCCATGTCAGTTCTAGGACAGCCAGGGCTATATAGAGAGGCTATCTCAGAAGAAACAAACATCAAAATCCCATGCCTCAACTTCCTGACTTGTTCTGAGGTTCTGCTCCTTCTACTGCTGCCCCTCTTCATCCACCTCTTCCTTTTGGGGCAGGGTCTCACTGTAAAGCTATGGCTGACCTGGAACTCACAATGATCTGATTTTCTCTGCCTTCCAAATGCTAGGATAAAGATGTGCACTACCACGCCCAGCCCTGCTCCTCTGTTTCTACTTCATGTTATGTTGCATTTTATAAGTGGTAGCAATCTGTATAAAAGTGTAGGCAGAGTCACAACATAAGAGAGCTCTCACTGCTAAAAAGCAGATGGCATAGACAGGCTTGCAAAGCCAGGAGAGTTAATTAGGGACAGTCCTGACAGAATCCTCAGGTGGAGGACACAGCATGTGGAGAAAGTCATCCACAGCCATCTCAGCCCGTACAACAATCATCCTATGGCTGTTGCTTGATTTGAGATGAGATGTCTTGGAGTAGATGTGAATTTGGAGAGTGCTGTTAGGTGTGGAGAACATCTTTCCTTCCTTCTTTTTTTTTCTTTGAGACAGGTCTCTCTGCTATGTAGCTCTGGCTGTCTTGGAATTCACTCTGTAGACCAGGCTGGCCTTGTACTCACAGAGATGGGCCTGCCTCTGCCTCCGAAATGCTGGCATTGATGGTGTTAGCTACTATGTCTGGCTGTTAGCATCTTTTGACTTGTGTCCCTACTGTGTTGAGAATGCATTCCATGATGTGATCATCCCCTGCGTGCCTACTATGCTGAGAAAGAAGTCCACAGTTGTATCTGGGAAGAGCTGTGGCAAAATCTATTATAGGCATATGCGGAAAGCATTGCTGGGCGGTGGGTTCCAGGTCAGCCCGAGCTGTTACAAACGAAAAACCGTGTCTTGAAAAACAAACAAGTAAACAAACAAGTCTTGTAAACAGCCTTTCCTATGGGTATCTAAAATGATCCAAATCTTGAGGAGTGGGTGGGAAGGGGAGAGGGAGAGGGAGCCCCAGGAACCTCAGTCTGCTCTACAGCATGAAGAAACAGGTCTCCCTTCCCACATTTTTGGTGTTTAGGGGGTCTACAATTTTGGAGATAAGCTGTGGCCAAGAGCTGAACTTGTGGTCCAGGGACTGGGTGGGTCTTTGGCATAGTACAAGCAGCGCTCACCATCTTTCCGCCTGTTGCCCGCATGTGATGCTGCTCAGCCAGCCAGTGCTTGTCCTGAGGATCCGCTGCATACTGTGAGGGATAAAGTTAGTGGGGAACACGTTACAGGTGTGCATACCAGGGGCTCACAAATCTCTACAGTGCAAGCTGAACCAACCCCGAAGCCTGAAGTTGCAGAGATTGGGTACCTGTCCATTCTCCCGGAAGCTCCCTTTCTTAAAATACAGCATCTCTTAAAACAAGTGACAATTATTTTACAGCCTATTTAAAGATAATCACAGGAGCCTCCTAACACCTATAATTATTACAGGGTCAATTTTTCTTTAGTTTTAGTTTCTAACAGGGTATCACTATGTAGCCCAGGCTAGGATTAACTTTGGATCCCCCTGTCTCTGCTTCTGGGTACTGGGACTATAAGCATGTGCTAGGACCATATTTTCTAAAACAAAAGTCAAGAAATAGCACCATGTAAACCACCTGGTTCGAGAGTTCAAAGTCAAAGACAAGTAAGGTTTAAATTAAACTTCCTACCATTGTGTAGAAAACAGAAGTTTGGGTGGCAATTTCTCCAGACTCAGTTTCCTCATTTGTAAAATGGAGAGTGATACTACCAGGCATAATACTATGCCTATAATCCTAACATTTGTGAGATGAAGCAGGAGGATCTTGAGTTCAAGGTCACCCTCTACTTATGGTGGACTGAAGGTCTGTCTGGGCTAATTAAGACCTTGTCAAGAGAGAGCCAGCATTTATTTGACAGGGTTCTTGTTAGAAACAAATAATAGTGTAAAGTGCTAAAATGCAATGTGTGACACACAAGTGCTCAAAATAGCTAGGTCATAAGTCAGGCAGGCTGTTTAGACAGAGATGTGACTGTTATAAGTAACAGCTAGGTGACTGTTAGCGTGAAGGTGGGGTCTTGCTGGAAGGCCCAGGTTAGCCTTGAATTTGTGGCAGTACATTTGCCCCCGCCTCTCTGGGAATTACAAGTACCTGTCACTACATCTGGATAGGGTCTGACAAGTGATCTACCACTGAGTCACTCCTGGTCTCTCTGCTTAAAAAATTGTTCTTATTTTGTGGAGACAAGGTCTCATATGCAGAGCAGGCTGATCTTGAATGCATCTTTTTGCCTGTGACCATACCTGGCATATATATGATTACTTTTCCTTGAGGTTTTAAGAAATACCTCAAGCTAGGTGTGGTGGCATATACCTTTAATTCCAGAATGGGATTAAAGACAGAGGCAGGCAGATCTCTGTCAGTTCAAGACCAGCCTGGTCTACAAAGCCCAGGACAGCCAGAGCTACATGGAGAAACCCCGTCTCGATAAACAAAACAAACAAAAAAGAAATATCTTACTTTCCAAGTATTATTATAATAAAAAATTAAAAGGGTGTGATTGCTGACACAGAAATCCCATTTTCAGGCATTTACCCTTCATAATCATTTAGACATATAACAAGGGCATCTGCTGGGGCAGTTTTTTTATCAGCAAAAGGGTTGGAAGGAAATATCCACCAATAAGGAAGAGCTAATCTGGGCATGGTGGTGCACATTTTTTTAATACCAGCACTTGGGAAGGCAGAGGCAGGAGGGTCACTGTGAATTCAAGGCCAGCCTGGTGTTCAAAGAGAGTCCAGGACAGCCAGGGCTACATAGAGAAACCCTGTCTTGAAAAACGAAACAAAACAAAAAACAACACAACAAAACAAAACACAAAATCCCCCCAAATAAGGAAGGCCTGCCTTGGCATAGTGGCTCATGCTTATAATCCTAGCACGTGGGAGGTAGAGGAAGGAGATTCTGGAGTGAGTCAGAGAACAGCCTGGGTAACATGAGACATGTCTTAATGAATTCTACACAGCTGTTAAAAGGAAGATGAGGGAGAGCTATTCTTGTAGAATAGATAGGCCACTAAGACTGACAACAGGTTTTTCTGTAAAAAATACCAGTCAGTTGCCAGGCAGTGGTGGCACATGCCTTTGATCCCAGTACTCAGAAGGTAGAGACAGAAGGATCTCTGAATTTGAGGTCAGCCTGGCCTACAGAGCCAGTTCCAGGACAGCCAGGGCTACACAGAGAAACCTTGTTTCCAAAAACAAATAAAACAAAACCCCAGGGGCTGGAGAGATGGCTCAGCGTTAAGAGCACTGACTGCTGTCCCAGAGGACCCAGGTTCAATTCCCAGCACCTACATGGTAGCTCACAACTGTCTGTAATTCCAGAATCCAACACAGACATACATGCAGGCAAAACACCAATGTGCATAAAACTAAAAAACAAAAAAACAAACAAAAAAAACAAACCAAAACCCCACAAAAACCTAAAAGCAGAGAAACTGGGCAGGGTGGATGATGCCTGTTCCCAGCCTTAGCTGTAGCAGAGTGCAGGTGGCCTGCAGGCACCCACCTGGCTATACTACCATCCACATCAATCCCATCAATTAAGCAAGTGGAGCTCTCCAAACTGGGCTTGGTATAGTTGAGCAAAAGGTATAGGAGATGGCTAAGGAGAACTTAAACCCAGATGTCTTTTTTCCCCCCCCCCCTTCCAAGACAGGGTTTCTCTATGTAGTCTTGGCTGTCCTGGACTCCCTTTTGTAGACCAGGCTGGCCTTGAACTCACAGTGATCTGCCTCCACACCCGGCTAAACCCAGATGTTCTGACTACCAAGTCGTGTATGTCCAAGCTGCTCTGTGCCTTGCAGTTTCTAAGGCCACCTCTGACCATGCAGTAGCCTACCTCTGCCCCTTCCAGAACTCACCTACCTTAAAGAGGTGTGGGTGCTTGATGTAGATTCTCCCTCTGGTGCCTCCCATCCCTAAGGCCCTGAAAAATGAAAGATGAGTGGTCACATGTGCAGGCCCTGTTAGTAGATCCTTGAGCCAACTCCCTCCCCATTAGTACTAAGGCCTCTGACTTACTTGTTGGCTCGAGAGCCCAAAACAAAGGTGGTAGATTCATTTAGCCGAGCTGGGTCCCACTGAAAGAACAGGGCAGTGAGGGGAGGTTTAATATGCTGGGCAGGATAGCACCATTCCTCCCCTGCCCTTTCTCCCTCCCTCCCTATCTACTACTCAACAGTTTACACAGGAAGTAGAATACTTACAGTATGTTAGGCCCTATGCTAGACACCGAGGCTAGAGAGATGGGGTAAGATATAGACTGTTCCCCAGGAATCCTAGACACATACTGAAAGACCACTATCTGATGGTGCCATGACATGGCTAGGAGCAGGGCGTGAGAGAAGATGTCTAAAGGGATGGGTGGAATAGGCAAAAGTCTCTCTTGAAGAGATAATCCCTGAAGTTACTTCTGTAAGGGTGAGTGCAAATCAAACAGGTAGACAGTGGAAAGGGGCGCAGTACAAAGATTGATGAACACTGGTTTGGGACACTGAAGAAACTATGTAATTGCTATGCTGTTAAAAGAGAGGGGAAGTGAGTGAGCAGGGAGGCAGGAGAAAGCAACTGGAGGCCCTAGGCCACACTGATGGCTTTGTGTTGTATGATCCATAGGCCACAGACCACTTCAGTCTCTACTGGAAGTAACGGCCTGATGTACTCGAAGGACAGCTTACTCTTTTAGCAATGTGGATGATGGAAGAAGAGCAGCTCAGAGGCTGCTGTGACACAGAGAACATCAAGTAACGAAGGGGCTAAGCTACAGCAACAGTGAGGAAGAAGAGGGAACAGGAACTGTACTACATTCATGGTAAGGGATTGACTGATACAAAGAGGTGAGGGAGGACATCAGGCAAAGATGGTAAGGGTGCAACTTAGCAGAGAACTGTTTGCCTAGCACACACAAGGCCCTGTGTTCAATCCCCAAATCCATAAAAATATGGAACCCATCACGGTGGTATACGTCTGTGAGGCTGAGAGTTTGAGCCAGCTATAGTAAGACCCTATCTCAGAATAACAAGACATCAACAAATGGTGTTTGAAGAAAGATCCTCTTTACAATTTTGGATCTGCTGTGTCTTATTTGAAGGTTGTTTGAAGGTTCTGGCTCAGGGCACACACAGCACCTGTGTACTTCTGACCAGTACGACCTTCCTCTGCCAAGGAAGGCTGTTCTCTTAAAATGAGAATACAGCTTTAGGAGGGGTGCATATGGAGTGGTTATGATGGGCAAGGCCACTTGCCTATCCTGCCAGATCACCTTAGTCAACTACAGTGACCAATGGGTGACATATGTTGTAGCCAGATTGCCCTCACATCCTAGATAAGCTGTCTGACACGCCTGTGCAACTTCAGGCAGAGAGGACTAGCAGAGAGGAAGATACACAAGGTTTAAAGCAGGGAGGTGTGAGAAGGACACAGACTTGGGAGGTGTAAGACTGGTCCTGAAAGCAGAAGTGGATGATTAAGATCGCTGTACCCACAGCAGGCAAGAATACTTGCAGCTCTCGAAGAGGGCTGGAGTTTGAATCCTAGCACTCATTCAGGCAGCTCATAACCACCTATAATTCCAGCTTCAAAAGTCATCTTCTGACCTTCATGGGCATCCACATACACGTACATACACACATACACATAAAAAAATTCACACTAAGCCGGGTGTGGTGCACATCTTTAATCCCAGTACTTGGGAGGCAGAGGCAGATGGATCTGTTATTTTGAGGCCAGGCTGATTTACAAAGCGAGTTCCAGCACAACCAGGGCTACACACAGAGAAACCCTGTCTTGAAAAACACAAAAACAAAAACAGATTTATACTAAAAAAAGATCCAGACAGCCAGTGAGATGGCTCAATGGGCAAAAGCACATGTTGAGCCTGATGATGTGAGTCTAATCTCCAAGACCTTACAGTGGAAGGAGAGGACCAACTCTCTCGGGATGTCCTCTGACCTCCACATGATCTTGTGTGTGCGCACACACAATAAATAAAGGTCTGGTCACACAGAGAAGCTTGAGGTGAAGTGGGCCAGGGAGTCTGTAGGGTGCTAGTTTTTCAAATGCTAATTTATTTGGGAGTTCCTTAAAGCTTATACCTCCCCCCTCCCAACCCCCAACTCCAGATAGGGGAAAAAGCAGGTTGGAAGAGAAAGGGGACACAGCCCTCTTTACTTCTTCCTGCTGGGTAGGGTCATAGGAGTCTTTCTGAGGCAATACCAATCTCAGTCATCAGGATATCCAGATGTCCAGGGAACCAGCAAGCCAGCAAGCCAGCAAGCCAGCAAGCCGTCCTCCTCCACCTCCTCCAAGCCTCCGCACCTTCTTCCTCTGGGCTATCATATTTATACCTCTCAAAGTCCTCAGAATTCAACTAATTCCAGCTGGCAAAGACCACGCCCCTGCACTAAGCAATAATCAGCTGTGAACAAACTAAAACCCCAAACTTGGGATTATAACAAAAACATCTTGACATAACATAACTGAGTATTTAAGGAAACCAAAACTCTCATTAACAGAGTCAGTTCTGGGGATGCCTATTACATGGATCATGCTGAGGTCACGCTCCTCTTAAGACCAAGGGGGCTTGAAGAGAACAGAAAGGTTCAGGAGAATGCAGTATCACCAGCTCTAGAGTTTTTGAAGATTCTAGAAGAAAGTCATGACAACTGTAGAAGAAGTAAAGAAGGCTAAATGATGAAGCTGTGTCAAGCAGTTTAATGTCAACCTGACACACACTAGAGTCACTTGGGAACAGGGACAGTTAACTGAGAAAATACCCCTATCTGCCTGTAGATAATTCTAGAGAGCACTTTCTTAATTAGGTGGGAGGATCCTGCCCATTGTGGGTGCCACTGTCCCTGGGCAGGTGGTGCTGTGTGCTACAAGAAAGCAGGTTAAAGGGCACAGTGGCTCATGCCTTTAATTCCAGCACTAGATACCTGTGAATTCAAGGTCAGCCTGGTCTATACAGTGAGTTCCAGGATAGCCAGAGCTACACACCGAGACCCTGGGGAAGAGGAGAGAAGGTGGGCTAACTGGCACAAGGACCAAGCCAGTGAGCTGCAGCCCTCCACAGTCTCTGCATCAGCTTCCTGCCCTGAGTTCCAGTCCCGACTTCCCTTTGCTGACAGACTGATGTGGAAGTGTAAGATGAAATTAACTCTTTCCTCTGCAAGGTGCATTTGACCACAGCAATAGAAACTAACTAAGACAGTACCTAACTTTTCAAAATAAAATTCTAACAAGGAGAGGGGATACCTTTACCACCTCACTAGGCTTCCACATTTCAATAAACAATTCTGATCGTAAAAGGGATTGCAAAAATATCCTAGGGGTGGTAGAAGCTAAAGGTGTCAACAGATTTTGGGTCTGAGACTTGGCTCTATCATCAGCTGGCTGTATGGCTAGGCAAGCCTCATGAATTGCGAGCATGAGATAACACCAGAAAACATTGATTATGTCTGCCCACAGGGTTGGCAGGAAAGGAAGCTAAAGGCCAGAACAGGAACACAATCTGTATCTTGCAACACAATCACAGAGAGCAAGTGACTCACAAAGAAATTCTGGGTGGCATCCTCACATACAAAGTAATTTGTGTTAGTGGCTACCAGTTAAAAGACTCAACCGTCTCTTTCAGAGACTTACTTTTTGCCTTGAACGTGCAGTGATCTTCCTGCCTCTGCCTCCCAAGTGCTAGGATTACAGGCGTGCAACACTATGCTCTAAATTTTAAGATCATCTTTAAAAACGAAATGAAACCCAAAGCCTCATTCATGCCAGTCGATCGCTCTACTACGGAGCTGTGCCTGCAGCTCTGCTCTTTAGTTTCCCTCTAATTCCAATAAAGAATGAAGTCATGCCATCTGCAAGGAATCACAGGGAGTCAGATTCTCTCAGAAAGAGTATATTGCATGCTTTCCTGCATGCAGTTTCTAGATTTTATATATATTATATATGTACATATAATATATACTATATCATAAATAGTATACATATATACATATAATATGTATTATATGGACACATATATATGTATGTATGTATGACATAAATGTAGAAGTGAAACTGCTTCTACATTTAAACCTAGGGCCTTCCATATGCCAGGCAAGCATTCTACTACCAAGCTGTCGCAAGCCTAGTTCTTTATTTTGTTTCTAATTCCACTTTCTCCTCGCAACACTGTCTGGAGGCCAAGGTGGCTGAAGGAAAGATAGCTCTGAGATGTTGTGAGCACATCCCATATCACCTCCAACCTCTTTACCTCCCAAGGGCCCAGAGCCTTGGCCACTGTCAAATTCACAAGCATACCTTGGGGCCTTCTCGGCGAATTGGTTCACAGGATTTTGGTTTCCATCTGCTTGGAAGGAAAGAAGATAGGTGAATTCTCCAAGTGATAGAGGGAGGGACTAAGCCTGGAAGTTTACCAGGGGTGATGATGGTGCACTGTTTTCTGGCAACTAATTAGAAATATAAAGGAAGCAGAAACCACTTTAGAACCTAGTGATGGGCAAGCCCAGCAATGTGTAAGCTGCAATTTTCTCATCTGTCAAAAGGAGATAAGGGCAGCAGCAAGGAATGAAAAGCCTGGTCTACTTAGTGAGTTCTAGGTCAGAATCATTACTGAGTAAGAGTTTCTGTCCTGGATACAGGACAAAGAGGCTTCAGGAAGGATGCTGTTAACTGGATACAGATAATTATAACATTGTGTAAACTCAGACTCACAAGACCAGGATGAACCCTGCAGCAGCTCAAAGGCTGAGTGACTGGGGCTAAGCCAAGACAAATCCATCAATTGTAACAAATGTGCAATTCCAGTGTCAGGTGCTGTGAACAAGTCGGGGACAGGGAGGACTTGAGATAACTCTGTATCTTCTATTCAGTTTGTGCTGTATTTAAACATGCTCTATAAATAGAATTAAAAAGAGCTCTTTGAAAACAATCATTCTCTAGTTTCTAATAGTGCTTTACCTTTTAATAATTGTATAATCAGTTTTGTTTGTTTTTGGTGACAGTGTCTCATGTAGTCCAGGCTGGCCTTCAAGTCACTAATCATTATGTAACTGAGGATACCCACTAAGTCCTGATCACCCTGCCTTTACCTCCTAAGTACAGGGATCTCAAATGCCTACTACCATGTCCTAGTAATTCTGACTTTTTAAAAAAAATCTGCTAATTGCTGTGTTCTTTAAAGAGTAGCTGTAAGCTGGTACTTAGACCAACTCTAAACATTCAAACATGAATCGAGTCTGGTATTTAATCAAGATGTAACTGTTCTAAGTTTTGTAGAAGCAGGATAAAACAACTCCATCTCACGGCTCCTTCACTACCCTACACCGGGCAACCCTCTCCCACAGTAGCTTAGATCAATGGACCTGGGTCCACCAGGCCTTCACTTCTGGCTGCTTCCCACTCACGGCCACTCCCCCCTCAGTTCCCTTCAGCTCTTACAGCACTGGTGGCCCCTACTCACACCATGCCAGCAGCTGCCCGGTCATTTGACAGGACGTGTCCAGGAGGCCGACCTTTCCTCTGCACAAAGAAGAGCTGTCAGAGCCCTGACATGGCAGTAGCATCCCTGCTCTAGTATGCTGGGGCCAGGGCGTTTAGTGGAGATGGTTGTCTAGTGAGAGCAAAGCCCTGACCATGGGTAGCTGCCACGGGTTTGCTAGGGCCAGGTCAGTCAGTAGACATAGTTGTCTGAGAGGACAAATGACCTTGGGAGTGCCCTGGAGAGTGACTGTTTCTCTTTTTCTCACCCCATGCCTAGAAAAGCTTTTGGAACAGAAGGGCCATTTCCCAGCTGGAAGCTCCAACAACGACATACTTTACCTTTTTGGGAATGGGGCTTCCTCGGTGGGATTCCTCTTCTGCTTGCCGGCCACGCTGAAGGAAAAGGGGAATCAGTGCGAGGCAAGTGCCTGGGAGCTGCAGTAAGCAGGGCCCCAGACGCAGTCTCTGGCCACTATCTGATCCAGGTCTCAGAAGCCTGAAAGGTGTCTTTTGGACCTGGCTCTATGGACAATATGTGGAATTTCCAGGGTCCATATATTTTATCTGTCTCCCACTTGACTGTCTCCCATCCCAAGGCCCTTTCTAGGGAACAGTGATTCTGACCTTGATCCCTGGAAGTTCATGGGCCAATCTGGGTATCACTTTTTCTCCATCTGAAAAGAGCAGCTTTGCCTGGAAGGGAAAGTCAGTGTTGCTCATCATTAGCTTGGTGGTGAAGTGCAGCAATTTGTAAAGGCCTCTTCATAAACTTTCCCATAATCAACACAAAGGCATGGACACTCCCATTTATACTCAAAGACCAACAAGCCAGAAAGGCATTAGCACATATATCCATTTACAAAAAGTGGCTACAAAGCGCATTCTGTTTCTGCCTTTTGACCATGGAGGAATAGGGAAGGAGTTGGTGAGACACATACCATCTTTGGGTCATGATCATTGTTGAAGAGCTAGTGAACAAAGGCTGGAGTGTGCTCAGTTTGTGAGGCTCTGAACCTGCAGCCAGCTCACATTAACCTCAGCACTCAGGAGGTTGAGGCACAAGGTCTGCTGCATGTCCATGAGACACTAACAAAAACACAGGGGTGTGTCTGTATGTCTGTGTGTCTGTGTGGGTGCATGCACTCAGACTGGAGGGCGAAAAGCCCCAAGGAAAGAAGACTTGGCAAAGGGCATGAGGGCTGGAGTTCCATCTGGAGCTGTGGGCTACCTGACTGAGTGCTGAAAACTGCTCAGGTCCTCTCTAAGAGCGGTGCATGCTCTCCCATGAGAGCATCTCCCCAACCCCCATACTTTCACACACCCCTCCCCTTTTGAAAAAATATTTTTATGTGTATGGGTGTCGGTCAACATGTATGTCTGCATGATGCCTGATATCTAAAGAGGCCGGAAATGGGGGAACCAGATCCCCTAGGACTGGGGTTGTAGACAGTTGTGAGCTCCCATGCAGGTATGAGCCTGTGTCTAACTGAAAGAGTAGTCAGTGCTCTTAACCACTGAGCCATTTCTCTAGCTGTACTTGTACATCTTAACGCGGCAAGCAATTCCTTCTCAGTCTGTCGGCTAAGATCAACCACAGCATCTTAACAGGATGCAGTAGGGACTCTTACTGAGCTTTTAAGACTCAACACATTTAATTCTCATAACCTTCAAGGGGGAACCTTTATCCTCACTTTGCAGCTGAGAAAACAGTAAGTGAGGCAACTTGCCTAAGGTCACAAACCTAGTCAATGGACTTGTACTGGAGCAGTCTAAAGCAAGAAAAAGCTTACATTCTTTTTTGTTACATTAATTTACTGTGTGTATGTGTCTTTATGCTGTGGAATGTGTGTGAAAGTGAGAGGGCAACTTACAGTTGTCAGTTGTCTTCACCATGTGTTGTCAAGCAAGTACCTTTAATTAGTGAGCCATCTTGCCAACACTTGTTTTGAGAAAGGGTCTTTCTATGAAGCCAAGCTCATCTAGGACTTGCTGGGTAGCCAGGCTGGCCTCTAATTTAAAACTGCCATGCCCCTGCCTCCTTACTGCTCAGACTGTAGGCTTGGAACATGCCCAGTTAAGTCTATATCTTGTTTTGTTTTGTTTTTTAATTGGATTTTTGAGACAGGATTTCTCTGTGTAGTCCTGGCTGTCCTGGAACTCGCTCTGTAGACCAGGCTGGCCTCGAACTCAGCAAGCCGCCTGCCTTTGCTTCCTGAGTGCTGGGATTAAAGGGTTTTCACCACCATGCCCTGCTGTATGAACACCCTTAATGAACACAAGCTATCTGCAAAAATAAAATGAATAAATAAAAGCAACTACCTTCTAGAAGAAAACCAAACAAGAGAAAACTCAAGGCAACATGTGTCTATGGCTCCCTAACAAACACGCTGAAGGAACGGTTAGAGAGCTTAGGAAATGCACCGAAAAGGGCAAAATGTGACATAAGAAGTGCAACTGAACCAGGACCTGACTAAAATAAAACAACTGGAAAGGGGGCTCAGTGGGTAAAAATGCATGCCATTTAAACACCACTACCTCAGAACCCGCAAGGTAAAAGGAGAACTGATTCCTACAAGTTGTTCTCTGACCTTCTGTGTTGAAATTAATGTTCAACAAACTACTATCACACGACCAAAATAATCCTAGTGTAATCATCATCATGTTTAGTCTGAAGAATTTTCTAATGAGGAAAGTTTGTATGTTTTAGACAAGGGAAGCCCCAAACAAAAACGCTTCTAAGTATCCCAGTCACCTGAAATAGAGGGCTTTCAGACAGGGTTTCTCTATGTAGCCCTGGCTATGCTGGAACTTACTCTGTAGATTTGGCTGGCCTTGAACTCAAAGGTATCCACCTGCCTCTGCCTCCCAGGTACTGGGATTAAAGGCGTGCACCATTAAGCCTGGCTACTTATTTCATGTATATGGATGTTTTGTTTGCATACCAGAAAAGGGCACTAGATCCATGATACAGTTCTAGATGGCTGTGAGCTGCCATGTAGGTGATGGGAACTGAACTCAGGACCTCTGGAATTGCAGCTAGTGTTCTTAACTGCTGAGCCATTTTTCCAGCTCATTTTTGTTGTTTCTAAAGACAGAATCTTACTGTGAGCCCAGGGTGGTCTAGAACTCACTATGTATTCACCAGGCTGACCTCAGAGATGCTTTTGCCTCTATTTCCTGAATCCTGGGACTACATGTACATGCCATGACACCTGGTTTTGTGAGGAAGAACCCTTTCTAATATCTATGAATGTAACTGCAATGTAGTTAACATTTATGTTGGTGTTGCCTGCACTGGGCTGTGAGTTTAAATACACTGTTCCATCCAATGCACCCAGCAAAGCACTGGTGGGAGGGAGTGGCTCTGTTCCCAGAGATGAGAAAACTGAAGCTAAGGAACTTGCTGTAAGCACCCTGTGCCCTGGGCTTTACCTCACTGCTCTGATTCCAAGTGATCAAAACCTCCTGGGTTCCACACCCATGCTTCTCAGCAGTTCAGCACTGCGGGGCTCATCTGCAGGACATGCATGGGGATGAGGAGACTGGAAAGCAGGGATGTAATGAGTGCAAGTCGTGCCTACCTAACTTTTCAAACAAAATTATTTATCACCATCATTATGTGTGGTTTGGGCATATATACTGATGATTTGAGATGCAGTTAAATGAAGGCCTTCTCAACTTAACCTTGCTTCAGCTCAAACTTTCGAAACTACAACTAGCAAATGTGTGTTGTTACAAACTGTTAAAACTGCTCATATATGCCACACCTTCCTGGAGTAAAGAATCTAGCCTCTCAGGAATTTGGCAGCTTAAGCTTCAGTCTCCAAGAAGCAAGTCAGTTTTCAGTGTTCTTCAGGGTGGAGCTTTGCCCTTCCAGAGTTGGGGGTTCAGGCAGTGCCCTTGCTCCTTTCTGAGGCTCTGAGTAGCTTGTCTTTCACAGGCAAGCAAGGCACGGTTAATGAATTTACAGTCAAGCAAAGAATGTGGTTGATGCCGACAATCCCTATTAATAGCAGTGGCTGACACAGGCCAACCGGTTCTCTGTGTCTCAGAATACAGTTATTTATAGAACTGATGTCAAACCTGCTGACTACACCTGATGAAGGAAGACCAAAAACAGTACTAGGCCTATGACACCCCTCTCCAAAGGGGCTGTAACTACTTTGAAGGGGATTCACCAACCACTTGCAAAGGCAAGGTGCATCTTGAATTACAATGTTTCCCTGTTTTGCCTTTTAAAAAATGCCACAAAACTTTATTTATTTATATATTTACTGTGCACGCACATGTGTGTGGACATTCATGTGTAGGTCAGAAGACAACTTGCAGGTGTGAGTTCTAGGGAATTTAACTCAGGCCATCAGGCTTGAGAGCAAACATCTTACTGGCCCTGGTTTGCCTTTTTAATTTTTTCTAGCTTAATTGTGGTACATACATAAGGGGAGGGGATGTGCTGATTTGATGTATGAATGAAAAGATAATCACAGTTTTGTATCATCACCATATAGTTACCACTGTGTACGCATACATGTATATACAATGAGGAAGGACCTTCTTAGCAGATATCAAGTAGATAAGACTGTCAACAACTGTTGTCACTTTCTGCATATCAGACCTCAGAAGGACTCCACCTTCTAACTGCAAGCTTCCTTAGCTTCCTAGGTACCCACTATTTGATAGTTTCTTCATCTGTAAAACAGGGATGAACAAAACAGCACTTACATGAACCTGTGTGGTACCTGGCACATATATAAGCCATTTCACTTCCTGTTTTGTCAGCAGCTGCCCTGAGCTCAACATGGATGTAAGTGGCTTCCTGATGTCCTCCAAGTACCAGTAATGAAAGCCCCACTTTTCTTAGCCGACTCAGTGACTGAACTTTTGCCTGCATCCCTTAGCCCTTACCTGCTCCAGGCAGCTCCGGCAGGCCTCCTGAATCAACTGCTCTGCGTCCACTTCTTCCCCAACATTGTCTCGTACATTCAGTGCTGCCTTCTGGAAAAACTAGGGGAGGACATGAGGACAAGGTCAAAAGTCTTACAAGTCTGCATTAACCAAGGGAGCACATACATTGCATGGCAACATTATGGATGACTTGTTGGCTTTGCTTACGCACAGCCTCTTGATTTCACAATCACATGTAATGAAAGAATGCTATGAAGCAAATGGGCCAACATAGAAAACATCAAGAAAATGGAAGATCATGACTGGATTTCCATTATCTGATCCCTTATCTATGGGACAAGGAAGGTGGCCTGTCCAATAGTCCCAGGATAACAGCAATACCAACAGGCAAAGGCTAAGTAGGGCAGAAGTTTCCTCTGGGTAAAAGGAAAAGCTTGATTCAAAGATATAGTGGAGGTTTTGGTTTCTTTGTCATGTTCTTGTTTTAATCCCAAGTGTGAGATATAGGGTTGCTTTTGGTTTGTCCACAGTTGGTAACTGTCGCATGCTGCTTGGAGAGGAGTGAAGTCTTTGCCAGCTGCAGATAGTTTATTCGTGAGGGGGTACAAACACCAAAGCCGAGAAAGAGAAGAGGACGCTTCGAGGTGGTCGGAAAGAGGCTTTGAGAATGCTTCAAAGAGACAGAGAAAGGCTGCTGGCTCTGCATTTGCTGGTTAGCTGGACTACTAGATATCCTGACAACTGACATTGGTATTGCCCCAAAGAAGCTGTAAGTAGCCAGAGAACTGGGCTCCTCTCCCCAATAACCTCTCTCTCCTACCTGGTGTTGGGGTGTTGGAAAGTATTAGGAGGGAGAAGGGGTGGAGAAGGGAGGTAGAGGTATAAGATAACCAAAATAAAATAGTACAAATCGTGCCAACACAAAGATGCTATGAGATGGGGCCCCAAACACCAGAGAGGTACCTGAGAACACTTTTATTTAAGTATCCAAGTTGGACCAAGGAGATGCCTCTGTGGGTTAACACATACAAGTCTTTTTAAAAGTGTCCAAATTGTATCTCTAAAAGAAAGTATCATTTCTCTCTGGGATATAGGAAAGTTCTGGAAACTACAATGTTTCTACTGTGGGAGAAAATGAGGAGGATGCATTCACTGCCATTTCACAGGTTGCAAGTTCAATGCCTCTGTTGTTAACATAAAAGCCAGGGAGAGTGCCAGGCATGGTAGCCCACACCTTTAGTCCTACCACTTGGGAGGCAGAGGCAGGCCAATCTCTGTAAGTTCCACCCTGGTCTATACTGTATGTTCCAAAATAGCCAGGCCTATGTATAGAGACCCTGTCTCAAAACAAAACAACAAAGAAAAAACAGAACCAAACCAGGGAGAGCACATGAAATGACCGTACCTTTCTGGACAGCAACTTTCTCTCCTGTACTCCTTAATTCCATCTTAAGGAACTGACTCCTCAGAAACCCACTCAAGTGAATAATATTTTTAATTTAAAAATTACACTCATTATCCATTTATTTAGTATGCAAGTGGAGGTCAGAGGACAGTTTGCAGGAGTTGGAGTTTTCCTTCCATGATGTGAGGTTTGGGACTGAACTCAAGTCTTCAGGCTTGGTGGCAAGTGCCTTTATCTGCTGAGTCATCTCATTAGCCCTACTGTAGTATTTCTTCTAGGAGTTAGCTAACTAAGTTATGGTGTAATGATGAACAAGATCACTCCCTAAACTATTATGACGGATCAGGGTTAGCTATTACATGATGATCTAAAGACATGACCAACATATATTAAATGACATCAGTCAAGGTGACAAGGTTTGTGCAAGTGACAGCTGGAAGGTTGTGTGGCCACTGTTGGCAGTCAGCTGTTTCTGGAAGGTGAGTCTTAGTGACTTTTAACTTTTATTAAAAATATTTGTATTATTTTATAAGGAATATTTTCTATTTGATTTTAACATAAAAATTTTCTAACACTGTGTATGTGTGCACAAGCATGCTTGGTGCCACAGTGTGTGTAAAGGTCAGAGGGCAATTCTGGTGCTTTCCTTCCCCCATGTGTGTTCTGGGATCCAACTCCAGGGTGTCAGGCTTTGTAGCAAGTGAGCTGTCTCACTGGTCCTGTTTTCTGTTTTTAGAACAGGGCCTCATGTACCCCAGGCTGACCTCCAACTTGCTATGTAGCTGAGGATGAGCTTGAGCTCCTGATCTTGTCTCTACCTTCAAGAATTACAGGCATGTGCTACACCTGGCTTCAGAGACTATTTTATCAAAAATATGAAGTAAAAAAGTTGAATTATGGCTGAAGAGCTGGATGGCTCAGTGGTTATGAGCACTGACTGCTCTTTCAGAGGTCCTGAGTTCAATTCCCAGCACCCACATGGTGGCTCATGTAACCATCTATAATGAGATCTGGTGCCCTCTTCTGGCATGCAGGTGTACATGCAGGCAGAACACTACATAATAAATAAATCTTAAAAAACTTGAATTATCCAATAAACACCTAATACCCTCCACATACAGTCAAAAAGTCCCACCCTGTTTGTTTTACTATATATCTGCTCATTCTTCTACCCATCTATCCATCAATTTAATGTTATTAAATATTATTTAAAAGTTTTTTTGCAATGCTAAGGTGCAAACCCAAGGTCAGTGTACATGAGGCAGGCTGGGCCACGGTGCTAATCTTAAAAAATATTATTACATTTATACATATATACATACATACAGTATGCATACATAGTGTGTATGCCTGTTAGAGCCACTGCATGGCATGTGGTGGAGGCCAGAAGACAATCTGTGGAGTTGGGCCTTTCCTTCCTCCATGTATGTTCTGGAGATCATATTCAGGTCATCAAGCTTGGTACCTTCAACAGTTACCTGAGCCACCTCAATGGCTTCAGCCTTTAATCTTTGAGACAGTCTTAGTAGATAGCTCAGGTTGGCCCTGAACTCATAATCCTCCTGCTTCCACCTCCCGAGTACTAGGATTACAAGCATGCCAGGCCTATCATTAACTACTATAATATTAAATACTCTACATTATCAAAATATCTTTTTTGTGTATGTTTTGCCTGCATGTATGCCTGTGCACCACATGTGTGTCTGGTGAGTGAGGGGCCAAAGAGGTTGCTGGTCTCCTGGATCTGGCATTAGGGGTTATGGATGGCTGTGGGCCACCGTATGGGTGCTGGGAACTGAACCTGGGTCCTTAGCAAGAGCAACAAGTGCTCTTAATCTCTAACCATCTCTTCAGACCTGCTTTAAACAATTTTTTTTAAATTTTACATTTGTTTGTTTATTTATTTAAATAAACAATATTTGTTTATGTGGCCATGCATTCCATGGCATAATGTAGAAGTCAGAGGACAACTTGGGAGTGTCAGGTTTTTTTCCTTCCACCATGTGGGACTTGGTTGCAAGGTTTGATGGGAAGCACCTTCACTCGCTGAGCTATCGTGCTCGCCCTAGAATATTTTTTTAAAAGTGGCATACATTTATTAGAAATAAGAAAGAGTCACAATGCCTTGAGCAAGTTCAGACATAACTAAAACTTCTACTTTAAAAGTTTAAAGAGATCAACAGCTGAGCTTTGAGAACAGTGTTAAAGTGCTCAGATGAGGCCAGGCATCACAAGAGTGACACTAACGACTTTATTTTTATTTTATTTTACAGGTACCCTGGCACCTGTAGGGAGGGTAGATTTAAAGAAGGAAAGAACAGTCAGATCTGGGCAATAGCAAAGGCCTGGGGGAGGCATAATGGGGGTGTGAACCAGACTGGGACACGGAACACACTGTAGACCACTACATATAAGAAGGTAGGTTTCTACATGAGTGGCCCAAAACTGAGCTCTGACCCCACTGTGTTCCCGTCCTCACAGCGAGACAAAGGCAGCTCTGCTTTCACAGCTGCCCACACAATTAGGCTGGAAGGCACACTTTCCTCTTCTCTTTACTCTGTATCGGAGTCCCGGAAGTTAAGTGTGTGAAGATTTTCTTTACTGCTGGGGCTCCAGCCACTATCATCTTTTGCTGGGATTATTTCTGTTTCCTAACTGGTCCTCCGGCAGTCTATTCTCTACCTGATAGTAATTTTTAAAAAAATTATATTAAGTAACTTATCTATTTATTTCTATGCATGTATTCTCACTAAGTAGCACTAGCTTATCTGGAACTCGCTATGTAGCCCAGGCTGACATCGAAGAGATCTGCCTGACTCTGTCTTTCATAGGCTGAGATTAAAGGTATGTATATGCCACTATGGCCGTCTTATAAAATCATTTTTAATTATGTTTATGTGCTCAAATGTGATTGCAGAAGCCAAAGATGCTGGATCCTCCAGAGTTGGAGCTACAGGCAGATGTAAGAAACAAACTAGGATTCTCCATAAAAAAACCAGTATGTGCTTTTAACTGCTGAGTCTGTGCAGCCCCTCCCTTAAAAAATAATCAGCTGATTCTTTCAAAGCACTGGCAGGAGGATTGTGGGCTTTTGGCTCTCTTGGATTATATAGTGGATTCTAAGCTTCTCTGAGCTACTTTAAAAGCAAACTGAACAATCAAAAAATGGTTGGGTCTGTAGAGACGGCTCAGGGATTAAGAGCACTGGATGCTTTTCCAGAGGACTAGGGTTCAGTTCCCAGGACCCATGGCTCACAACCACCCGTAAACTCTAGCTGCAGGGGATCTAACACCCTTTTCTGATCTCCATGTGCACCAGGCACACACATGATACATATCTATACACTCAGGCAAACACCCAAACACAATAAACAACAACAAAACCCCAAACAAAAAACCCAGCAAAACCTAAAATGGATTCCAAGGTTTTTTTTTTTACATGATCTGTAGTTATTTCTTTTTACAAAAGCCTGCATTATCCTGATACCAAAATAGGATAAAGAAAATTATAGGCCAAGCTCCTTGAAGAACACAGAAGAAAAATTTTCAACAACATACTTGCAAACTGATTTCAAGAAAACATGATGAATATCATTCATCACAAGCAAGCAGGCTTTACTCCCAAGATGCAGGGATGGTTCAACATTTGCAAATCAATAATGGAACTCATTACACAATAGACTCAAGAAAAAAGTCACATGATCATTTTACAGATATAAAAAAGGCTTCTGACAAAACAAAACAAAAACCCATATTATTTTGTTATAAAATCCTGAAGAATGAGCTGGAGAGATGGCTCAGAGGTTAACAGCATTGGCTGTTCTTCCAAAGGTCAATTCCCAGCAACCACATGGTGGCTCACAAGCATCTATAATGAAATCTCGTGCTCTCTTCTGGCCTGCTGGCACACATGCAGGCAGAATACTGTATAAATAATAATAATAATAAAAAAGTCCTGAAGAAACTTGAAAGAGAGAGAATGTATTTCAACATAACAAATGACAGACCTACAGCCAACATTACATTAACTAGGGAAAACTCAAAACCGAAATCAGGAAGGCAGTGCGTTCACTTTCTCCACTCTCAGAGAAGTAAGACAACAGACACAAAGGATACAAACAGGAAAAGAAGAAAGCCAAAGTGGATTACTTGCAGATGATATTCTACACATCAGAAAACCACAAGATTTGACAAGCACTTTCAACAAAGTGGCAGAATACAAAATCAACATACAAAACCCCACAGCCTTCCTATACACTGATAGTAAATAGCCCGAGGAAGAACTCAGAGAAATAATCCCCTTCACAATTGTCACAAAATAAACCAGTTTCTAATGCAAACTTTAAACCCCTGAAAGAAATTGATGAAGACACCACAAAAAGGAATGACACCCTCCCACATGCTTATGGATTGTAAGAATCAATAATGTGAAACAGCATTATCAAAAACAATCTCCATCAAAATGCATGAGTGTCTTTAAGCAGGCTAGTTCTAATTCTCCCCAAAGCCTTTCTTGTCACTTGCACTCTTGTTTAACATGAGCAAGGGTATTATTTGTTCCGTTCACTGCCACATTCCAGATCATAGTTGGATATATGCTAATCATGGATTACTGTTCTTTTTTTCCAGTGCTTGGGATCAAACTTAGGGCTTTGTACACACAAACTAAGTGTGCTCTACTAGGCTACATATGCAGTACCAAATCACTTAAATAACGATGCTGATAGTATTTTTAATAATCAATAAAAAAGCTTGTAAGTTCTCATGTTCTAAGCAAGGGTGTGGAATACATTAAAACGAAACCATTTGGGAAAAAATGTATTTAAATTAGCCCCAAGAAGTGGAAAAAGTTACTGGGGTGTATATTCAGACTTGAAACCTTGAGTTATCTCTGTGTAGTATGAATATGAAGAGAGGCTGGTGGCAGGAAGGACCAGCCTGCTTAGATGTCTTCTTCCATCTGCGCCCTCCCTTTTCTTTCTTTCTTTCTTTTTGTTTTTAGAAGATAGGGTTTCACTGTGTAGACCATGCTGTCCTCAAACTCATGAAGATCTGCTTGCTTTCTCCTGGGTGGTGGGATTAAAGGCATGTGCCACCATGGCTGGCTTTTTCTAAGTTCTTTAAAAAAAAAATGTCTATATCTGTGGAATATATACTGTGTATAATTTGCAGAGGCCAGAAGAGGGCACTGGATCCTGGACCCGGAGTTACAAGTGGTTGGGAGTGGCCTGATGTGGGTGCTAGGAGCTACAATTGGGTCCTCTGCAAGAGCAGCAAGCTCAAACCATTGAGCTATTTTTCCAGCCTCTATTCTCTTTCTTTCTCTCTCTTTGATTGACCAAGGGATCTTACTATGCTGTTCAGGCTGGCAGTTACTGCCTCAGCTTCCTGGCATGCCACTGCACCTGGCTGCGCTGTTCTGTTTTGGTAGCAGTTTCAGTCACCGTGTCCCTCTCACCTTCATGTACTTGTTGAAGACACCCTGGATCTCCTCATTGATGCTAGGCTGCAAGACAGCACGGAGGAGATCCATAGAGATGGCTGGATCTGTGAAACTGCATTGGGAGGAGGAGAGAATCAGCGGGAGTGTTCCAAATATGCTTTCCCAGGTTATTCTGCCAGTTATCAACACAGGATTTTAAAAGTTTATTTCATCATAAATCTGTGAAATTCAAATTATTTTCAAAGTGTTTTATGAAATATAATACACACCCATGTATGTGTATATATATACACATATATACATACACACATATATAATTTTGTTTATTTTTTGAGACGGGGGGGGGGGTCTCATTATGTAGCTGTGGCTGTCCTGGAGCTCACTATGCAGATCAGCTTGGTCTCAAATTCACAGAGGTCTGCCTGCCTCTGCCAAGTGCTGTGTGTAATAAATGACAGTCACTAGCCCAGGTCAGAAATATAAGTAGAATTCCAAAGACCCATCCTGAGTGTTTTCCCTTCCTTAGGCTGGACACTTAGCCAGTAGCTCCACAGCACAGCTGTGAAAACAGAGGCTAAGAAAAGTTAAACTTATCCAGTAGAACAGATGTCTGAATCTTGAATTCACATCCTCTGATTTACAGACCTCAATCACAGAGAGTTAAGAGATTGTACCAGATTTTTATTCCTTCCCTGTTTTGGAGAGTTTGGAAGTAGAAGTGACTTAAGGTTACAGGAATTACAGCACCCCAGTCTCCCCCCTTAAGCCCCCGCCCAACTCCAGAGCTCTTTCTTGTAGATCTCAGACTCCTGTAGTGGGGTTTCCAAAGCACTCGCCCAAGTCGACGGAACCGAATATGGGTCTCATCCAGGGCTAGCCTTACCTTGTGGTCATCTGAGAGCGGCGGCCCCTTCGCTGCACCTGCCGGTGTTTAATCATTATGTTCCAAGGGTTCTGTGGGAACCAAGTGGGCAAATGTCACTGAGGTCCCTCATAGTGAGGATGAGGAGAAAGCGAATATGAAGCTAAACCTAGACGTTCCTGCTTCTCACTTCTCCCACCTTGGGGTGAAGGGGAATTCAGTGGCTGGAAGACCCTGTCAGAGTGGAGGAACTGGGAAAATGTTTTCTGCCACAAATGTCCAAAGCTCGTTCTTCCTGGAAGAGCAGCAGTGTTTACCGAGGGTCTACTCTGACGCGGGTGATGGATGAGTCAGGGCGCTCTACCCGCCTTTATCAGCCCATCCCACCACAACTCCACCAAGCTGGGGTTAACGCTGTTCATTTCACAGAAGAGAAACCTGGCGCTCAGAGGGTGTCAGATCAGGCCCACGTCACCTAGCTAGAATCTGAATCCAGGTCGTCGTACTGAGAAAACGGCACCCCCAGGGCCGTACAGCCGCCGCGTTCTTTCGCCCGCGGGCCCGGGGCCCGGGAGCCCGAGGCCCTGCCCGGCCCGAGCCCCGGCCTCGTCCGGGCGCCCTCACCGTGAGAACCGGCTGTCCAGCCGCACCCGCGTCGCTCAGCTCCAGGCCGCCTCGCTCCGCCCCGTTGGGGCCCCGCGGCTGCTCAGTATCGCCAGTCGCCCCCATGGCGCCCCCGACCCACAACAACCTCAGCTCGACTCAGCCACCGGAAAGCGGCGCCGTGACGTCACGGAAGCGCCCCGGCACCCGGCCGGAAGCGTGGCGCTAGTGCGCCGCAGAGTTGCTATGGGAACCGAACCGCCGCCAGGGAGCCGCGCTTTGGTGAATTTCCGGATCTTTCGTGTAGGGACGACGTTGGGGCTCCGAGCCGCTGGAAGAGGACGGCTGGGGACCGAGTGTGGGTGCTCGGGGATCATTCACTCAAGGGACGAGTGCGGGTGTGACGGCAGCATAGACTGCAGCTGGGGAGCGCAGGGCTTCGGAGGGGGCGGTCCAAAGTTCAGTCTTTGAAAACTGCAGGAACATCTGATAACTTGGCACAGCTCCCCCTGTCCCCCCAAATTTGGAGCGGTCCGACCCAGGAGCTAGGAAAGCCAATAAAAGTAGGGCTGCTCGTGGCATCCCAAACACCCAAACCCCGAAACAACACACCACTAGCCTTTGGGGGCTGCCTCTTGTGTCTGAAGGCAACAGAATGAAGGTTGAGCTTTGGCTTTTGAGCTTGTCCTGTTCCAGAGAGCTGGCCTTCCCTCCCGTAGAAGTTGATTCCGGGATAGGTTGGGGATGAAGGGTTAACCAACTGTGGCGTTCTCCATAGCTCCCCATAGCACTGTCTCAGAGGCAAGCTGTCCGTGAAAGAACTGAATTCATTTACGGCTGATAAAGTTGCTCTTCCCAGGTTCCATGAAACAGTGTAAACTGTATGAGTTTTGCGTTAGGACAGGTGTGATACGATCATTAACATTGGCTATGGACAGGTGTGATAACATAACCCCACCACGCAGGAAGAAGTAGAAGGAAGCTCAGGAGTTTGAGGTCAGTCTGGGATGTATGGAATGATCCTGTCTCAAAGCCGAGGGCTAAAAACATTGGCTGTGGGACTGGATCACCCACCATTGTTCCGCACGATCACTCTCATTCTTCCACAGTATTCCAGGCTGGAGTCAAGTTCACTACGCAGCTGAGGAGCTGCCTCCGCCTCCGTAGTGCCTGGTTCACAGAGATGCAACACCATGTTTTGTTTCTGTGGTGTTGGAAATTGACCCCCGGGTCACAGGGTTAGTACTACGACCAGATTATTTTATGCAAAGCACTTAAAACTATGGTATAAGCAAATCCTCAAATCATTCTAATATGATAGTAATTTCTAGCATCGCTGTCTAGAGCCGTTTTCCTCTGAAATATTATGTGGATTAAGATACCGTATACAAAGCACATATTAGAGAATCAGCAAATACCAGTTCTCTCCGTGCTCCAATATTCACTTTTTTAAAAAAAAATATATATATATAAAGACAGTTTTCTCTGTGTAGTCTTGGCTGTCCTGTACTTGCTTTGTAGACCAGGGTGTCCTCGAACTCACAGCAATCCACCTGCCTCTACTAAGTGCTGGGATTACAGGCCTGCACCACTGTGCCCGGTGTCATTCACTTTTTTTTTAAAGGTTTACTTATTTTATGCATATGAGTGTTTTGCTGGCATGTATGTATATATATATATCATGTATGTTCCTGGTGCCTCCAGTGGTCAGAAGAAGGCATTGGATCCTTTGGAAACGGAGTTATGGGTATTTGTAAACCTCCGTGTGGGTGCTGGGAACCGAACCCTGATCCTCTGCAAGAGCAACACACACTCTCTGACTGCTGAGCCATGTTTGTAGTTCCATCCTCCTCCTTTTAACAAGGGCAGCTTCCTTGCTCTAAACGCTAGTGGCTTTTGTTTTTGTTCTTTGACAAGATCTTCCTCTGTTGCTCTAGGCTGGCCCTGAACTTTGAACTGACCACGTGGCCCAGGTTCCCTTTGTAATCCACCTGCCTCTGCCTCTCAAGTTCTGGAATCACTACCGTGCCTGACTCTCTGGATTTATGGAGAAAGGTTTTACCTTGTGCCTTAGATGTCCTTTGCCATGAACCCCTTTGGGCTCACAGTGCCAGTGGATGCCATTAGATATTGCAGCCAATCCAGGACATGTGTAACACATAAAGCAGGGGAAAAGGTGATAAAAGGGACATATGGGAAAGACTGAGGCACAGCAGCTGTCCTCCCAGCCAGCTATCCTTTTTGTCTAAGTCTAAGAGTGGCCTCTGTGGTCTACAGGGACCAAGCTGTAAACGTGTTGTGCCCATTTATCGACGCGGAAACACTCCAATGTGCTTTTTCACAGGTTTTGATAGTTCCCAAGGATGGACAGGATATTATTCTTCAGTTATTTCTTTAGCTCACTTATTTTCTTATTAAGTTGTCTTTCCAGTTCTTCTCCCTGTCGAGGGCTAAGTATAGTTAGAGGCGTTCCAGATCCTGTGGACAGAACAAGGAACACTGAGCTTTTGTTCCCTCTCAGGGTCGTTCTTGGCAAAGCCAGCAATGGACTGGTGCCAGGGCTCTAGGGGGCCGAGGCCAGGCCTGGAGATAGACAGTTTCTGTGTAAGCTATGGCTAAATGTTATAGACCCTGAGATATGAAATGTTTTGCTTGCTTTGCCAGAAATGTACCTTGCAAAAGAGGAACTAGAGCCCTCTGCAATTCTGCTGTCCGGTGAGTTTTACTGGTTTGTATTCCGCTTCCCTGTCTGAGGGTATGTAAAGAGCTGTGAGAATAAACAGCTTGCTGGCGTGAGTCATCAGCCCTCACAAGCCCTCGTGCCCCCAGCTTTGGACTGTTTATTTTTCTCATCTCTGGTCCTTCCCCTCAGAGTCTCAGTATGAACCCAGGAAGAATTGCTGGTCTGGTTCACCCTCTTTCGTTTTGACTGCACCTGAGTCTTCCCAAAGCCGTTCTGGTCTCTCTTTGACCTTTAACCCACTAGCCACCTCTCCATTCTTGTAGCTTCCCATTGGGATTCTTATCACTCGTCTAAGAGTATTGAGTATATTGTGTGGCAGCATTTGGTCCCTCCCACCATATGTGCTCTCTGGTAGTCCCAGGAAATTTCCCACACACCAGCAGCCAATCACTGTTGTTATTGTTGGGAGATGACGTTCTTGGGGGATTATTGCATAAGTAAAACCGTTGGGATTAGATTGACAGCAGTCACCTAGTCCTGTCCTTTCCTCTGCTGCCACGCCTGCCCTGAACTGAGCTCTCAACTCTCAAAATCGGCAGGATGTTAAGATACCTCTTCCTCATGAAGGCACTTCTTGCTCTTGGGTTCCTGGCATTCTGGGTTACTGCAGGTGAGCACGGTGAGCTATGATTTGGGGTCCTTGGCTAAAACTAATAGAAGGTTGCTAAGGGAGAGGTCATCTCCTGCCTTTTAAAGTTCCTCATTTGTGATCTGATCATCTCTTTAGGAAGAACTGGATGGAAAGATTTTTTTCAGGACAGGATAAGTTGTCTTGGTTTTTTGTAAACCCTCTCTGTAACAAGGAGCCAGGACTTACAAAGATACATAACGTTCCAATCATCTTCTAGCACTCATTAAATGAGGACAGGACCATACAGCAGCCCCCTTTTCTCTGTCTGTGTGCCTGCCTGCCTGTCCATCCATTCGCATTTACGCGTGTATGTATGCCTCTGTCTCTGTCTTTTTCTGGGATACTACAGGCTTGCCTTTTAGCAGCAATGGGAGGGTATTTGTATCCGTGTGGCAAGAAAAGAAGGGGGTTGCTGAGATATTCTGCATAGGAATGCATGGAGATACTGACTTCCTTACTCAAGGTATATTTGAGTATCATTCACTAGTTACTATTGTTTTAAAAAAATTTGTTTATGTCTATGTGTGTCTCTGTGTGTATGGCGGGTGTATGGGTGCTTGCAGAGGCCAGAGGAGGGAGTAGGAGCCCCTTGAGCTGGAGGTACAGATGGTTGTGAGCTGCTAGAGATTGGTTCTGGGCACCAATCATGTGTCCTCTAGAAGAACATCATTTTTTCTTAAGAGTTGAGTCATTCCTTCAGCCTCCACTCTGTTTCTTGAGGCCTAGGCAGTTATCTGAACGTCCTATGAAGTCTTTTTCAGTTAAGAGAAAAAGAGTTCTGATCTGCCCTCTTGATTAGAATCCATGCAAATATTCGTGCCAGAGTGATAAGTCATGTCCCGCTGGGCAGAAGTGCTGAAGCAGAGGCTGGTAAGGCCTGTTAAGCAGACCTCCCTAGGAGTGTGTTGGCATGAGGGGCAGGATCCCAGTGTGTCCCCTAGCCTTTTCTCTTGGATGGATAGAACAAGAGAGTTTTCCACCTGCTATAATGTCTTCAAACACCTAGCTATGTAGGTTACCTCTTTTCCTCTTTGAGGTCTCTAACCATTACTTAACTCAGCACTTGGTTTTTCTATTAGGAAAGAAAGTGTCATTGGTGGTCCGTTCTTTTGCTTTGGACTTGAGTAGTGTTGTGAAGGAAAGGCTGGGAAGGCGGGTAGGTGAGATAGCTCAGCACGTGAAGGCACTTGCCTATCTAGCTTGCCCACCTGAAGACCTGAGCTCCATCCCCAGAACCCATGCCAAGGTGAAGAGGAGAACTGACTCTGAAAGCTGTCTTCTGAGCTCCAGGTGCATGTCATGGTACATGTGCCTTCCCTAAAGTAATACTTAATAAAGAAAGAGGCTCCAAGGAGTTAGGGATGTAGCCCAGGATTTCACAACGTAGCCCAAGATCTCACTATGTAGCCCATTCCGACCTCATAGTCAGGATCCTTCCCCTTTTGCCTCCTGCGTGCTGGGATTACAGGTGTGTACCATCAGGCTTGGCCTTTTTTCTCCCTTCTAGAGCCAGGGTCTTGCTGTTAGCCCAGCGCAGCCTGGAACCTACAGTCCTCCCCTTCAGAGTGCTGGGATTGTAGGTGTAAGATCACACAGCCTCTCCTGCACTTACACTTTCAGAAATCAGGCCACATCTCCTGTGGTCTCTACCTCCTCCTGATATAGCAAGGACTTGTGAACAGTGTCCTTCCTTGTCTCTGTAAACAACTCAGATGCCTACCCTGAGACAGGCTTTGAGTTATGGCCAAGCTCCCTACTTCCTGGGAAAAGTTACAAAACAAAGATTTCTCGGAAAAGCCCTCCCTCCCCCACCCTACATGTTGTTCACCACAGCTATCTTGTCTTCCACTTTAATCCATCCCTCTCCTCCTCCCCCTCTCCCCCCAAGGCCTGATCATGGTCTCCATGGTCCTAGGTGTTCCCTCCCAATGGAACTCATTTTAGAGGGTAACTGATATCAAGTTCTTTACCCTGAACCTGACTCTTTTGTTTACTTACTTAGTGCGTGTGCAGCTAAGGCATGCATTTGTAGAAGATGACAGCTTGTGGGAATTGGTCCTTTAACTATGTGAGACTTGAGAATCGAATTCGGGTCTTCGGGCTTTTGGTAAACGCTGTTATCTCACCAGCCTGTTCTGTTTTTTATTCTGGTAAATAAACTTTTTGTTTTGTTTTTCAAGGCAGGGTTTTTTTCTGTATACTCAGGCTGTCCTGGAATTCACTGTAGACCAGGCTGTCTTCAAACTCATAAAGATCTGCCTGCCTCTGCTTCCCGAGTGCTGGGATAAAGGCCCGTGAGCTGCCACTGTTCGGCTTTTTTTTTTTTTTTTTTTTTTATGTGGGTGCTGGAGATTGAAACTCAGGTCCTCAAACTCAGATCTTCATGCTTGTTCGAAAGCACTTTACTGACTGAGTTATCTCACTGTCTCATGCTTTTAAAGTTTTATTATTTTTATCTGTGTGTGTCTGTGCTGGCTCGAGTTTATATGCGCCACAGGTGTGTAGGTACCTCATAAGCCAGAAGAGGTCATCTGATCCCCCGGAACTGGAGCTACAGATAGTTTGGGGACTGAACCCTGATCCTCTGTAGGAACCATAAGTACTCTTCGTCACTGAACCATTTCTCCAGCTCCTTGAAACAGGGAGGAAAAGAGGTACTCCCAAAGCTGTTCAGAGACCATTCTGTTCTAACGTGTGCAGCACAGATGAGGCATGTCCAGTGCAAAGAAATGCTGCACATTTGGCTGCAGCGAGAGATGTGCAGTCCCACTCTTCAAACAGAAGCTGGGTAAGAAACTGCTTCTTCATACTCCATGAGCAGATAACTTGCTCCTTTGTCAAACATACACACTATCTGGTACTAAGGCATCAAGTCATTCCCTGATAATTGGTTTTTAGTTTGCTTTGAGAAACAATATAGAGCCAGGTGTGGTGGCACATGCCTGTAATCCCAGAACCTGGGGAGGCAGAGACAGATGGATCAATGTGAGTTCAAGGCCAGCCTGGTCTACAAAGCATGTCCAGGATAGCCAAGGCTACACAGAGAAACCCTATCTTGAAAAGAAAAAGACTGTGTAAAAAAAAAAAAAGAGAGAGAGAGAGAGTGTTAGGACCAAATAAAACAATGATGATTATGCACACAGCAGATTCTATATGAAAGAGGTTTATTAGATGAAGATGAAGAAAGGAGAGAGCAAGACATGATAAGGGGAAGAGAGGGGTACGCCCTGACAGAAAAAGGAGAGAGGGCAAGAGCCAAGAGAGAGACAAAAGTAGTGGGTTGGTCCTGGCCGGTGACACATGATGACATCATAGGTTGCTAGGCAACCCAGAAGCAGGCTGCCTAAATACTAACATTCCTCCCTTTTTCTATAATTAAAAAATGAGGAGCTTGGGCTGTTTCTCACGTAAGACAAAGTATATAAATTTAGGTTTATTGGAAGCAGCTCTTGGTTGCCATGCAAGGGGGTAAGAGAGGAGGAGGGGAAGCCCCTGCCCTGGAAAGTTCAGAGTAGAAGGTTGCTGGTAGAGAGCTGCCAGCTACCCAAGGCAGCAGGTATGGACTGAGGAATGCTGCCAGAAGCAGGCTGCCTACATACTAACAAAAACAATGTAAATTCCAGCTATATTCTGAGAACTGAACAAAGATACACAGAGTACCCAAGTCACAAGCACTTGTTGGATTAGTCCTGGCCAAGCAGAGCAGGATGTCAAGGGGCAATGCTATATATCTTTATGTGGAGGCTGATTAGGAACTTACTGACTTAATTCCCAATCCTCATGGTCAGTTGAGAGACTCTACTAAAATCAACTCCAAGAACTGCAAAGAGGCAGCAGGATAGAATCTTGATGCCTGAAGAAGACAGCACAGATTCCCCTGTTCGCCTGCTTCTGCAAGTTTCTACTCTCTCTGCACACATGTAGGCTCATCTCTTGTTAATAGTCGAGACAATTTTTTTTTTTTTAATTCTGGCAGTGTTCGGCTTAAGAGATCTATCTCTTACAGGATCATCATGACCTAATTAATCCTCTATTTACATATTTATCTTTTCTCCACAAACATCTATTGGATGTTAATTGTTCCCTACATCCAGTGGTGAGTTCTGGGCATACTGTGCTGGACAAAGCATGCAAATAAATGCAGGATTTCAAATTGTGATAAGGACCATTAAAGGATGCCAAGGGAATAACGGGTACTCACGTTGTGTTGGGTGGTTAAGGAAAGTATATCCAACATTGTGACATTTAAGCCAGAAGCAGGAGTTAAAATTAGCCAGGGGGAGGGTGTGGTTGGATATTGAAGAGAGAGAATCCCATGTGGAGGGCTTCAGAGGACAAGGCTCATGCATGGTGAGAGACAGAGACAGGAGGGTATTGCTGGTGGAAGCTGGAGACCTTAGACACTAGGGAGGAGGCAGTGGAAGTGGGGAAAGGTGACGTAGCTTTCTGTTCTGGGCCATGCTTCCTTTACCATTTAAGAGACACTAAAAGTTCCTAGAAGCTGGTGATGTTGCTGGGCGGTGGTAGTAGATGCCTTTAATTCTAGCACTTGAGAGGCAGAGACAAGCAGATCACTGTGAATTTGAGGCCAGCCTGGTCTACAGAGTGAGTTCCAGGCCAGCCAGGGCTACACAGAGAAACAACCGTCTTGAAAAAAGAAGTTGGTGGTTTCATCTGCGTGGAACCCCTTCATATTGTCCTGCTGTTTTAGAATTTTCATGGCTACTTTTGCTTGTTTATACTTCCCAGAATCCTTTATGATCACATTTCCTGCCTCTCTTTGCTCTCCAAACTACTTCTCTGGGATGTTAGATGTATACACTGGCTTTTGGAGAGCTAACCCAGGTGTATTATTCAGCTTTATATGTCTGCCTGTTGCTCAGCGTGTAGACCTTAAGGTGTTTCATAGATTTAAAATACTTGTTACATTTATTCCTGAGTGATTAAGTTTCTTCCCTGATTTTTGAAATGAGATAATTTATTACTTTCTTTTTTTTTTCTTTCTGAGATAGAGTCTCAGGTAGCCCAGGTTGGCCTCCAATATGCTGAATAGCCAACACTGGTCTTTTGCATCCACCTCCTGAGTACTAGGATTACAGGCATGCACCACCAAACCTGGCTATTTTCTTCGCTCCCTTTTGTCCTTTCCTCTCTTGGAGACAGGGCCTCTCTGTTTTTCCCGGGCTGGCCTAGAGCTTGTGACTCCTTTCCCTCTGTCTCCTGAATGATATTCTGTTGTCAGCAGAAACTGGAGCCAGCCTCTTACCTGAGAACAGTGTGCTAGAGTTGGAGGCATAGATTTGGGTTGTCTGAGACAAGCAGATCCCCAAGCAAGTCTCTTGTGCTTCTTCTCGGTCTGTTTCTTTTTCTTTAAGATGGAAAGAGCCTGGAGAGTTGTTACAATGAGTTAAAGGGTGTGTTAGTCCTTCAGTATACTTTTTTTTTTTTTGGCTCTGAAGAGGTCTTTCCTCTTCCTCTTCATGCTCTTCCTCTTCATTCCCACTCTTCCTCCTCCTCTTTGACAGTCCTTCTATGTAGCATACGTGGCTTTGAGATTTTAGTCCTTCTGCCCCAGCTTCCCGGATGCTGTGATTACATGTGACACCACAGCTGTCCCAGGAATGCAGTTTCTAACCAGTCCTTTAGGTTCAGAACTAGGAACCCCTCTCCACCCTGCTTGCTGATCACCCCCTCTTTGAGACCCTGAAGCTCCACTGCACATGTAATCTTTCCTTTTAACTGTTTCTCCCTGGTGGCAAGCTTTCCAGTACCCAGTGGGGTGATCTGTACCTGGCTTTGACAGCTATCTTTGACAGACTGCCCATAAGGGAGACTAGGACATTGTGGTCTTGCCAGGACTCTGAAGGCCCAGCTCTGGAACCAAGCCTGGAAATCTGTTGTGGGCAAGTCACTCACAGTAAGCTTGTAGGGCTGCACACACTCTTCTCAGTGCCTGAAGCTGAAATCTGAATTATGGGGATTGAGGGTGAGGCTGGCTCCCAGGTGTGGTACCTTTTTTGAGCTACTCTGGCCTTTGGCCATTAGCAATGGGGCTTCCTTTTCCCTTGGGGCTGGTTGGGTGTGGTGGAAGTAGTCTGCAGATCTCTCAGAGCTGAGCAGGACCCTGCACCAGTTGGTGCAGTTAGTGCTTCTTCTTCAGCATCTACAGCTTCTGTAATGGAGAAGGGTTGCACTTAAGGAGACTGATTTCCCAGGAAGCTCTCCTTCCTGAGCTGTGAAAAACTCAGGCTTTTCTTATCCTTTGACGTCATCACAGGTACTTTGTAGCAGAGCTGGTCTGTTTGACAAAGGTGGAGTGCCAGTCAGATTGCCTAAGGCACAGGTATATACTGTAATGTACTCTCAGGGAGAAGTTCTGGTCTGAATGCTGGCCAGTGGTGAATCTTCCGTCTGTTTGTTCTGTGGGCTTGGGCAAGTGTGCTCATCTCTGAATCTCCCCTTTGTCATCTTCACAGAGTGATGATGTAGCTTGGAAGAAATGCATTTGAAGTGCCTGCATTCTATCTGCCAGGTACTGCTCAGGACCTCCTACAGTTAGTGCGGCACCCCCCTGCTCTGCTCCCTCTCCACTCTGACCTACCTCCTGACTCATCAATCATTCACTTACACTACATGGGGAGAGTCCGCCCTGCCTGGCATCTGGGTATCCATGGTGAGCAAGGCCTACACCTTTGGTACAGTGTTGTGAAAAGGGGGCTGCAAAGGCAGAGGCTATGAGGGAGGAGAGGGCTTTGTTCCTAAAGAAGCAAAGGGAGGCCATTGTGGTCGGAGGATAGCAAAGAAGGTGCTTCCAGTTGAGGTTGCCGAGGTGGCAGCACTCAGGTGGGGCAGCTTCCAGCTTCTTTTCCAGATTTTATTCTAAGTGCAGAAGGAAGTAATCGGTGCCAGTGAGATGGCTTACCGGGTCAAGGGCTTGCCACAGAAACCCGAGATGAACCAAGGGAGGAAGGAGATGTCTTCTGACCAGCACGGTACACTGCCAGTCACACCCTCACAATCATGCATAATACACACCATAATAAATACTAATTTAAAAATACATATAAAAAGTCACCAAGCCAGGTGTGGTGGAAGCGTGTGTAATCCCAGCACTGGGAAGGCAGAGGTGGGAGGACCAGGAGTTCAAGGCCCTTCTCAACCATGCGGTGAGTTTAAGGCAGTCTGGGCTTCATGAGATCTTGTCTCAAAAAAGCCAAAAAAAAAAAAAGTCATTGAGGGGAATCTAAATGAGGGAGAGGCCTATTCCAGTCTTCATTTTGAAAAGACTGTTCTGGTGTGCAAAGACGGGGTGAAGGCAAGTATAGACGATGGAAGACCAGGTGAGCAGCCAGCATGGCAGACAGGGTGAGAGATGATCATGGATTAGGTCAAGGCGAACACAGTGCAGACATAGAAAAGCAGAGATGACTTAAAGGCGGTTGGCAGGACCAGGAAAGAAGTAAATGGCTGTGGACACTGAGGGGGAGGGGCGTGTCAAGGTCGGTGTGACGAGTCCAGCCTGAGCCTCGGTGGCACTGGGGCTTGTTGGCAGAACTAGACTCCTGGGGAAGGAAGACACTGGAGTTGGTGCAGGAGGGAAGCCTGTTCCCTGCTCTTTGGTGATAGGTGGGCTTAGGAGAGGTGAAGATGGAGGGTGGGAGCGATCACCCCAGTTCTAGCTTCCAGCCCTGTGTCTTGTCCTGATCCCTGGTAACGCAATTAGTTGTGAGTTTACTAAGATGCTCGATTTATGATGACTGTTGATTTGTAATGACTTTGTTCACCTAGGCTAGCAGAACCACAACACTGACGGCAGGGCATCCTGTCCAAAGGCATGTTTTACAAGGTTCCTGGGCAAGGCAAAGATGAGCGGATAGAGCTTCTAAGAAACCCACTTTCAGGAGAGAGGTAGGGACTAGAAACACTGTCGAGCTTAAGAATGAGGATGGCAGGGCTGGAGAGATGGCTCAGCAGTTAAGAGCACTCGCTGCTCTTCTAGAAGTCCCCAGTTCAATTCCCAGGACCCACTTGGCAGCTCACACCTGTCTGCAACTCCATTTCCAGGGCTTCTGACACCCGCACACAGACATACACACAAGCAAAACATAAACTAAAAATAAAATAAAATGAGGATGGCGTAGTCTTAGAGGTAATGAAGATCCTCTCCTTTGTCCCATTAGACCCGTTAAAATGGTGGCTCCCTTTTTAGCTTCATCGTTCAACTTTCTGGGTTGATTTTCATACCCAGAACTCTCAAGTGTAAAATAATTTATTTTTGTCAAGTGTATTACAGTGTTCGTTAAATAGGTATAATGAGATATATAACTATAGTGACCATGCTCTCCAAATTAAAAAAAAAATACATCTGGGTACATAGTTTTGACATGACATCCTAATAATACAGAATATTCCTGTTCAGGAAAGTCATAGGACACAAGATTATTATGGTTCATCTTTGGGGTCCAGCATTCACTCTTTCCATCATGGCAGACTTTCTGGAGCCAGCCATGGGCAATCATACACACCTGTTGCTTTTGAGGCCCTGGGCCAGGCATGTTTTGGTTTTCTACAAAAGTTAATTGTCCATCACCTCTCTTCATATTTAAAGAACTGGAAATAAACACTGAAATGAGTCATGGTGAATTAGTTTGGCTCAGATGTAGTCATCTTTGGGTGTGCCCGCTCCTGAGGCCAGGGCGCCTGCATCTTTTAAGGATGGCCTGTTAGAATGTAATTCATGGCAAGTCAGGCAGCTGAGTTTTGTTGAGCTTAGCTGCTAGCTAACTCTGAGGTTCTGGGTGGGGCCCAGTTCTCTTCTCTGGGTTTTGATCTTGTCACAGCAGCGATGAAGAGGCACATCTAGGATGTATTTGGTTGTGGACAACAGAACATTAACAGGAAAATGATTCACTGTCCTTGCTTTACAAGAATTTTGGGGTGGGTGTCAGAGCTGTCATGGCAACGCAATGATGCCAGCAAGAAGGAACCTTCTCTCTCTCTCACCATGTCAGTCTTTGACTTTATCCTTATGCTGGTGACTTCCTACTTCAAAGAAGGCCTCCTTACACTTCTACAGCACATATGTCTTTGGAGGAAGAAAGAAGCAAAGGGACAGTCTGGATCAAGAATACACATTTCTCCCATTAGCACCTTAGTTTGCTGCCACCTCTTGTAAGAGAGTGAGAAGGACAGACATCATTTGGGCTGGGTTCATTGCATCTCAGACTAGACCTGAGATTTCATGAATGAGTGTCATTTCCAGAATAGCAGACTGACCCCAGATATAGGGGCCTAAGACAGTGGTTTGTTCACAGCTGTGGGTGACTCAGGCGCATGGGATGGTTGATCTCCCGTGTGGTATAGCTGAGGTCACTCACACATGCAGGTGGGAGCTCAGTAGAGCTGGAATGTTTCGGATGGTATTTCTTATTTTATATTTATCAATTTGTATATTTCTGCGTGTTTTTGTATGTGCACATGCATATGGAGGCCCAAGGTCACCTGGAATGTCATTCCTCAGGAGCTGTACATCTTGTGTTTTCTGAGTCAGGGTCTCTCACTAGGACTCAGGTTTGCTGATTAGGCTAAGCTGACTGGCCAGGGAGCCCTAGGTGTCCGCTTGTCTCCCCCATGCCACTGCTGGTGCTGCTGCACCCAGCCTTTTTCATGAAGCAAATTCAGTAAAGCATGGCAAGCATTTTACCAACAGAATCTCGTCCAGCCCCCTGGGATGGTAATTCTCTTTCCATGTTCTCTGTCCAAGTGGAATCTCACCACACTAGTCTATAATAGGATGAAGCCCAGGTCAGTGTGGAAAGGGACTTCACAAATCCCAGAAAATATAGTTGATTAGGGACAAATACTGTAGGTCTGTCACAGTGCAAAAGAATGAATGAACATAAGGTGTGTAATCTGTATGTTTGCTACAGTGGGTTAGAGTTGATACAAACACCAAAACTAGCAGAGTAGTTCGTGGCCAGAAGAAATAGAATGAATGTGGAATATTAGGGTGTATTGCATATTAAAACTCTGTATTAACTTCCACTGAAAATGCATTTTATGATCTTGGCTTAAGCACATCTGACTTTTAACGCTATCATTCTATGGCAGAATTAAGTGGTGAATGTCCTGCTGACCCTCTGCCATGTGAGAAACTGTGTGATGGGGACACATCTTGTCCCCAGGGGCACAAATGTTGCAGCACGGGCTGTGGCTATGCCTGCCGAGGAGACATTCCAGGAGGTATGTTGGTTCTTTGGGAGAAGACTCAGATGTGCCCCCGGGGCCCCAGCCAGTTTGGAGGAGCTTCCTCTAGATGCCTTCCTATGGGAACCAGCTCTCATCTTTACTATCCTCTAGCTTCCAACCCAAGGCTTCCTTCCAGGGTTAAAGGGTCAGAAAAGAACTAGAGGAGGGAGGTGTGGTGATGCAGCTCCTGAGCTCTGCTTTGTGGCTGGGGGTAAATAGTCCCCTCCTTTTGAGCCTGTTTCCTCTGTCCAGTAAAGAAGTTGCCTAGGATCAGTGGCTTTTTATATCATTTGTTTGTTTTTGATATAGAGTCTCACTATGTAGTCCAGGCTGGTCTTACACCTTGACTTAGTCTCTCATGTGCAGGCTTTACAGGCCTGAGACACTATTCTTGGCCTCAGTTGTCTTACACTATATCTATCTATCTGTCTGTCTCTGTCTCTGTCTCTGTCTCTGTCTCTGTCTCTGTCTCTGTCTCTGTCTCTCTCTCTCTCTCATCATCATCATCATCATCCCTCCCCTTTTTTTTGAGCCATGTAACTCAGGCTGACTGAACTTCCTATGTAGCTCAAGATGGCTTTGAACTTCTAGTCTTTTTACTTTTACTTCCTGAGTGCAGGGGTCCCAGGCATGTACCATCACACCCAGCTCATGCACTCCTGGGGACTGTATTCAAGGCTTCATAGATGTTCAGCAAACGGTCCACCAGCTGAGCTATGTTCCTGGCATCTTAGTCTGTTTATATTTCCATATAATGCTTAACCTTTGTCCTTATATACATGTAGCCTGCTAGGGAAGACAAATGAGAAATTACAGCTGCACCTTGATTATAACAGGGTCCTACTTAATAAAATCTACTGTAAATGGCAACTCTCATAAGTTGAAAGCACATTTAATACTCTTGTCCTAGATAGGCTTACTATTGCTGTGATGAAACACCATGGCCAAAAACAAGTTGGGGAGGAAAGGATTTCTTTGGCTTATACTTCTACATTGTAGTCTATTCCTGAAGGAAGTCATGGCAGAAACGTAAACAAGGCAAGAACCTGGGGGTAGGAGCTGCTCCAGAGGCCATGGAGGGGTGCTGCTTCCTGGCTTGCTCCCCTATGACTTGCTTAGCCTGATTTCTCCTCCTTCTCCTCTTCCTCCTCCTCCTTCCCATCTTGTTTGATTTTTGAGACAGGGTTTCGCAGTATAGCAGCCCTGACTATCCTGGAACTCAATTTGTAGACCAGTATGGCCTCAAATTCACAGATATCTGCTGCCTCTGCTTCTAGAGTGCTGGGATTAAAGGTGTGCACCACCATGCCTCACTCAGTCTTTCTTTTAAGACCCAGGACCACCAGCCCAGGGACAGCACCACCCAGAATGGGATGGGCCCACCCTCAGTAATCACTAATTAAGAAAATGTCCTACAGCCACATCTTATGGATGTATTTCTCAATTAAGGTTCCTTCTTTTCCAATGACTCTAGCTTGTGTCAAGTTGATATAAAACTAGCCAGCACAACTCCCAACCTACCAAAATCTTCTAGCTTTGCAACACATACAGCCCCTGTAGAGTGCCAGTTATATGCCATGGTAGACTTATGGCTGACTGGGAGTTGTGGCAGCTGCTGCTCAACACTGAATGAGTATCATACTGCATATCGCTGATCTGGGAAAAGGCAGACCTTGTACATTAAGGGACTGCGTCATTCTCGTACCATTGAGAAATGATACTACAACAACACATATACCCCCCACCACTCACACACACCACACATACCATTCACACACACCATACATAAACACCACTCACACACATACCGCATATACACCACACACATATAACACAAACACCCAAACATTTTGATGAAATAAGACTTACACAGGGTTATGGTAGCACAAACCAGAGGCCTAAAAGCTCTCTAGGGTGGCAAATGAGGCAGTGACGTGAAATGCAATCATAGGGGAGAAGGCAGGGTCTTGTCTCTGTACTCTGGGCTCTCTTGGCAAGCCTGCACTCTACCAACCTCTAAGGAACTGGCCTTAGGAATTTGATAACTCCTAGGTTAGAGGCGCTTGGATGTGGTGTCTCAGCCCTGCTGCTTCCCTGCTTCCAGCCTCATCTAGTCCGGACTCAGGGTCGATTCACCTGGGCCAAGTTGTAGGTAGGAACATGGGAAGGGAGGAGCCAACTCCCTGTGTCTTTCCTTGCGCTGCTGTGCCCCACAGGGCGGGATGGCCAATGCCCCAGAATTCTGGTCGGCCTGTGTATTGTCAGCTGCATGTTGGATGAGAACTGCCCACCGGGGGAAAAGTGCTGCAAGTCAGGCTGTGGCCGCTTCTGTGCCCCTGTGCTCCAGCCACTCAGACAGCTCACACACTCCAACAGGGCCAATGCGTCGAATCCTGAACCAGGTGAGTATAACCCGTGATGACCTTTGACCAGCTATGAAGTTAGCAGGCTTCCCTGCTGTGTCGGAAGGCTTAGATACTGGGAAGGTGGCTTCTGAAGGCCATAAAGACCGTGATTAGAAGAGTCACAGACCACACCCTCATGTGGACACTTTGGGGGTCACAGTGTTTACAGTGGGTGTGGCTCTCTGGAGGGAGAGATGGGATTCTATCCAGGCCCTATAGCCAAGGCAGATGTGTCGATTGAGGACAGCACAGAGAGGGAGTACATCTGAAATATTTGGGCCATGAGGGCTGGGGGCAGGGCAGAAAACCCAGAACAGATACTGTACCTATTTGATAACAGATGTGACTTCTAAATGAGAAGAGTCTTTAGAACCAGTCAGGTTGCCCAAAACCATTTAAAGCTTTTAAGAGTAATGGGCATTGAAGCTCCCCAGGGTAGAAGGGAAACAGCTGGGCAGCTGAAGCCAGCAAGGCACAGCTGTGACCTGATATTTCTTTCTACTTGCAGAGGCTTGAGCACCCTAGCTGCCTTGGAAGCTTCTGGGTGACATCCTGGGGCTTGTGACACCCCGAGGAATATCAGGCCTTCTCCTTGTTTCTCCTGCTGCACGGAGCACACAGAACAGCCTTGGAGACGGTGCTTTTCTTCCCCAATAAAACGCTGGCATGGACTCGCTTGTCTGTTCTGTGTAGGGCTCAGTGAGATGGGGAGCTGGTAGGTCTACCTGTGCACAGCACCAGGAAACCTACGGACTAGACAGACAGCAGGCTCTTTTTAAACGTAGCCTACATGAAGAGGAGTATTAATGTCAACATGACAATGACTAGTCAAACTAGCCATTGCATGGAGGACTAGTAAAAGAGTTCTCTGTAAAACCTTAGGCAATGTTGGATGATTGGAAGTAATATATCCTGACTTATTTGGTGCATAACATGGGAAGAAAATCCTTTCTTTTAAATGTTAAAAAATAATAGTGTGTGTGTGTGTAAGTTACATGTGCACAGTAGCAGCTTGCAGATGACAACTTTGAGGATTTGTTTCTTTCCTTCTCCTGTGTGAGTTCGGGGCTTGAACTCAGCTTGTCATGTTTGTACTTGTCCCCTGCCTATTGCCACCTCATCACCACAGATTCTAGAAAGCCTTTCTACTTTGTCTTCTACCAGATGGTAAAACGTCTTACACCAAGTGTGTTACTATATATATATTGTCTGAGACAGGGCTTCTCTGTGAAGCTCTGGCTGTCCTGAAACTCACTCTGTAGATCAGGCTAGCTTCTAACTCATATATCCGCCCACCTCCCTAGCACTTGGATTAAAGGTATGTGTCACCACTGGGCTTCTTACAAGATTGTTTTCTTTGCTTTTTGACTTTTGAAGTCTTGTGTAGCCCAGGTTAGTCTCAAATTTTATGTAGCTGAGGCTGGCCTTGAACTCCTGGTCTTCTTACATCTATTTCCCTAGTGCTGGGGTCACAGGTGTGCACCACCATTTTTTGCTTGGGTTTTCATCCATCATTCATTTCAGCCGAGGATGGGACTTTGATGTGGTTTCTGATTATTTCACCTTGTTATGTACCAAACAAACCAGAATATCATTTCTAAGATAGTTAGATTTACTCAAGATTGAGGTGTCACACATGGCTCTTCACTAGACCTCCATGCAATGGCTCCTTTATTTGACAGGTCATCTCATGTTGGACATTGATACCTTTTACACACACAGATACACACACCACACACACCTCCCCACACACCCACATCCCACACCTACGACCCTCCCACATTCCCACATTTTATATGTCTTGGTCTATATTTAAATGGGACAAATTCTTAGTAGTAGAACTCTAGTTTCTTTCTTTCTTTCTTTCTTTCTTTCTTTCTTTCTTTCTTTCTTTCTTTCTTTCTTTCTTGTTTTTTTTTTCTTTCTTCAAGACAGGGTTTCTCTGTGTAGCCTTTGCTGTCCTGGACTCACATTGTAGACCAGGCTGGCTTCAAACACACAGAGATCCGCCTGCCTCTGCCTCCCTGAGTGCTGGTATTAAAGGTGTGTGTCACTGTGCCCAGCTGAACTCTAGTTTCTTAGATAGCTCCCTCTCATAGCTCTCAATAAATGTTTTGAGTAAATGAAAGAACGAATGGAATTTCTTAATATGTTACCTGAGAAGTTTTGGGCTGCGAGCAATAAGAAATCCAACAAGCAGGGGCTGTGCTCAGCAGAGACACACAAGGCAGCAGCATGAGGCTGGCTCAGTGGTTCAAGGTGGAGGCTCTGTCTTTGTGCTGCCCACCCATCACTTCACAGGTGCAGGGCGGCTGGCTGAAACCCTACGTGGCACAAGGGCAAAGCCCTGCGTGATGGTATTTGCGTTAAGATCTTCACCTCACAGGACCCACTTCATGTGACAGCTTCCTGAGGAGTGTCACAGAAGGGCTGGGAAAGCAGATGTTGGTGAGGGGATGGCTTAGCTCAGTCATGCTTTGTACCTGGACAAGATGTGGAAACCAAGCTTCTGTCAGCAGAGAAGGACAGAGTGCTGCCAGAGCTAGGTAGTGCAGAATGCTGTACTGGCTCAGGGTCACATGCAATTAAAATCAGGGTTCAAGTGGCCCGGTGTGCGCTGGCGAGATGGCTCAGTGGCCTGAGTCCTATTTCCAGGACTCACACAGCAGAAGGAAAGAATCTACTTCAGCAAATTGTCCTCTGACCATTTTACATGTGCACTGTGGCATGTATACCCACATACATACATACATACATACATGATGCACACACATACATGCATGATGTAAAAAATACAAAAATGCTAAGTGAGATTCTGGCTCTTACTGGGCTGAGAATACTCATTTTCTGAGTGGACGTGTGCTAGAGTTGCCTGATCTGATGACAAGTGGCTAAATTGTGCCATGAGCTTTCCAGTGGCAGGCTCAGGACAGTCATGGCTCTGGGAAGGGCCGATATGAATCTGATGGGCTGCTGACCAGTTGCTGAGATCTCTCTGTTCCCTGCTTTGCTTATCATTTTACTATATACTTAAAAATCAGATGTAAAAGTGTGTATTTGAAGTGTTGTTCAGACTGGCCTTGAACTTGTGGGCTCAAGCGATGCAATTGTCCCCTGAGTCCTAGAGGGTATAGCTTCTCATCTAGATTTACGAACATGACTAAAAGTCAGTGTTATAAGAGACTTCAGTGAGGCTGTCTGCCCCTGGGAACTTTCAGAGACTGTAAGGCAATTTTCTGCCAGGTGATAGAGGGGCGGGAGGCTGGGGCTGCGATCCAGACCTCTCTCTGCATCAGGTGGGGGCTACCCTCTGCAGCCTGAGTCCATAGCAATGATGTGGGAGAAAGGAGGGATGGAGGGAAGGATGAAGGGAGAGAGGCAGACAGAGAGACACACTTATACACAGAGAAACACCGATGGAGGGGTGGGGAGTAAGAGAGCGAGACAGACAGACAGACAGACATGGGTGCACACACAGAGGAAAAGAGAGAGACCTAAATTTCTGGTCTTTGTGCAATCTCTGGGCTCTTCTCTCTCCTGTTGTTTCTTAAACCAAAGAAGCCACACAAAGCTTTCTTTCCTCGTGGTTTTAGTTCCTTTCAGCCTGAATTCTGCAAGGCATGTCCCTATGAATCCTGATCCTACCTGCTGCCTTTTAATTAACCTTTGACCAGACTGAAAAGCCACCCTCGTTCCCATCCTTGGCTTCCTTACAGTAGGCTCCGACCTCCCGAGTGGGGGCTGGGAATGACCCATGCTCTCTAGCCCTTTCCTTGATCATCTGAGTCCTCCATTTGAGTCCTCAGTGCCCTTCCACCAGCAATAACTAGGGGCACCAGCACCTCTCTCTGCTCTTCTGTGTCTCATTCTTTTCACCCATTAGGCATGACATCGGTGCTAAGTGGGGGTGTAGGGTGAGGAGGGTGGGGAGTTGCTGTTGAGTTAAGATTGGTTGCCAAGGGCATCAGTATGGTCTCAAATGCACTGTGGAAGGTAGAGACGGGGGCATTTCTAGGGCTTGCTGGCTGCTAGACTAAGCAAAACATTCAAACTTTAGGTTCAGGGAGAGACCCTGCCTCAGATGAATAAGGTGGAAAGTGGCCTCCATGAGTAAGTGAACATACCTGTAGACACCTGCACACATATACCACCCTCATCTACTGAGCCATATAAGCTTGTCCCTATATCCACCTGGTAGCCCAGACCCTTTAGAGTTCCTCTGGCTGGGTCAGTCTTGCTTGGATGCAGTATTTCCTCACTATGCTCCCTTTCTTCTCTCTTGGAATGGTACTGACATTCTGCGCCACTGTATGTTGGAAGTGTGTAATTTGCCCTTTGATTTTTATGGGGGTTACAACTAGGAGATGGCCTTGAGTCTCAAAAGAGACAACGGACTTCGGGCTTTGAAACTGTGTTGAGACTGAAAGACTACAGAAACTTTGAAGGTAGAGTAAGTGCATTTTGCATTATGGTATGGCTAAGAGAAGGCAGCACTTTCTCCTTCTCTGCTGACAGAAGCTTGGTTTCCACATCTTGTCCAGGTACAAAGCATGACTAATCTAAGCCATCCCCTCCACCAACATCTGCTTTCCCAGCTAAAGGGGCCTGGGAATAGAATGTGGCTAGTTTGAATGAAAATGGCCCCCAAGGGCTCATGTATGTGAATTCTTGGTCCAAAGCTGGTGGAAATGTTCAGGAAGCATGTTCTTGTTGGGGGAGGTATGTCATGGGGATGAGCTTTAAGGTTTCAAAAGCTCGTATCAATCCTAGTTAGCTGTCTCTCTGCCTCATGATCATGGATCAGACGTGAGCACCCAGTTACTCCTCCAGTGTCATGCCTTTCTGCTTGTTGCCATGCCCCCTGACATGATGGTCATGGACTCACCCTCTGTTTAAGTGGCCCCGTAATTAAACGCTCTCTTCATAAGCTGCCTTGCCCATGGTGTCTCTTCATGGCAACAGGAATAGTAATCAGTCTTAACAACAAATGAAGCAAAATGAACCGAATGCATCGGGGGCCAACATGATTTATGGAGAGATATGACCCCACAGCTGGACACTATGGAGGATCTAGAGGTGGAAAACATGTCACCCAAGACAGAAAAGCTGTGTCTCAGCCTCAGGGCTGTGACAATCATGTTCCATTTTTCTTCACTCTTTCTCTTAAGGGTAGAATTTCCTGAGAGAGTATATATGACTGATGAAGGGTTCCTCAACCTTGGTCTTATTAATTTGTTTTAAGATTTTATTATTCATATGTGTGTTTGTGTGTGTGTGTGCATGAGTGCACATACTCTCACACTGTGTTCAGGTACCTGAAGAGGTCCGAATAAAGTTTCATATTCCTTGCATCTGGAGTCGCAGGCAGCTGTGGGACACCTGGGGATGTCGGGAACTGAACTGGGGTCCCCTAGAAGAGCAGCAAGCACTCTTAACACTGAGTCAGCTCTCCAGTCCGAGTGTTATTTTGTTCTGGGTAGTTATTTGTGTGTGTCTGTCCTTTACGCTATGTGACGTTCAGCTGCACTCGTGGCCTCATCATTAGATGCCAAGGGTTCTTCCTTTTGTGACACAAAATATGCCCAGTCACTGCCAGATTTCTGGTGGGAGAAAATTGGCAGTTGGTTATAAGCCTCTGTCTTAAAGGACCCACTGCCCTCCTGCTTTGGTACTGGGAGACGTGCTCACCATCAGGAGTGTTGCTTCCATGACTTCTGTTGTGGAGAAAAGGTGTTTGCAACCCCACAGCCAAGGCACCATAAGTGCCTTTCATGAAAGGAGACCTGTTGCTACCAGGAAGGAGAAAGGCATGCCACTATTCACAGTTAAGGGTATATAGAACACCCACATTTTAAAATTGTTTGTTTAGTTTATGTGTGTGCGTGTTTTGCCTACAGGCATGCCTGTGTAGCACATGTGTGCTTGGTTTCCTCAGAGGCCAGAAGAGGCTGTCTGATCTCCTGAAACAGTTGTGAGCCTGTTTCACGTGAAACATGTGTGTGCTGGGAATTAAACCTAGGTCCTCTGGAAGAACAGCAATCCCTCCTAACCACTGAGCCATCTCTTCAGTCCCTGAGTGTAGAGCCTTTTGAGAATATGTCATGTATGTATTTTGTGTGTGGACATGTATTTACAGGCATGTTTGCATATTCCTGTGTGTGTGTGCATGCCCATATATAGACAGAATCAACCTTGGGTGTCATTCTTACAAGCAGCCCACTTTGGCTTTTTTTTCTTTCCTCCTCCTTCCTCTTCCTGTTCCTTGTCCTCTTGAGAAAGGGTCTCTCTACACATTCCTGGCTATATAGAGACCAGGGTGGCCTTGAACTCACAGATATCCTCTTGCCTCTGTCTCCCCAATGCTGGTATTAAAAGCATGTGCCATCATATCCAGCTTCTTGGGATAAGACCCATGCCCTGGGAATCAATTTTCTCCCCCATACCCAGTATATAATTATAAGTTAACTTGTTATTGCACTTATTTATTAATTATTTGTGTGCTAGGGCAGAGGTTGATGCTGAGTGCCTTTTTTGATCTCGTTCAACCTTATCTTTTGAGATAGAGCCTCTTGCTGAACCTGACACTGGCTAGACTGGCTGGCTAGGAAGCTCTGGGGAACCCAGGAGTCTTCAATCCTTCTTGTGTTAGAATTATTGACACGCAGCCTTTCCCCCCGGGTGCTGGTCGTTGGACACAGGTCTTCAGGCTTGTGCAGTGGGCACTTTATTGACCGAGCATCTTCCCAGTGCCTACGTTTGCCTTTTTTTTTTTTTAAAGAAGTGTAATTAGGATCTATTAAGAAACCTAAGTGGAAATCAGGTCAGAATTTCTTTATCTCTGCCAAACATGTTATTTATAGTTATTCTTTTAACTAAACTGTAGTTCTCAAAAACTTTTTAAAGAAATTGCATTTGCTCAATACTTATAAAACACCAAGTATTTCTGTAATCAGAGAAAACTATTCCAGAATCCCATGAACAGGTACCAGGTAAATCAACTCTACGGTGTCAGGCCTTAGAACAAAGTTCCATTTGACCATAGCATAATATGGGATACTGGACTTTGAGGTTTTGACCCAACACTTAGAGGCTACTAGAATCTTCTTGTTTCTTTTGCCCTCACCACCCCTGCATTATAGGGAGTATGAATGCTCAGGCCTCCAATCTAGGGTCTCTGCCACTTCCCAACGATTGCCCCAGTTGTGCCCATAACCCAGGGTATGTGGTTGCTGGCATTTGGACTGAGCTGGAATCATCACAAGCTGACGCATGTGGGCCCATAGTCCTTTTCATTGTTTATGAGCACAAGGGTACTGGCTCATGTAGATAGACTTATTTGTGGGGCTCCACTGTTGACAAGAATTGGCATCATCAAAGTGGAGGTCATGACCCTCCATACTGAGACAGATAAAGACTTGCTCCCACCTGCAATGTCATGGCTTCTATAGTGCTGCCAACTGGGGTGACTCTTGCCCAGAACATGATCATGATTGAGGGTTGACCGACAATTGATTGTGGCCAATATGAATGGCAATTGTTTTGGTCCACAACAAAATTCAGAAACAAAGTCAGATAGAGAGCAAAGGTGAAGGATGCTGCAGTGGATGACTTAAGAAGGCACAGGCTACTGCCTGTTGTAGTTTATACTGAAAGCATCTTGGATAGGAGTGATGCATGAATTTAAACCAGGGCCGAGATTTGGAAAAATCTTAATTAAAATTGTATACAACCAACCAGCAGGAAAGGGAAATGAACAAGAATTTTGAATTCTAAATGTTGTCAGAAATTTCTACTTTATTCATTCTGCATAATTTCAGCACCATTTTCTCCTCCTCCTTTATTTGGTCTCGCTTACGGTTTGCTGGCTTTAGATTAGTTTTTCTGTTAATAAATAAAATTTGTGATCATTGTGAACACCGTTAATGTAAAAGGACCCAATCAGCTGGCTCTTAAGGGATCACCCAAATTTCAGAGCTGTCTGTTGAAAATACTCCCTTATCTAGAAGCAATCACTAAACGGATGTAAGGCTAGGTTATGGGAATATGCAGATTGGGCCATGAGCTTCTCCGCTCTGGAATGAGAACCCTCTGTCTCGACAGTTACGGCAGGTATTGTCCTGTGACTGGGGTCTTCCCCCTTCTCCTGATTTTCCAGCAGCTTCTCTTTTACCCACCTAACAGCGACCTCTGAGCCTCTCAAAGACCCAGGCCATTGCCAAGTAGTGAGATGCTGGACAGAGAGTTAGGGCCATGTCCTTCCGAGTAAACAAAAAAATTGTCAGGTGCCTTGGGCTTTATTTTTTTTTTCTTTTTGTTCTGAATTCTTTTCAAAAATTCTCTGAGAGTTTCATATAATATGTTTGATCACATTCATCCCTTCCCCCAAGCCTCCCCAGATCAATCCCCACTTTCCCTTTCTAATTTTTTTGTTTTTGTTTTTAGATTTAAAAATGTGTAATCCAAGTTGATTTGGAACATAGCCCAGGCTAGCCTTGAACACCTGCCTCAGGCTACTAAATGCTAGGATTTTACAGGTAAGCCACGGTCGCTGATTAGGCTTTAATTTTCACCTTGAAAACAACACAGGACACTGGGACTCAAGATTCACATGATTGCATCTAGAAGTAATTTCATGATTCCATGCCCATTTCTCCCTAGCCTCTTTCTAGGTGTTGCCCATAAAACTGTCATTCTCAACCATCTAGTATTATTAACAGCAGGGTGAGGCACCCAGAGGCTTACGTGTTTCCGAAGGCAATAGTGTTCACAGAGGTATTGAGCTTTAAAGTTGTTTCTGTTGCCCCCACAGCCAGAGAAGATGAAGGGCTCACAGGAGGACGTTACTTTGTTGAAGTAGTATCTGTACAGAATGGCGGTGCAAAAGCCCTTCTTAACAGGGTAGTTGCAGATTTCTGTCAATAAGAAGCCCAAGTTCAGATCCTCTTACTAAAGGAATCATCACTCTTTTCTTTGTGGACTCAGTCTACTCCATCCTCATATAGATCTGATTTTATCATTGGGGTGCAAGTTATAATCCCTTAGAACATGAGCTTTGCTCTATGTGATACAGGACGGTGAACCTGGGCTACAGCCTGGTCAGTGTTACAGAGAAGCCTGGAGAAGGACATCTCTACCTTCCCCAGTTTTCCTTACTCAAACTAAATATCCCACTTCTCCACGCACTTTCCTCGGCTCTGCAAGCAAGCACCTAACTTGGTGTCTGTAGGCACTCATCTTCCGGAACCCTTAGAATCCTTCCTTTGGTCCCTTTCACCCTCATCGTCAGAGCACATATGTTAAAAGACCTTTCTACCTTACATATCTACTCCTGAAGACTAGGCTTCTGCGGCCAAATCTGGCCGACTCTCCCTTCCCTCCAGGTCACTGCTATCCTCCCTCCAGGTCACTGCTGTCCTCCCTCCAGGTCACTGCTGTCCTCCCTCCTCGTCCTGTTTCCCTTTGTTCACACACCTGGACTCACCGTTTTTCACTGTCAACATAAGTGTGGGTTCCAGCACGAGCCATGGTGAGCATGTTGGAGACAAAGAGAGTTAATGTTGCTCTTCATGGAGCCCAGCTATAGTCTTTCCCATAATTAGGAATCTCCTGTCTCCACTCTGAGTTTTTCCAAAGTGCCCATTAGAATTCAAATTTAAAAAGTAGCATGGGAGTACAGATGATGGCCTTGACCTTCCTGAAGCCAAGGAAAGTAACTTAGTGGTCCTATGATTATGAATTGAGTAGAAATGAAGATCATATCACACACACACACACACAGAGAGAGAGAGAGAGAGGGAGAGGGAGAGGGAGAGGGAGAGGGAGAGGGAGAGAGAGAGAGAGAGAGAGAGAGAGAGAGAGAGAGAGAGAGAGAGAATTTCTTGGATACCCTTAATATCAATCCAATCTTCATGATTCTCAGTCTTTTGTTGTTATTGAAACTCTTTGGCACAGACTTAAGTTGATACTACTTTTCTGTTTTCCTCTTTCTGTAACCTATAGTGGGAACTCAGTCTAATCAGAAGCCCCAGATGCATGGAGTTTGAGATCAAAGGTGGGCTGATGCTGGCCATTAGCAATGCCATCCAGATCACCCAGATTTTTCTCCCCTTCCCCTTTTTCTCCAGTTCCCACTTTCATTTTTGCTTACTTCCAAGATACCCGCTTTCGCACAGTTCTTTTTTCAGTCCTGGAGAAAACAAGCTATCAGAAGGCATCTGTGTAAGCATGGACAGTGTAAGAAGCCACAGGGTGAGGCGGATCCCTTCAGCCTCCATGGTGGCGCCTGACAGCAGATGGGCGAGACTCGCTCAGCTGTGTTGAAATGCTATGTCTTGAAGGCGGAGCTTCCACTTCTCTGAAAAGTTGAACCCATATTCGAATTTAATTTCCTCAGGGCCTGGACAGAGCTCTGGTGTAGCCAGAATCAGTGTAGTGAGAAGGACAACAAGTACTTGGGTACCCAGCCATGGAGTTTGACAGACCAGAGCCCTGAGGATGAACCCCACCTCTTTCTTTCTCTTCACCTGTGAGTTAGAGCTGTTTAAAATCAAACTGCACGATTACCAGAAAGTGGTTACTTTCTTGATGACAGACCTTCTGGGTGGGTAAGACTGAATTTAAAACAAAGCAAAGCAAAGCAAAACAAAACAAAACAAAAACACCAAGCAGTTTTAAGGGGGTTGGAGAGATGGCTCAGCGGTTAAGAGTGTGTGCTGTTCTTACACAGGACCTGCATTTAGTTCCCAGCACCCAGATGAGATGGCTTACAACTGCATGTAAGTCCAGCTTCCTGGGACAACCAGTGTCTCAGGCACCTGCACTCACATGCACATACTACCACCACCACCACACACACACACAAATAAAAAATTTAAATATCCTATTTTATGTGTTTGGGTGTTTTGCCTGCATGTGTACCTATATTGCTTGTGTACCTGGCACCCACAGAGGCCAGTAGATGGCATTGGCTTCCCTGGGTCTAGAGTTACAGATGGTTGTAAGCTGGCATGTGGTGCCGGGAATCAACTTGGTCCTCTGGGAGAGGGTTAGGGATATACTACCTGTATTTGTTTTTTTTTGTTTGTTTGTTTGTTTTCTGTATGAAGTTTAGGATTGCTTCCACTAATAAAGGCCAAAATGACTCCACTGAACTGAGCGATGAGAGCGATACCTACTCACACAGTTAAAACAAAAGAGAGGGCATGGCTTTGCCTGCCACCCCTGACCTGTGTAACAAGAAAGACTAAAAAAAATGTAATGCAGTTCCTTAAAGCACTCAGTTGGGCCATTATACTAAGAAGCAGTTAACAGAAGCAAGGAAGCCAGGGATGGAAGCATGTAACATGCCTGTCCCAGCCTAGCCTTTTCATGTTAGAAATGAAGATTTGGTTCACTCCAGGGAGAAACTTCAGATTATCCGAAGAACTAGCAGGAGGCAGGCTGCTGTGGAAACAGCGAGCTGTGAAAGGCAATAGGGACTCAGCATTTGAAAGCACAAACACAGTTGTCCACATTTCCTTGCTTGCTGTGTTATGAGTGGAAAGAACAGTTTCCAGTGTGTTCTTTAGAGTATGTGGTTGGTTGGCAATATTTATTGGTTTATTTAGTTTCACTGTTGCAGAGATTCTTTTGTTGTTGTTGTTAAATCAAGATTCACACAGAACTGTAGGGCCTTGGGTCTGAGACCCAGAGTCTTAGGGAGCTAGTCAAAAGAGGGGGCTTTTACTTATTTTTCTTTGGGGAGTGTCATGTCATTTTTTGGTTATTTTAGAGAGAGGCTACACCAAGTTTTTAAGCCATTGGTATTGGTTGCAATAACAATCTGAAATGACCACTTGAAATAATCTGCATCTTATTTTTTTAATTTAAAAATCCTCCTTTCCATTGTTTCTTTGAGAATTTCACAAACTCTGTTTTGAGCACATTCACCTTCTCCCTCAACTCCTCCAAGATCCACCCTGCTTTTCTGCTCACCTAATTTTGTGTCATCTTTTGTTTCCTTTCCAACCCGTAAAGTCAAATTTACGCTGCCCGATTCTCTTGGGCATGTGGCCTTGCACTGGAGTACGGCTGACCTACCAGTGGCCGTGCCCTTAAAGAAAATTGACCTTCTATCCTGCCAGAATCAGTTGCCAGGGACTCCACGTCCAGAAGGCTCTCCAAGCTCATCTCCCCTGTCTGTGCTGGGCTTTGGTCTGGTTTGAGCTCACACAGGTCTTGTGGGTGTTCTCCCTATTGCTGAGTTCACATGTGCATCTGCCCTGTGGTATCTGGAGCATCTGAAAGCCGTTTTCTGTTTTCTGTGTGGTCACGCACTATCTTACAGTCTTTCTGCCTCTCGTCCACACTGATCTCTGACCTTGGGAGGTATTGTGATGTAAGTCTCATTTACAGTTAAATATTCTTCAGTCTCCCATTCTCTGCACTGGGACCAGTCACAGGTCTCTGTATTAGTCACCATCTTCTGCAAAAAAGGAGATTCTCTGATGAGGCCTGAGAGATGCACTTATCCATGTACATAACATTAGGAGTCCATTTAACATGATGTACATTTAGCAGGGTGATAATAGTACGTTCTTCCCTCTGGCCCAATATCTGTCTAGCCATAGGTTCTTGGCCTGGTAATGGTGCTCATTATGAGTTTTATCTCGTAGAGCATTCCTCAACTCAAATCAGAAAGTGGTTGATTGCTGCCTTGGTCTCGGTGCCACCACTGTTCTCATGGGCATGTTTTGTCAGGCTGTCCATTATCGTAGCATGCAGGGCTCACAGCTGGGTGAGACTGACAGTCACCTTGATCCTCCATTAACATGCATATCACCTTCCAGCACTGTGAAAGCTGGCTAGGGGAGAACTAGCTTGGTTTCTCCAGGCCCCGCGACTAAAGTTGTGTGGTGTCATCAGAAACAGTGTCTTACCACCAAATTCTGGAGGATTAACAAAAGTACTGGCGACAGTCTGTGATGTTTTGGGGACCTTAATGATCAACAACCCCAGAAGAGGTAATACATTCTTGGCACTGGGCCCTTCTGTTTGTTAGTTTGTGGAGTTCAGTAGGGGCATTGCTTCCCTCTTACAAAGTAGTCCTATTTGAACTCTTTATATGGATTTGCTTATATTTTAGGAGGCTTCTGCAATAGTAAGTTTCCACAGGATTGTTTTTAAAGAGTCTTGAGTGTTAGTGTTTCTTTTTGTACATCTTCCTCTACTATGCCCTCCCACCCCCTACCCAGTTTAACCCTTCCTGTTCCATTGCTTTCCTTTAACCCTTCAGATCACTACTTTCTGTCTCCCCTCTCTTGAAAGCTCTCCTCACTGTGACCTCTTAGTAATCTCCTGACCTTAGTAGGTATTCCAAATTAAGCCCACATATCTGAAAATTTAAAGCTAACATCTGCAAACGAGAGAGAGAAAAAGACAATTTTACCTTGTTGAGCCTGGGTTACCTCACCCAGAATGATTTTGTTCTAGCTCTATCCATTTACCTAAAAATCTCACTTTTTTTTTGACATCTGAATAATGTTCTATTGTGTAAATGTGCTATATTTTCTTCCATTTACCCATTGAAAGACACCTAAGCTGCTTTTATTTCCTGGCTAATTGTGACTAGAGGAGCAATGAACATGCACCACCAGGTATCTCTGAAGTAGGATTTAGAATCTTCTCATGTATTAGTGTAAAGGGATTTGTGAGCACCTTATCTGGAGAGAAGGCAGCATCAAGGAAAAAGATGACTGCACAGACAGTAACATGGAGGCCATTGATGTATGACCTGTGTGTGTGTGTGCATACACGTATTTAAGTGTACACAGAACAGAGGAGAATGTGGGGTATGTATTGGCTCCTCTTCTTTTAATCTCTGACTTATTCTTTTGAGACAGGGTCTCTCACTGTACCCGAAGATTAAAGTTTCCACTAGGTTGGCTGGCCAGGGAGCTCCCAGGATTTGCCTGTCTTTGTTCCCAAAAGCGGGGTTTACAAGAACACATATGCAGCCGTGGCTGCCTTCAGACAGGTGCTGGGTATTTGAACTGAGGCTTTCATGATTGATCAGCAAGCACTCTCAATCACTGAGCCTTTTTCCTGGTCCCTAAACACCTCTTTTGATGCACAACCCACCGCCAGATCATGCTTAGACGTAATGGGATAAAGTAGAGAGGGGGAAGGAATCTGAAGTCTCATAATTCAAGAGTGAGTTACTTTAACCTGGGAAAATAGTATTTAAAAATTTCTGCAAAATGTGTAGAAATTTAGGAAGACTAAGGGTTTAAAGGCTTTTATAGAGAGGATTGTATTTAATAAGTTTTACTGCCTTAGTTTTGTTTGATTTTTGCTTTTACTTTTGTTTTTAAATTTATTTACTTTTACTTTATGTGTTTTGGTGTTTTCCTCACACGTACATCTGTATGAGGGTGTTGGATCCCCTGGAACTGGAGTCACAAACAGTTTCCTGGGTTGCTGGGATTACAGGCTTGTGTCACCCCACCCAGTCTGGCTTGCTGAGTTGGGCAAATTACCTCCCAGAATTCAGGACACCTTGATATTTTGCATTAAGATCCTTTTTGTGGTTACATGCAAATATGGGCAAGGAAGGCTGGGGCTGCATGTCTCCAGGGAGAAAAAGTGAGGTGTTCCATCTCACATCACACAAGATGAAAGAGACACCCAGCAGAAACAAGGAGGGTCATTAACTCTATCTATCCATTTATTTATTTATTACCATTGCATTTTCCACTCTGCCTGCTGGAAAACTAATAGCCAACGGTGCGTGATGAATGCTTGGGGCACCAGAGTGACCCTTAGCATTCCCTAGGGAGAAGAGGGGTCTGTGTCAGACAGAGTAATTGCACCGAGATGTGTTTCCCTCTCTCTTGTATGTTGTGCTCTGTGGCGGCAGCTTCCTTATCCTTCCTTCCAGCCTCAGGACTAATTCTCACATGCTCGATGAGGATGGGGAGGGAAAGCTGAATTTTTATCCAAAGAGAATGAGCCTTAGGGATGGAGAAAGGGCTTGGCAGAGGACTCCGGCTTGGTTTCCACTGTCTACATGATGGCTCACATCTGTCTATAAACTCCAATTCCAGGGGGTTCATTGCTGTATTCTGGCTTCTGTGGAAACTGCACACAGAAAGTGTGCATACATGCACGCAGGCCAAACAGTCATATACTATCGTCTTAGTTAGGGTTAGTGTTTCTGTGGTGAAACACCGTGACCAAAAACAAGTTAGGGAGGAAAGGGTTCATTCAGCTTACACTTCCACACCACTCTTCATCATCAAAGGAAGTCAGGACAGGAACTCAAACAAGGCAGGAATCCGGAGGCAGGAGGTGATGCAGAGATCATGTAGGGGTGCTGCTTACTGGCTTGCTCATTATGGCTCACTCAGCCTGCTTTCTTATAGAACCCTGGACCACCAGCCCAGGGATGGCACCACTCACAATGGGCTGGGCCCTCTCCCATCAGTCACTAATTAAGAAAATGCCCTACAGCTGGATTTTTTGTTTGCTTGTTTGTTTTTTGAGACAGGGTTTCTCTGTGTAGCCCTGGCTGTCCTGGATTCCCTTTGTAGACCAGGCTGGCCTCAAACTCACAGAGATCTGCCTGCATCTGCCTCCCTGACTGCTGGGATTACAGGTGTGCAACACCACACCTGGCTGAAGAAGTTATCTTTTTTCAATATCCATGAAACTTGACCTCTGGAGATGGGACTCAGTACTGCATCTGTCCTAGGGCTGAAGAGTTCCTTCACTGAATCACAAACCATAATATCCTTTACAGTCAGGTGCACATATATGTGTGTGTGCATGTGTATATGTGTATATGGATACATATATATGAATTATGTGTGTATGTATGTTTTTGTACATACATGTTTATGTATGTCTAATTTTAAGTCAACTTGATACAAGCTAGAGTCATCTGAAAGGAAGGAACCTCAATTGAAAAAATATCCCTCCATAAGATCCAGCTGTAGAGCTGGACATTGGTGGTGCACACCTTTAATCCCAGCACTCAGGAGGCAGAGGCAGGCGGGTCTACAGAGTGAGTCTCAACAAGGTAACTTTTCACCACTTAGGAAGCCCCATCATGAGAGCATATTTCTTCTCTGTAAGTTATGTATTTCAGTTACCTAATGTGTGATGAATCCAGCTAAACAGAGGCTCTGGTCCAAGGTGGGAGACTGTGGAAGGCACATGGGAAGAGAGATGTTATCAGACCAGCTATAGCCCTGTAAAGAGTAGACACATAAATGTGCTATTTATTTTCCCATGCTTGAATCATAGACTCAAATGAAATTCACTGCTTTTCAATTATCTGCTGCTTTAAGGTGCGCTGGCTGAGGTAGAAACTTACTGTTTGATACGCTGTAGAGTTTTCTGCTATGATCCAGTTAGTGATAGAAGTAAGGTAACTTGTGTGAAGCCCTGGACCTAAAGCCAGTGGGAACCAGCAAACAGGGCTTTTTGTTGTCTTCTTTGGTATCATTGGGTATGGGCTTTAGCTATGGTAGCCACAGACCTTAGAAGGCTCATGAATGGATACCAGCCCACAGGAATGGAAGAATCAAGGAATGGGAGACACGAGTATTCTGGTCTATGTGCTCAGCATTATATCCTCCATGTGATTGTACTATCCCATTTATTTTTCTTTTTTTAAAATTTATTTATTTGGGCTGGAGAGATGGCTCAGTGGTTAAGAGCACTAGCTGTTCTTCTAGAGGTCCTGAGTTCAATTCCCGGCACTCACATGGTGGCTCACAACCTTCTATAATGAGATCTGGTGCCCTCTTCTAGTATGCAAGCACACAGGCAGACAGAATACTGTATAAATAATAATAAATAAATCTTTTAAAATTATTCATTTATTATTAATTACAGTTTATTCACTTTCGATCCCAGCTGTAGGCCCCTCCCTCATCTCCTTTCAGTCTCACCCTCCCTCCATGTCCCTTCCCAAGTCCACTGATAGGGGAGATCCTCCTCCCCTTCCATCTGATCCTAGCCTATCAGGTCTCATCAGGACTGGCTGCATTGTCTTCCTCTGTGGCCTGGTAAGGCTGCACCTCCCACAGGAAGAAGTGATCAGAGAGCAGGCCACTGAGTTCATGTCAGAGACAGTCCCTGTTCCCCCTTACTGGGAAATCCTCTTGGACACTGAGCTGCCATTGGCTACATCTGTGCAGGGTTTCTAGGTTATCTCCATGAATGGTCCTTGGTTGGAGTATCAGTCTCAGAAAAGACCCTTGTGCCCAGATTTTTTGGTTTTGTTGCTCTCCTTGTGGAGCTTCTGTCCCTTTCAGATCTTTCTATCTCCCTCTTCTTTTATAAAATTCCCTGTACTCTGCCCAAAGTTTGGCTATGAGCCCCAGCATCTGCTTCAATACCCTGCTGGGTAGAGTCTTTCAGAGTCCCTCTGTGGTAGGCTCCTGTCCTGTTCCCTGTTTTCTCTCTCTTCTGATGTCTGTCCCATTTGCCTTTCTGAGTGAGGATTGAATACCTTACCCAGGGTCCTCCTTCTTGCTTAGCTTTTATAGGTATGCAGATTTTAGTATGATTATCCTATATTATAGTCTAATATCCACTTATAAGTGAGTATATACCATGTGTGTCTTTCTGCTTCTGGGATACCTCACTCAGGATGATCTTTTCTAGTTCCCACCATTTGCCTGCAAATTTCATGATTTCCTTGCCTTTAATTGCTGAGTAGTATTCCATTGTGTAAGTGTACCACAATTTCTGTATCCATTCCTCTATTGACGGATTCAATGCAAATCCCGCGAAAATACCAACCCAATTCTTTACAGACCTTGAAAGAACAATTCTCAGTTTCATATGGAAAAAAAAATCCAGAATTGCTAAAACAATCCTGTACAACAACAGATTGTCTGGAGGTATCTCCATCCATGATTTAAATCTCTACTACAGAGCAATAGTAACAATAAAAAGTGCACGGTACTGGCATAGAAACAGAATGGTGGATCAATGGAATCAAACAGAAGATTCGGTAATATACCCACACACCTACAGATAATTGATTTTTGACAAAGAAGCCAAAACCACACAATGGAAAAAAAAAGACAGCATCTTCAACAAATGGTGCTGATCTAACTGGATGTCTACATGTAGAAAAATGCAAATAGATCCATATTTATCACCTTGCACAAAACTAAAGTCCAAGTGGATCAAAGACCTCAATATAAAAACAGACACACTAACCCTGTTAGAAGAAAGAGTGGGGAAAACCCTAGAGCTCATTGGCACAGGAGACAACTTCCTGAACAGAACACCAACAATAAAGATCAACAATCAATAAATGGAATCTCGTGAAACTGAAAAGCTTCTGTAAAGCAAAAGACATTGTCATTTTTTCTTTTTAAAAAATTTATTTGAGACCGATTCTGGCTATGTAGCCCAGATTGACCTCAGACTCCAAATCATCCCACCCTAACTTCACCAGTGTGGGGATTTCAGTCATGTGCCCTGTCATGTGGCACCCCAATTTTCTCTTTCTTCTGCTAATTTGTAAAATTTGTTTCTTTCAATCCCCACCTTATGGATACAAGGTCTCACTATATAGCCTTGGCTGCCCTAGAACTCATTATATAGACCAGACTGGCCTCAAACTCCAAGAGATTCATTTCCCTGTCTCCTGAGTGCTAAGAATAAAAGCATGTGCCAGCCTGTCTAGTCTCTGTGTATAAAACTTCCAATCCCAGTGTGCTTTCTTTCCTTAGTGTGAGCAAGAGGAGTTCGCTAATGGGGGAGTATTAGAGTAAGGTTGCCATGTTTGTAGCAGGTCTTTGCTACTTTGTGGGTTCTTCATTTTCCATCCTTTATCCCCTCCCTTGTTTCACCCCTATCATGAGATAGGAGAGAAAGGATAGAGGGGGCACAGAGAGAGAGGTCCCTGAATCTAATTTCTTTTCTTTTGTTTCTTCTTTGAGCACTACGAGCAAACCACAATCAGCACTGCTAAATGACCGCCAACCACCAACACTGCCAACTGAGGCTCTAACATTTATAGACCCTCTAAGACATTCTCAGAATTCCAAATGCCACAAATCACAGGAATTATTTGCAGCTGGTAAAACCATGCCTCAGCTAGAGCACGAGACAAATCTAGGCAGCTGCTATGTACATTCGGAAGCAACCCCATGTCCCTATGCCTGGGATTAAAATGAAAGCACACTCTTATACTATTTCTGTGTTGTTAAAAATTCCAAAATTATCACTAGGGAGGCCTTCCTAATATTTTGGAGGAATAGCATCTTTTATTGCTTTGTTTCCTGTGACAACTTTATTGAGATGTAATCCCCATATTGTACAACTCACCACTGTAAAGTGTGAACCCAATGGCTTTTCACCATAGCAACAGAATCATGAAACCATCACCATCACCACTAACTGGAGAACATTTTCACCACCTACAAAATGCTTTACCTTCAGTCACTTTTCTATACTCCCCTCCTAACTTCTGGCAACTACTAATGTCCTTCTGTATCTATGAATTTGTTTACTATGAAGGCTTTGTTTAAAAATGGATTATTTCACATGTTTTTTTGTGTGTGTGTGACTGGCTTTTTAATTTAGCATATTTTCAAGGTTTGTTTACATTTTAGCATTTGTCACAACTTCGTTCCTTTTCACAGCTGGAAAATATCCCACCCATTGTATGGACATAACTCATTTATTTTTTGCTTTTAATATTCTACATACAATTTTCTTATTAGATATGTGATTCAAGAATATTTTTTACCATTCTGTGTCTCATTATGCACCTCTGTGTCTCTTTTTGAGACAGGATCTCACTGAAACTCTGGCTTTGAATTTGCAGAGATCTGGCTTTCTCTGCCTCCTGAGTGCTGGGACTAAAGGCATGCACCACCATGTCCAGTTATTTGTAATAAAATGGGAAACATAGAGGGAAGAGACATACTAGAAATTATTAGAGAGAGAGTATGAGTGCTAGTTAGCCAAAGAACTCAATAGATTCAGAACTTAAGAATCCACAAGATGAAGAGGAAAAAATTAATCTTTACCTGCAATTGGTATTCAGCTAAACTATAACCAAAGAAAGAGAGGGAAATAAAGATGAAAGAGGGCCTGGAATCTACCTTAGCAGCAGACTGTGCCTGCCTCATATATTCAGGGCCTTGGATTTAATTCCTAGAATGGCAAAATTCATAGAAATAAAGTTAATATTTTACATCTCCTTAATATAAAACACAGCTTAAGGCTAAACCGCATCAACAAGGGCAAAGAGTAGTGTCACACCATTTTAGAAAGAAGACTCCGGAGGAATAAAATCAGCTATGGGAGCGGGGTCTTTCTCTTGGAGTGTGTGGACCTGGTTATGCATACAGAAAGAGCCCTGCTTTAAGAGCCACGTAAAATGGCACATGCTCGAAATCCCCAGGGGAGACTGCAGATCACTGAGGCTCATTGGCTAGCCAGCCTAGGCCAAAAAGGGTGAGCCCCAGGTACCAGTGAGAGACCCTGTCTCAAAAAACTAAGATGGAGAGATTCCAGACGAACAACACGATGTTCTAACACAAAGCAAACACAACACTGGTGGGATCGGAAACGGTGGTGATTCAAATTACAATGTGATGTTTAAAAATATACCCAGCCTCCAGGAATGTGGTGCTCCTGTAACCCCAGCTCTCGGGGTGGGGGTGGGGCAGAGGCAGGCAGTTCTCTGTGAGTTCGAGGCCAGGCTGGTCTAGAGAGCGAATCCAGGACAGTTAAGCCTTCATAGAAAAACTCTGCCTTGAAAAACAACAACAAAAACAACATACCTCACCAAAAGCTAAGAGGCCAAGCAGACAAAAACTCAGCACAGTGCAGATAAATAGATTTCACAGCTATATGAAGAATATGCACACACACACACACACACACAAATTCTAGTTAACCTCTGGATGTGGTGATGTATGTCTGTAATTCCAGAACTTGGGGAGATGGAGACAGTCAAAAGTTCAAGATCAGCCTGCTGTAGTGGCTAGTTTTGATTCTAATTTGACACAAGCTAGAGCCATTTGAGAAGAGGAAACCTCAATTGAGAACATGCCCCTTGGCCTGTGGGAAAGCCTGTAGAGAATTTTCTTGATTGATGATTGACATGGGAGGGCCCAGCCCACAGTGGGTGGCGCTACTGCTGTGCTGGTCCAGGGTACTCTAAGAAAGCAGGCTGAGGGAGCCGTAAAGGGTAAGCCAGAAAGCAATGTTTCTTCATGGCCTCCGCTTCAGTTCCTGCCTCCAGATTCCAGCCGTTTGAATTCCTGCCCTGACTTCCTTCAGTGGCAGACTATGATGCAGAACTGTTAGGTGTAACCCAAACTCTTTCTCTTCTCTCTCTGGAAAAGCATCTACCGTTCGCTTACTCTGACTCCTTTCTCCCGAGCATCAGGAGGCAGTTTCCAGCCTGCTGTCTTACCTGGAAATTCTCTAATTTCTCTCTCTTTTTTTCTGAGACAGGGTTTCTCTGTGTAGCCTTGGCTGTCCTGGACTCCCTCTGTAGACCAGGCTGGCCTCAAACTCACAATGATCCACCTGCCTCCGCCTCCCTGAGTGCTGGGTTACAGAACTGTGGCATCACACCCGGCTTAATTCTAATTAATTCCAGTTTCTTACATAACATCTTTTTCTACAAGAATTCCAAATTTTGTTAGAATTTTCTTACATTTAAATTTCAGATCTTCCTTTTTTCTTTCCTTCCCTCCCTTCCTTCCTTCCTTCCTTTCTTTTTATGCTTGATTTCATGATACTGTTCCAGCTAGTCTTGAAGTCTTGGACTTGAGTTTGGAAAGATGGCTCATTGGTTAAGAGTATGTACTGCTCTTGCATAGGCCCAGAGTTTGGTTCCCAGTACCCACGACAGGTGGCTCACATTTAACTCCAGCTCCAGGGGATATGGTACCATCTTCTGGCCTCTATGGGCACCTACACCTACACATAATTAAAAATAAAATCTAGAAAAAAAAAGCCTGGACTCAAAGTATCCTCCTGCCTCCAGAGTAGCTGGGACTACAGGTCTGCACATCTACACCCAGATTTATTTATTTATTTTATTTGGGTCAGGGTATCACTATGTAGCCATTGTTGGCCTGGAACTGTCTATTTAGACAAGGCTGGCTTCAAACTCACAAAGATCTGCCTTTCTTTGTCTCCTGGATGCTAGGATTAAAGGCATGCACTGATTCTCTCAAGATCAGCGTTCTTCTTATTTTTAACATCCATTCTTTAACTTTTCATGCAGGCTCATGAGTGGCCTAGAATTCACTGAGTAGCAACAGGCTGCCCTTGAATCCTCATGCTTCCCCTGACCTGGTAGGATTACAGATGTGCACCATGACACTTGGCTTTCATTTTCCTATATATTTTATTTTACCATAGGTAGAAGGTATTTATTATTTTGAATTTTGGAAGTTTTATGAGTTTTAGTAACTATGTGTATGTCTGTGTATATGTGCATATGAGTGCAGGGACCTGTGGAAGCCAGAAGAGGGCGTTTGGTTTTCTGAAGCTGGACCTACAGGTGCTCTTGAGCTCTCTGACTTGGATGCTGGGAGCCAAACTACAGTCCTCTGCAAGAGCAGAAACTATTCTTAACTGGTGGGTTATCTCTCCAGCTCTATCATCTTGACTTTCACAAAGGTTTGATGACTCCTTGCTTGTCAAGAAAACACATGGTTTTCTTCTCATCACAACGATAATGTTTATTTAGCTTGCTTGCGATTTTCACTGTTGCATCATTGTTTTGTGATTTGACCCAAAATGTCTTTATTTATGCATCCTCCTGACTTGTTCTTCATTGGTTTTCTGATGGCCCGTCTCTTCTGATCTCATGCCATTTGCTCTATTTTGTTTTCTTTATAATATTTACAAGGGCTGGAGAGATGGCTCAGTAGCTGGGAGCACTGGCTGCTCCTTCAGAGGATCTGGGCTTAGTTCCCAACATCCATCTGGCAGCTCATAGCTATCCAGAACTCCAGTTTCAGGGAATCCAATGCCCTCTTTTGACTTCTATAAGTACCAGACATACAGGTGGAACACAGACGTACATGCAAACAAAGCACTCATATAGGTAAAATAACATAGCCTCCACCTCCTCCCCCCCCCCACTTTGAAACAAGGTCTCACTGTATAGCTCTTTGTAGACTAGGCTGACCTTGAACTCACAGAGTTCCACCTACCTCTCTCTGACACCTAAGCAGTGGGATTAAAGGGATATAGCACCATGCCTAGCAACATAAATAAATCTTTAAATAATTCAAAAAATAAAAGTAAAACCAAAATAAATCTTAAAAAAACAAAAAAAAAATGGGAGGTGGTGTTGAAGAGATGGCTCAGTAGATAAGAGCTCTTGCTGTTCTTGGAGAAGACCTGAGTTTTGTTCCTGTGTTCAAGTCAGGCACCTTCCAGCTGCCTCTAACTCCAGATCCAGGGGATTGGATGCCCTCTTTGACCTCCATGGGCACCTGTGCATCACACACACACACACACACACACACTTTCTGTGATTTGTAGTGTTTCTGATGCTGGTGATTCACAAGTGATTTCTACATGAGGAATTAGACCTTGTCTTTAAGTGAGACAGGGTAGGTGTGCAGAAGACAATTCTACTTCATCTGGAATAACCAAGAAATTTCAGAGTTGAAATGGTTAACCTGAAGATGCTAGAGTTGGGCAGGCCACACCTGCTCACATTATATTCAGACTTAAGAGTCTGTACATGGATGACCATTCTTTTGGTAGGGTGAAACAAAGGTATGTGACTGAGGTTAAGGTTTCCTTTTCTGAGAAATCTGACAATGGCCAAATCAAGTTTCAGTTGCCAAGCTCTTAAGGCTACCTAAATGATCACTAATAAACAAGGAACAACTTAAGAGGTCAGTTAAGCTAACTAGGCTCTGGGGATTGGTGAACATACAAAGAATAATTTGCTTAATGAAGAAACATTTCAGTTAAGTATGGGGTTCGTTGCTGCGTTTGATTTCAAGATTGAAAGTGAACACAGGTTTGATGCTTTGGAGGCACTGATCAGCTGGGTTTCATAGAGGAAAGTGACAACAACTGTTGAATGCAAATCAAGCATCCTTAAAGTGCCTTGTTCCAACCAATTATGCACATCTATCCTTGGGGCCCTCCACCCACTCCCCACGGGGTATATAAGCTTTGTTCTTTGGAAGTAAAGTTGAACTAGCTTTCTGAAGTGGTTCCCTGGGTTTGAGATCCCTGTGCAATGCTTGCTGGCCATTCCAAGCCGCTTCTCATCTCGTGCCCCTCCTGACTTCGTGGGCTGCTAGGGAGACAGTCCCCAGGCAGGAGGAGAATGGACAAGAGCCCTAAAGGATGGAACCTGTTGACATTCCCTGCATAAGGCAATGGGATGAAGATATAGAGAAGAAGGGATCACATGAAGATTCTTTCATTTTTAATGATTATAGTAATTTTTTTTCAGGAAAGACAAAATTAGGAACAGGAAAACAAACAGAAATGTCAAAGATTATGGACATTTTCCAAAGATCTAAACATTGGACTGAATTTTCTTTAATCTTTATTTCATATGGTGCATCCAAGAACATCCAGGAATGCACCTGTTCTCAAGCTCAGGTTCAGGTTCAGGTTCAATTTTTCTGTTTAAGGAAAAAAATCAGATTCATGTTGCAGCTTACAGAAAGTCTCCCTGGATTAGTGTAAGTCATTTCTCTCTTGGGACAATCCTAGAGGATTGATCCCTCTGTTCCATTAATCTGTTTCATTCACCCAAAAGATAACCACTACCCTTGTTCAAGTCACTGAAAACATTCATTAGGCATGATCAAAACCAGAATTGGTGCTTTTGTGTTACTCTGTAGGTTACCCTGTGTCTCACTTTTATGAAAATCAGTCTTAGTACTGACAACTTAGAAACCATCAGTTGTGGGCAGGGACTTCAGCTGCACAAAATAGCATGTCTCTATGGAGATTTAGAAGGCCTGAAAAGGCAAAGATTTGATTTGGGGGATCTTGGAACATAAAGCAGGGCAAGAGCCTTGTGATGGTCAGATCTGATTTAAAAAATAAGCAAAACAAAACAAAATCAACTTGCTATGCATGGGTTCTTTTTTTTTTTTTTGAGGCAGGGTTTCTCTGTGTGTGGTCCTGGGTATCCTGAAACTCACTGTAGACCAGGCTGACCTTGAACTCACAGAGATCTTCCTGCCTCTGCCTCTTCCTCCCAAGTGCTGGGATTAAAGGTGTGGGCCACCACCACCACCACCATGCTTCAATTGTGTGCTTCTAATAGACTTGTTTTTTTCTCCCCCATCTATTAGGTGAAAATAATAATACTAAATCCAGTATACAGCTATTTTAGTTTTTTAATCTTATTTTTTCAGATCTTTTAGTAATTTGATCTTTGACAGTTTCATACCTACACATACATAATACATTTTGATTATTTTTACCCTGCCTATGCTGATCTCTTTTCCACACCCACAAAAGTCACTCTTTAAAGAGGATTCATGTCATTTTATTTTGTGGCCCGTTGATTTTCGTTAGGACTCTGCAGGTGACCATGGGTGTGGAACCTGATGGACTCCCCATCAGGTATACAACTGAAGACTGACTGTCCTTCACCTGTATCCATTCATAGCCAGTCGCTCTCCAGGAAGGGGAACCCTGAGCCCCTCTTTCGTTTATGAGTGACCGCTGTTAAGCTTAGGTGTGTGAAGGCATAGTGTATGAAGCTGCAGCTGCTTATGAGTTCATAACTGTAGGGTCTATGCCATGCCCAGAAGATAGTGTTTCGCGACTCTGCCCCTCATCGTTCAGGCTTTCGCCCCTCAGAGGTGACAGTAAGAATAATATGGTAGGTCTGAGCTCTCAGCAGTGTCTTAATCTCTTAGCACCAGAAGTAGTCATGAGTCTCTTCTTTCACTGCAAAAAGAAGCTTCTCTGATCAAGGTTGAGAAGAGTCATTGTCTTTGGGAGTGCGGGAGGCAAAGCCTGGTCTCTTAGGAAACTATGCACCCATTGGAGCTGAAGCCTGCACTCTGCACTGACCTTTTCGGCTACCTAGGTGCCATGGCTGGCCTGGAGGTGCTTGTTGGACTTGGAATGCTGCTTTCTGTGCCTTCTCCGTGCTCTCAATGCAGAAAGCTTTTTTGTTGTCACATCCTGCTCTTTTGTTGTCATCTCCAAGCCTGGGGCAGACGGCGGTAAGATTGTAGTAAGATCTTGGGGAGACTTGGTGTAGCTATTTTAATGCAAAATTGTATCATTATATGGTAATTGCTCAACATAATATCTGTGGTAAATAATCGTTCAGCAGACAGTTTTACTATTCTCTCCCTGGGTGCTTGATTTTTTTTCTAATTGCAAGGTCAACAATTTGTTGTTGTTGTTCTGTTTTGTTTGTTTTTCAAAACAGGGTTTCTCTGTGTAGTCCTGGCTGCCCTGGAACTGGTTCTTTAGACCAGGCTCGCCTCAAATTCAGAGACCCAGCTGCCTCTGCCCCTAAGTGCTGGGATTAAAGGCAAAAGTGTTGGCCAAAGTCAACAATTTATTCTGCGATCCAGCCTAACTGTTAGAACCTTTTATTATTAGAACAACCCTCCCTCTTGACATCCTAAAACAGGGTTAAGCCTGTGGCTAATTTTCTCTACCCTTGAATCCCAGAGCCTTTTCTTGCCATTTTCCCGAAAGACCAAAGCGATGAGCTTGTATTACTTACCGCACTGTTCGGTACTCTTTATTACAGTGGATGTCACATTCTATTTTAAGCATGAAGTTGTTCAGGTTACCATTGCAGCCAGAGTAGATAAAACTCTCACATAGTTTGGAAGTTTGATTGTAGAAATATCTAAAATGTATCTCATAGCAGCTGCCAGGATCTTGTTCCAAACTACAAGGATCTGCATGAGAAGTTTTCATGGAATTAGAGGAGAACGGTTAAGACTCGACAGGAAGTTTGTTTTCTAACCAGAAGCCTTTAGAAAATTCTGCTTGGGACAGTGAGATGGCTTAGGGGGTGAAGGTGCCGACAGCAAGAAGAATGTCTCTGGAGCTCTGGAAAAGAGCGACAACTTCCTCTAGCTGTCCGCTGACCTCTACATGAGCACCAGGGTTCACAAGTGTGCATGCATGAGCAAGTGGGCATGCACACACAGGCACATAGGTAATGCAAAAACTAAAGATTCCTTTCTTCAGCTTGGAAACATTTTTGTTAAAGGACCCCGAAAGGTTTCTGCTTTTTCTGTTCTGAGCAGAGCCACATGGTGAAGTCGTCTTTGTCCAACACAAACAGCTCGTGTCTCCAGGTTGTGGTCCTAGGCAGTGATTTTTGGGAAGGAGCAGTTTGGGACTGGCTTGTGCAAAGTGACAAGGCTCCTTATACTGCACACCTTTCAGGGTATCCTGTATTCTGCTTCTCCACGCTCTCCTTGCCCATCCTTTCAACTTCCTGCTCAATGGACTCCCCTCCTTCCCCCCACCTCGCTTTCTATATGATACAACCTATATTTCAAAATTCAGGCAACTGTTTGCTGTTGTTGTGAAAGCTGGATGCAGAACCTGGGACATGGTTCCCTTTTCACCCTCATGCCTTGTTGTACCTCACTCCTCTTGCCTTCCAGGAAGTGGCTGCCTCATTCTTATTGGCTAAGCGGAAATGACTGAAAGAGCCACACTGCTGATCATATCCATAGGCCAGTTCTTACTGCCCACCTACCTCAAGCTGCCAGTCTGTAACTTATTCTCTTGTGAGGCCTGCTTGCCTAGGCCTGGTTACATGCACAGTTTTCTTTTATACTAACGATACCCTCTGATTTTCTAACTTTTGTTTCACACACGGGCGAAGTGGGGGTCGTGGGGAGGAGGGTGATAATTGGCTTGGGGTCCTGCCCAAAGGCACACAGCTGCTGAGTGACAGGCCAGAGTTTGGAATATGACCCAAAGTATACTGTACCACTTAGGCTCAAGGACAAAGTTTAACTATGGGCCATAGCCACACTGTAAACTCTTCTATGTAGGTGTTGTGTGCTCAAGTATTTTCTGAGCCCAGATCCTAGATGTTGGATACACTTCAGTTATCCCAGTCTGCAAATCCCCCCCCCCCCCACATTTCAATGCATGCTCTTGGAAGGTCTGATCTCTTTGACCTATGTCACAAAGCACTTACCTCAAAATGCTTCCTGTCTTTGACCTCCTACAAAAGAGTTCTCTATCTAGAAAGGACTTTATTGTGCCGTGTATTGTTTTATCCCCACTGAACCCACAAGTCCCACAAAGTAAGTGATGCCTGAGTTAAGGGGCTGAAGGTTGGTGGGTATTGCCACAACAGAAGATTCTTCTGACCCACCCAGTGGAATTGTTTACATTTCTCTCTCCCTTGCTCATAATTGGCCTTCGAATTTCCCTTCTGTTTTAACTTCCTCCATACCTTTAAGGTTTCTGCAGATTTTTTCACTGAGCCTGGCAACACCACTCAGGACCTGGGCCGTGGACAAGCAGAAGATGAAGAATCTGAGGAGAAACCCCAGCTTAGCAGGCATCATGGTGGAGCAAGCAGCATAGGATAGCATTGATAGGAGAAGATGTTGTCAACTGCTTTTATACATTGGGCTTGGTTTGGTGGGAGGGTTGAGCCCACCTACCCCAAGGGCCAGAGTTGGACATTACTATGTGTTGGGTTGAACGTTGAGTGCTTGAGTACCCAGCCATGAAGTTAAAGGTCCCAAACTGATTAGACCCCTGATAGTGAGCTCCATATTCATGTAGAAGCAATATGAGCTTAGGGCCTAGAGTGTCTGCACATGCTTAACTGTGGATGTTTGGACCATCAGAGCAAGGAATTTCAAGAGAATTGCTTCCTTCCCATATTCTGAGTTTCTAAAGCAGAGAAAAACTGGCTTGGTGTGTTAGAAAGAACGAAGTAAGTATGAGAGTAACAGTAATAGAAATGACAGCTAAAGTGTTTCTTTCATGCCAGTCTACACTAACTAAGACATATGGACTAAGCCATTAAATTATTACACAGAATCCCTGAGGTAGGGATAATCATCGTTATCACTGATAAACACTGAACAGAGCTTAAGTTACATACAAGATCTCTTATCTATTTTGTAGTGGACACTTGATTATGAAGGGGCTTCAGCGTTTAGGAGATTTTTGTTATTAGTTTTTTATTGTTATTGTTATTTTACTGTTTGGGTTTTGGAGACAAGATCTGGCTGTTTACCCTGATTTGTCCAGGAACTTCTTATGTAGCCCATGCTGGCCTTGAACTTTTGATCTTCCTACCTGACCCTCCTAAGTACTGGGATTACAGGCCTGTGCTTCCACACTCAGTGAAGAGTTTGTTTGGTTGTTTTTAGCACAATACCACACTACTCAGGAATATGAAGCCACCTTGAGCCTGGCTTGTTTTTATAAATTAAATGACTCCCACCTACAGCCTGGAATCACTTGATATTGATTTCTTTTAGTGAACTATTAAATGGTTCTAATGGATTCAGGTTTCTCTCTTATTCAGTCATTACATTTTACTCAGCCACCACCAGCAGCTACAGCCATAGAATAATTTTGCTAATATATGTGGACTTGTGTGTTTTATTGCGCTATATATTCCTGATTCGAAAGCTATATTTAATTTCTTGAACCTTATTTAGGAGTTTTAGTTTTTCCACATAAAATTCAGAATTAGCTTGATACATTTTTGAGGAAACTGACCCTGGACATTGCTTTGAGTTGCATTGAATCTACAGACAAATTTTCTGTTTATTTTGATCTTCAGCAATCTTTTTTTCTGGAGATGTTTCTGGGGCTGGAGAGATGTCTCAGTGGTTAAGAGCACTTGCTGCTCTTCTATTTCAGTTCTCAGTACCTACAGGGAGTGGCTTACAACCATCTATAACTGTAGTTCCATGGACATCCTATGTTCTCTTATGGCCCATGAGTGCACCTTTGCCGCTTCACCATACACACAAATAAACAGAGACCTACAACTGGCCAATGTTCAGAGACTAAGAGGCTGCAGAAGGCTCATTCTTAAATGAACATATATACCACATTTCCTCCTCCAGAGGCCTAGGTATCATTGTGTAAGATGGAGCCGAAAGAATGTAAGGACCAGAGGTGATGATTCCAGGGAAGCTGTCTTCTGGATACAGCAGGGCAGCTGCCTGTATGAGTTCACAGTGGTGTGTGCACAAGATGTGTGTAAGCCAAAACCAGACATGGAGAGGGGAGTTGTGTATGGAGTTCTGTACCTAGCCCCTGCAATTGTTAGTTCTGGAGGAGGAAGAGTTAGTTTTCTCTAAGTGTAGTCTCATGATATAGTAGAAGGCCATTTGAGACTATTTAGTTGCACAAATTGGCCTAGAAGGGGAAAAATAGAATACAAAGTTGTGTGAGAAGGGTTGAATGTGGGACAAATTGGCTGAAGGAGAGTGAATATGATCAGAACATGTCTGAAATTCTCAAGTAAATGATAAACAGTAAACTATCCATAAAAATAATAAAAATAAATTTCAAGGAAGAGAAAGATTTCTGATATTTTTCTCATGTAGGCTTTATAACATTATCCATATCTTATCTTAATATTATTATAAGTGGTATCCTTTTGGGTTTTGGCATAAAAATACTATTTATGTTATATAATAATCTTATATAAAGTCACCTTCTTAGATTTGCTTGCCATGCCTAATTGTATTTGATTCATTTTCCATTTCATACAGACAATCATTATCTGTTACTAATGAGTTTTGTGCCTTCTTTCCCAATTATTATTTTAAATTTTACCTTTTTTATTTCAAAAATTGTATGTGTATAAGGTTTTGCCTGCATGTATGTATGTCTGTTCACCAAATGTGGTGCTCATGGAGGCCAGAAGTGCACATCAGATCCTCTGGGACTAGAGTTATAGATGGTTGTAATCTACCATGTGTGCTGGGAATTGAGCCTGAGTCCTTTGCAAGAACATGTATGTCATACAGGTATGTATGACAACCATACCTCTAGTCCTCTTGAATTTTAATTCTTAATGTATTGTTTTAGGCAGGATCTCAAGTTAGCTATGAAATAGAAACAGGATAGTAGTTCTCCTAACTTGCTTGCAGATTATTAAAGAAAGTCTTCTAATAGCTTTACCTTTTTGAATAATATAAACCAACATGCATATAATCCCAACACTTGAGAGGTGGAAGCAGATAAAGAAATAAAGAAGGGCTAGCCTGGTTTATATAATGCACTCAAGGCCAGCCTGGGCTACACGAGACCCTATCTTAAAAAAAGAAGACATTACTGTAGGGTTTCTTTTTGTTAGGTATATTCGGCATGTATCTCTTCACATCAATAAAACCGTAACTACTGCCTAAAACTACTTGTTTATCACAGTTTTCTGAAACTGAAATCCTGTTTATTGGGAGCATTTTTTTCTGTTTGGAAATGCAGTTGGTAAACACTTTAGGTCCATTATTCTTTTGTAATACTAAAATTCATGTCTCTCTCTCTCTTTCTCTCATAAAACCTTATTAAATCCATACCATCATACACATCTACATTCTTCCAATTGTCTTCAAAGTTTAGATTGTTCTTTGTTTGTATCCCTTAGATTTCTGACTTGCTTTTGCTTCTTGCTCTGTTTGGTCAAGGGACATTTCCAAGCTTGAAATGCATGGTATTGTGTATATTCCCCTGACTTCCACATTTCACCCCCAAGAAGGTGTGCCTTGAGAGAACACTGGTCAAACACAAATGAGAGACACAGAGATAAAAAAAGAAGACAAAAGGCCTGGAGATCTAGCTTAGTAGTAGAACAGTTGTTTAGCATGGTAAGAGCCTGGATTTGATCCCCAGAACAAATCCTTAGCTTGCTTCCAAGCTCAGCTAGAGCCAGTCTTCATTAGTTCACCTTCTGCTGTCTTGCTGATGTTTAAGACACAAATAATTATTGTTTGCTATTTAGATTTTGTTGTATAGAGACTAGAATACCCATACAATACATTCTAATTGGTGCTGTGGGCTGTGTAGCTCATTGGTAGAGCACTTGTCCAACATGTGTGAGGTCCTGGGTTAAGTCCCAACTATTAAAAAAGAGTCTATTTAAAAGTTATCTTAAAAATAATCTACATAGAGAACAAGAGCTCCACAATGACTAAACTGAGCAGGGCACAGGGGTCTTGTATAAGACGGTTTCTACAACCAAGGACCACGTGTGGATGTGGCCTGGAACCCCTGTTCAGATGGGACCCATGATA
>CM053766.1:129624414-129644242 GCA_028658305.1 Pachyuromys duprasi
ATGGTGAATGCTGACTTCTGCTAAGAAGGTCATCTTAACGACAGTCACCAAGAGAAGGCACAGAGGACACATAGCCATGCTGAGATTTTAACAGTTCTGTAACCCAGCATAAAACAACAATGATCTGCGTGCTAACTTCCAAAGTTTGACAAGGCTAGCCCCTGCCATAAGCTTAGCTTTAGCAAATTCAGCCAGCCCATACCTGTAGCTGATTAAATGGTTTGATTTCTAAAAAAAAAAAAAAAAAAAAAAAAAAAAAGGATAGATAATAGAATACTTTCTCCAAGGTTTCCAAATGCTTATGGACTGGTCATTGTGAATGTAATCGTTCTTATTGTATATAGTCTATTGATGTCAGAGAAAAGGCCTTTTATTGGACAAAAAGGGCGGGATGTAGGGATAAACTCTTGTGTGGAAACATCACCCGTCGTTAAATATCTGATGGGAAATAAGATGCGACAGATTAGAAGATAGGCAGGACTTTCAGTAGGAAAGAACCCAGGGGAGAACCCAGGGATAGAGTCAGGTGGAGCGGGAGGTTGGCCACTGGGGTGCAGAGGAAGACGGACGAATAACGCAGGGAGAGGTAGCCCCAGAGCTGACCTTGCCAACAGGATAAGAAGTTATGTGTTAGAGAACAAGCCAAAGCTTAAGGTCTAGGGCTATCCATAAATAATACGCTCCAGAGTCATTTTCAGGAACCGGGGCACAGGTGAAAATACCCCAGGCTACCTTCTATAAACGTGCCCATATGTGGTACACCATAGGTCTGATATCATTTATCTAATTTCTCTCTTACTGTTTTGAATAGTAAAGCTGTTTGAAATATTTTATGTGTATAAATACTATTAAATGTTTTGGCCACATCATGTTTTAATCAGTATGTCATTGTGGTGTGTGTGTGTGTATGTGTGTGTGTGTGCATATGTGTATGTATATATATGGTGTGTGGTTTATGCACACATGTATGTGAACCAATGCATGCCTGTGTGGAGGCCAGAAAAGATGTCAGCGGGCCTTCTTTTATTCCTCTCCACCTTATTTTCTGAGACAGAATCTCTCATTGACACCGAAGCTCATTTTTGGCTAGGCTGGCTGGCCCATGAGCTCCTAGGATCTGCCTGACTTTGCCTTCCAATATTGGGCTTATAAGTGCACACAGCCATGCTCAGTTTCCACATGGGTGTTGAGGATCCAAACACAGATCCTTTTGTTTGCACAGCACGCTCTCTTATCCAGTGAGTCATCTCCCTGTCCCCTTATCAGTCCATCTTTCTAGGCACGATCTTTACTTCTTTTGACAACTGTGGATTTTCCAGTCTTTATACTCACCAAAATACAAGCATGCATCCAAATCCTCTCAAATTTATTAAGACAAAATATTGGAATTTTATGTCTTACACAAATTAGAATCAAACACTAATATATGAATGTAAAAAAATTCTCCTATACTATCAAACACTGAGAAAGACCCTGTCATCATGAACCATTATTAAGCATTATTAAATAGATATCAGGGCTGGATGTAGTGGAAGAGACCTTTAATCCCAGCACCTGAGAGGCAAAAGCAGGTGGATTTCTGTGCGTTCAAGTCTAGCCTGATCTACAGAGAGAGTTCCAGGACAGCCAGAACTACTTAGTAAGACCCTGTCTAAACAAACAGAACAAAAACCCCAAATCAAAAACCAATCAACCAACCAAACCTCAAATAAATAAATAATAAAAAAATAGACACCAGTCCTATATGGCTTAAAGCAATATGTTCTATGATGGTGGGTAATATAATGTCTGTATTTGTGATACATGCTAGTCACTTGTAGTTATTGAACATCTGAAATGGCTAGTGAGAAGCTCACTGGCTATTTTGTTTTGTCTTATCCTATCCATCCATCTTACATCCTGACCACAGTTTCTCCCTTCCACCGTCCTCTCACCCAGATCCAGTCTGTTTCCTTCAGAAAAGAGCAGACCTCCTGGGTATATCAACTAGACACAGCATAATACACTACAATAAGACCACACATAAGCCCTCACACCAAGGCTGGATGAAGCAACCCAGGAGGAGGGAAAGGGTCTCAAGAGCAGGCACTTAGGGGTGTGCAACAGACAGAAAAGGCAACCTGTGGACTAGGTGAGTGGGTACTTTCAGACTGGTGGGGGGGTCTCTACAGGGGAGACCGAGTCCCCTGGAAGCTCAGGAGAGGCACTGAAATCATCGTTCAGTTAGCTCAGCTCTTCATTGTGAGCTTTGATCACTTTATCATCCAAAGACGTAAGGAGTATTTATGACTACATTTTGTTCTCTTTTAAGATCAGAGAACACTTAACTTGTTTTCGTCAACTTGAGTTAATTCAGACAGAAACTAGGGAGATTAACAATGAACCAACCAACCAACCAACCAACCAATTATATTAACATGTATACTTTATATGAAGCTTATTATTTATTATTGTGTGTGCATGTATGTGTGTGTGTGTTACAGTGTACATGTGGAGGTCAGATGACAACTTGTGGGATTTGGTTCTCTTCTTTGATCATGGAGTCTTGGGGCATCGAACTCAGGTCATCAGGCTTGTTCATCTGTCTTGATGGCAAGAATGAACCTGCTGACTGGCCTCCTGTGACTTCCTTCTGAAGCAAGAATTTTGGATAAAGGATTGACTAGACACAGGTAGCAGACACTCTTGGGCTCGGCCAGCAACCTTCATCTTGTCTCATCTTCACAATACATGGGAGGGGTGGGTGTCCCCCTCTGTGCCTCTGAGGATTAGGATTTGCCCAAGCCATCATCATCAGATCCAAGTTGGACTGATTCCCAACAATGTAGCAGGGTTCTTACTCTACCTCCCACAGCTTCCTGTTGCATAGCCTTGTATTATCTAAAAGGCCCACGTGTTGACTGAGGGCCAGAGTTGCGGCCCTGGTAGAGCAGGAAGTAAGTGGACTTGTCCGGTGCTGTGTAAGGGCTGAGGCACTGTTCATGCTGTGCTGTGCTGTGTGGTGGCAGTCTCGTAGAACAGTCTCTCTGTACGAGATGAGTAAGAACGATTGGAGCCCAAATACTACTATTCTTGTTTGAAAACTGAGCCTGGTGTGGTGGTGCACATCTGTAATCCCAGCACTCAGGGAGGCAGAGGCAGGAGAGTCTCTCTGAGTTCAAGATCAGCCTGGTCTACAAAGCAATCCAGGACAGCCAAGGCTACATAGAGAGACCCTGTCTCAAAAAACCAAAAACAAAAAGAAAAAAAAGAGAAAACTCTGGGAACATCAGACCGTCAGCAGACCTTAAATTCATATACTTAGTTAAAAAATTTTTTTTTGTTTAGATACGTGTGTGTATGTGTGTTTGTACACACATGGGCATGTGTGCACCCGTGTGTATGCAAGTATCACAGGAAGCCAGAAGTAGGCGTTGGGCCCCTTAGAGCTGGGGTTACAGACATTTGTGAGGTACTGTCTTCCAAACTCTGGTCCTTATGACTGAGCAGCTAGCCATCTTAACCACTGAGCCATTTCTTTGGCACAGTTCCTACATAAAATAATAATAATAACGACAACAACAATAATAAAAAGCTCTGGCAGGTCAGTGATGGCCACCACTTCAGCTCCGCAGAGGCAGGTGGATCTCTGAGTGTCAGCCTGGTCTACAGAGTGAGTTTCAGGACAGTCAGAGCTACCCAGAGAAACCCTATCTCCAAAAAACTAAAACTAAAACTAATCCAAACCGCCACCACCAACAAAATCCCAAAACCAAACCAACCAACCAAACAAACAAAAAAACCCTCTCTGATAAATATCATTTTGTTTTGGTGCTAGGGTGACCACTTTCTGCATTGACCACTTTCTGTAATCTCAGTGAAATTATAAAGGCAACTCCCCTCCCCACCTTTTCAAAGAGCAAACACCTACAACCTGGAAGAGCAACGTCATGTGTGCTCTCATCCTTGAAGCATCTCCTCCGTGACCCTGCTCTTCCACCCATGCAGCCCCATGCCATCCCCACAACCTCCTAAGGCACGGATGGCCTCTTTCTCTTTTGCATGGGCAGGTTAATTGTCTCAGTGAGTTAACCGATGACTCACAGAGCGTGAAGGGCCCAAGTCTGACTTCCTGCCCTGCGTGCTTGTCCACTGGAGGCTGGAACAGCCTGTTCCTTGGCAAAACCTCAGGTCTGAGTGTCCTGTGCTTCCCTTAGGGCATGACTCTGTTTCTTTGTCTTGAAGCACATACTCTGCCCCCAGGGAATGAGCTAAAGGACAGACCTGGGAAGTGAAGAGTGGAGGACCAGGCAATCTGGACATCAAGAAGGCCATTTTGGCCTTGTGAGAATGCCGTTGCTTTCGGAGAATGCTGAAAGAGGAAGAGGATGTCATACAAGGAGTTAAGAGAACCTTACACTTAGTGCTCTGGGGAGAGCACACCCCAGCTGGCAAGCCTGAGGAGTTTTGCATCTCTTGTATCTGTAGAAGAAAAATATTTTCAACTGTATTGGTTGCAAATTTGCTCTTGAAAGTGTAATTCCTACTTTTTGTTGATCCCACTTGAAAGTAGACCATGAATGAAGCTGAGCTCTCCTGCAGCAAAGAAGGAATAACTAAATGACAATGGTCATTTTTGTGCTTTTGTACTCTAACACGGAGCATTGGACGATGTGGTGTTTATTTGCTTGGGCTAGCCTTTTCAGACAGAATTGGTCATGGGACCAGTACAAGGTATGGAACATCAATCATGAGGCAAGTGAGTGCTTCGGCTCATCTGTGGTTTTTATTTTAGTCTCATTATCAGTCTCATCTTAATGATGAGAAGACTGACTCAGAGAGAGAGAGAGACAGAGACAGAGAGACAGAGACAGAAAGAGAGATAGAGAGGCTAATTAATTTGTTTGAGATCACCAAGTTGAGAAATGGTAGAGCCATCAGCGACTCCAAATTTCCACTATTGCTCTGTATGTAGTCCACACAGCTGGACATTTACTCAGGGCAAGGAACATAGCAAAGAACAAGACATTTCAATCTTCTTTCAAAAAACTCAGCAGCTGAATCTCCTGCTGTGGGTCGCGGAGACTTCATTTGGCTCTTGTGAGACACGAACAAGCAGACTCTTCATCTGTTAATGCAAAAAACAAAACAAAAGCCAAAAAACAAAAAAAGGAAAAGAAAGAGGAGATGTCTTATTAAAGGGGACAGACATACCTTTGCAAGAGCCTCATCAGCACCCTAGAGTCTTCTCTGTGTCCCAGAACCCTTCCCCTGGGGAGACTCAGAGATGGTGCCCATCAGGCCCTCTGATGCTCTCCTGAGCCTGAGAACATTGAGGGACGCAGAACCTTTTCCATTGAAAGGAGAACAAACAGATAACAGAACAAATTTGCTTCGGGTGATTTGGTACCATGTGCATGCCCAGCCACATCATTCCAGGAAGATGCTGGGATAAAGGTAGATTCTGGGATGGGGGAGGGGGTGTCCGGTAAAAAGGATAGGGGCAACTGTGAGTATGTTCAGAGAGACAGGGGCAGAGATACGGTGGCGGAGGGAGAAGGATTATGAAATCTGAGGGTGCTCTTTTAATTAGGAGTTTTGTAGAAATCATCCTTGGTGAAGGAGGCTCCATCACAGGCATGAGCAAGAGGCTCTGCTACCAGAGCCCTGAGCACCGAGCGCCGCGGCTGTGGGAGGACAGCCTTACATGCTTTACTCCGGTGCTTTGTTTGGAGAGCACACTATCCCGCAGTAGGCAGTACAGCACTGGAGGTGTTCTGGGCATTCCTCCTGCTGCGTACAGAAGGTGTTGCAGTTTTCAGGCGCTGTCCTGCAGGGCGGAGGTTCCAAGATATACTCTGGAACAAAGAATAGGTAACAGAGTGGTTGAAAGAACAGGCAACAGCAGCCTCGCCTTCCCTTCGTGCTTTCCGGGGATGGGAATCTGATTTTGCCCCTAGCTCTCCCTCCGGGTTCTGTTCAGTGAACTGGGGCCAGATATCAGATCTAAGACTATTTGGTGGAACACTGAACTCAGTTGTCATGCATGATCAGATGCTGAGTCCCCATAAACCTTGGTAGGGTCCATCTCGAGGGTATGAATGTGTTATGTGAGTGTGTTAAGTTTTTTTAAAAAAGGGTATCGGGCAGGTAATCCATTTGAATTTCTTGTGTGGTTTTGAGAAAGTCATCCAACTGCTCCTTAATTCTTTACCCTACAGTAAACTGGACATAGGTTATTTGTGTGTAGGAAGACTAAGCAGAAGGTGAGTCTGGCACAACAATGAACCCAACAAACTGCAAGTGCCTGGTAAGAAAACTGCGGTCCCAGCTGATTCTCAGGGTGGATTTCTTTCATGGTGGTATGGGTAGGAATTTCAGAATGGGATGCCAAGCCTGGGCTTCTCCTTTTCCTCTAAGAAGCTCTGCTAACAGAACTGAGCCTCCTTAGGAACATGAACTGTCAGTTATATCCTTCAACTGAGTCCCAAATACAGACAAATGTATACATGATAACTCTCTTCCTACTACGTATTGGCCCACAGTGGGCATCACTGCCTTTGTCGGGTTAAGGGGCAGTAGTAGCCAATGAGTCAGACTCTGGTCTATAATAGTCCATGGATGTGAGTTACTGGGTTATTGTGCAGTGCCTCTAGATTTTTACAAGACATAAAATAAAATGCAAGGTTCTGTTTCTCTTTCCCTCCACATTTCTTCCAAATCCAACGTTATGTAGATTGAACTTTGATTTCTTCATTTTCCTATCTGCCTTAATGCTTGAAAAGTGGGACAGAACATCCGTCATGGAACCAGAGACAGCAAAATTAATCAGGAGGATGAGGCTGACAACATTTATTATAACTAGTATTTAGTGGGAAGTCTCATGATCTTGTAAGAATGTTCCATGCCTGAACGCACCAGCTCAGTTTTCCTTCCTGTGGTCTCAGTATCATTATTTATATTATAAGGTTACATTTGAAGAACCAAAAACTGTCGTTTTGGTAATAAGGAAGGAGAACAGAGATTCTAACCTAGACTTTTCTGACTATAAAACTTGGGTACTTCACTGTTGTCAGAATAAAATGACAGCCTACAGGTTGGGAAAGGATCTTCACCAACCCTATATCTGAAAGAGGGCTAATATCCAGAATACATAAAGAACTCAAGAAGCTAAAAAGCAACAAATCAAGTAATCCAATTTAAAAAATGGGGCATAGAGCTAAATAGAGAATTCTCAATAGAGGAATATTGAATGGCAGAGAAACACTTAAAGAAATGTTCAACATCCTTAGTCATCAGGGAAATGCAAATCAAAACAACCATGAGATTTTACCTTACACCCATCAGAATGGCTAAGATCAAAAACTCAAGTGACAACACATGCTGGAGAGGATGTGGAAAAAGAGGAACCCTCCTCCATTGCTGGTGGGAATGTAAACTTGTACAACCACTTTGGAAATCAATCTGGCACTTTCTCAGACAATTAGGAATAGTGCTACCTCAAGATCCAGCTATACCACTCCTAGACATATATCCAAAAGATGCTCAAGTACACAACAAGGACATTTGCTCAACCATGTTCACAGCAGCTTTATTTGTAATAGCCAGAGTCTGGAAACAACCTAGATGTCCCTTAGTTGAGGAATGGATACAGAAATTGTGGTACATTTACACAATGGAATACTACTCAGCAAATTAAAAACAAGGAAATAATGAAATTTGCACACAAATGGTGGGAACTAGAAAAGATCATCCTGAGTGAGGTATCCCAGAAGCAGCAAGACACACATGGTATAGACTCATTTATAAGTGGATATTAGACATATAATATAGGATAAACATAATAAAATCTGTACACCTAAAGAAGCTAATCAAGAAGAAGGACCTTCGGTAAGAAAATCAATCCTCATTCAGAAAGGCAAACAGGATAGACATCAGAAAAGGGAGAAAACAGGGAACAGGACAGGAGCCTACCACAAAGGACCTCTGTAAGACTCTATCCAGCAGGGTATTGAAGCAGATACTGAGACTCATAGCCAAACTATGGGCAGAATGCAGGGAAAGAAGGGAGAGATAGAAAGACTTGGAAGGAACAGAAGTTCCATAAGAAGAGCAACAGAACCAAAAATTCTGGGCACAGGGATCTTTTCTGAGATTGATACTCCAACCAAGGACCATGCATGGAGTTAACCTAGGACCCCTGCACAGATGTAGCCCATGGCAGCTCAGTGACTAAGTGTGTTACCCTAGTAATGGAAACAGGGACTGGCTCTGACATGAACTCAGTGGCCTGCTCTTTGACCACCTCCTCCTGAGGGGGGGGGTGCAGCCTTACCAGGCCACAGAGGAAGATGATGAGACTTGATAGACTAGGGTCAGATGGAAGGGGCAGAGGACCTCCCCTATCAGTGGACTCAGGGAGGGGCATGGATGGAGAAGAGGGAGGAAGGGTGGGGTTGGGAGGGGACGAGGGAGGGGGCTACAGTTGGGATACAAACTGTAATTAATAAAAATTTTTTAAAAAGGAAAAAAAAAACTTGGGTCCTTGACCGTGGTACTGTTCTATTCACTGTGAAATTCTCTAGATGCCTCCCCTGAAGACACCCTCTTCTCCACAGGAGCTAACCCCGTCCCTCCCCTGGAGCCCAGACCCAGCACCTACTCAGAAAGTATTGCTTGGGACTTCCAGGCACCAGCGGTGGCGCTAGACTGAGCACCAGCAGGAGCTGGCATGGTGACACAGGTATCATGGTGCTGGCAGGCCGGCGGCAAGTTCTGGCCGAGGACGGATAGCTTTGCCCAGACTCTGCCGTGAGGCGGAGAGGGAAAGAGTCTCTGAGATGGCTGCCCAGACTGGCCTTTCTCTGTTCCAAACGAGGAGAGCCTCGCCGGAACCAACCACCTCCTGGCCCCGCCCACCACAGGGGCAGGTCCTGCTTCCAGATTTGCCATGGGTTCATCCTCTTCACCTGGAATTTAAATCTCTCTCTCTCCCTCTCTCTCTTGTTGCTCCCTCGATCTCTCGCTCTCTGTCTCTCTCTGTCTGTCTATCTGTCTGTCTCTCTCTCTCTCGCTCGCTCTCTTCCTCGCCTCCCCTACCCACCACTGTGTGTATGTTGCTAGGAACGAAACCCAGCACTCTGTGTATGCTAGGTCTGATTACATCCCCAGTCTTATTTATTTGCTTGCTCGTTCATTCATTCATTCATTCATTCATTCATTCATTCATTCATTCATTCATTCATTCATTCATTCATTCATTCATTCATTCATTCAAAAGATTCATTTTATGTTCATAGTGTGAGTGTTTGCCTGAACCTGTGTCTGTGCGCTGTGTTCATGCAATAACTATAGAGGTCAGCAGAGGGCATAGGACACCCTGGAACTGGAGCTGCAGATGCTTTTGAGCTCATGGGTGCTAGGAATAGAACCTTCATCCTCTGCAAGCACAGCCAGTGCTCTTAACCACTGAGCCAACTCTCCAGCCCCAGAAGTGGTTGTTTTTTGTTTTTGATAGGAGATAGTTGTCTTTCTTTTTCTTTCTCTCTCTCTTTTCTTCCTTCCTTCCTTCCTTCCTTCCTTTCTTTCTTTCTTTCCTTCCTTTCTCTTTCTTTCTTGACAGCATCCCACTGTGCAGCCCTGGCTAGCCTTGAACTCATAACCTTCCGTTCTCTGCCTTCTAAGTGCTGGATTGCTGACAGTTTGTAACTGATATCTAACCTTTCTGTGTGAAGTGACTACAGTAGGAACGGCTGCTGCTTTTTTCTATTTTTGTATTATTTGATGGCACAAACACTAACTTCTTTTGTATTTGGTATATTTTACCTCGTGTTCCCCTCATTTCCTTTTTTGCATATTTTAAAGTTATGTTCTCAGGGGTTACCATTTGGGTTACAATGAACACTTTAGGTGTTCTAGTTTCAAATGTTACTGATTTAGCTTCAAAAGAATGCAAGTTTTTCCTTCTATATCTCTCCTTCTGCCCTCCTCCATAAGAAAGATAAAGGCTGCACTTGAATTTGCTCTGTAGAGCAGGCTGGCCCCTTGCCTCTCTCTTAAGGTACCACAGGAAAGGATCTTTCTTTTAGAAACCCTTTTATGGCTCTTCCCAACTGGAGTTCTGGGAGTCCTCTGCCAGCCCTCTCAGCGCCTTATTCCCTCCCCCTGGGTCAGAAGTACTGTTTGCTGGATTTTCTGTTTCTTCCGCTAGACCAGAATTGCGCAGCACAGCAACTGATCCAGGCTCCAGCACGCAGCAGCAAGTGCCCTGCCTGACCGACAGGAATAAAAAATCATGTCCATTCATTATTTGCTCTCAGACCTGAGGTTTTTACTACTGTTGTGACCCACTTTGAGATAGAACTGACCCAGGCCATATACATCTGTGATAGAAATGAGTCACCAAGTGTTCTTCTGCACAAAGAACTTTCTTATTCTGAGCTCAGTGGCAATGGCTGGGACAAAAGCTAGTACAGAGGTTCTCAACCTGTGGGTCATGACCCCCTCAGGGGTCAGGTATCAGATAAACTGCATATCAGATATTTACATTGTGATTCATAACTCTAGCAAAGCTACAGTAGCGAAGTAGCAATGAAATAATTTTATGGCTGGGGGTACTACCCGAGGGAACTGTATTAAACGGTCACAGCATTCGGAAGGTGGAGAAGCACTGAGCCAGATCGTCATCTGAATTCGATTTTCCATGCTATAGAGTAGTGGGTCTAAACCAGGGGTGTTGCGAAAGGGAAAGCGGTTTTGGGGTTCATCCAACAATCATGATGGATATCCCACACAAGAGACAACCCTTGCTCCATTCGGTAATCCAGGAGCAGACACTCCTTTCGTCCTCTGGCTTTTCTGGCCTCCTAGAGCTCTGATGCCCTCTCTGTGCAGCTGGTGGAGAGGAAAGGCTATGAAGGAGGCTTACTCTCTGGCTATGGCCTTATCACGGATGTGGCAAGTAACTGAGTCCGCCTTCAGTGTGTTGGCTAAAACATTGACGCTTCCATCGCCATGCTGGCTGCAGGGGAGTTGCAGCAGGAGCAGCCATTCCCATCTCTGTAATTCCTTGGTAGGCCAGTATGACAGTGTCTGCTCTTTACATAGTTATCTTCAGCAGGCGCAAAAAAGAAAAGGGTAAACAGAGAAAGAGAGTATTTGGGAGAGAGCAAACTATGCTGTGAAACTGTAAGTGCTGTATGAGAGAGCTTGGACATAAGCTATGCCTGTGTGCCAGAGGGTACGCTCTTTAGGAGTTTTGCTTGCAGAAGGAGTTCAGATTTATCCCCTCCCGTATTTCAATCTTATTGGGGTTCAGCGCCTTCAGGTTATTCCTTCTCTCTCTTTCTTTTGTTTTGTTTTTGTTTTCTAAACAGAGCTTCTGACTATTTATTTATTTACTTGTTTGTTTGTCTGATTTTGGTTTTTCAAGACAGGGTTTCTCTGTGTAGCCTTGGCTATCCTGGAATCGCTTTGTAGACCAGGCTGGCCTCGAACTCACAGAGACCCACCTGCCTCTGGCTCCCAGGTGCTGGGATTATTGGTGTGCACCACTACACCTGGCTTTCCCCCTTCTCTTACTGAAGAATAAACACTGTCACTTCCTAAAGTCCATTTTCTTAGAGACTACCTCTAAGCCTGTGATTGGCATGCTTCTACTCATATCTGAGCTCTACAATTTTCACTGTCTGCCCTGTATTTGATAGGCAGTCCTCCAGTGTGTATATTACATGGAGTATACTCTGTATACAATATGTATTTATATAGTGTATATGCATGCACTTCTGTGTGTGTGCGTTCAAGAGGTCACTGGAATGGAAAGTTGTAGGGAAGAAGAGAAATGAGGTAGGAGGGGTCACCAAATAAGGTGATAGTAAAACCCACACACAGGAAGAAATAAATACTTTCAAGAGAGGATGATGTGGAATGAGTGACTTTCAACCTCACAGAATGGTGAAAAGCCTGAGACACAGAACTCACTTGCTTATTCTGGAAAACCGGAAGCGGCTGGGGGAGATGGCTCAGTCATAACGTGGTTGTCACCAGAGCGTGAGGATCTGAATTCGGATCCCTAGCACCCATGTGACCAAAAAGCTGTGTGGTGGCACATGTCTGTAATCCCAGAGGTAGAGACAGACATGTCCCTGGAGCTCACTGGCCATCGCCTAGCCAAATGCGAGAGATCCAGATTCAGTGAGAGGCCCTAGCTCAGAAAACGAGAGAACTATTGAGGAAGACCTCTGACCTCCATATGCACACAGCCACACGGGCATGTGAACACACACACATATGAACATTTACACACACACACACACACACTACACCCCCCCACACACATTATTTCCTGCATTTTCCATCCTCAGAGGCTGTCGAGATAGACATGACTGATGCCTGGCTGCTCGGATTCCAGTTTCTACCTCTAGTTCCTCCACCAATCCCCCAATTTACACAGAGCCCATGGCCTCTCTTAGATGGACAGGGAAGTCCTTTGGCTCACAATCCTGCCAGGGATGGAAATTAACACCCAATGTAAACTAAATGGTAAAGGGGACATTCAGTGGCCAGGAAATGAGCCTGAGGAGGGGACACTGTGCATCTCCTGTGCACAGACATCATGGAAGTGTTGACATATTTCTACCTTCACAGTTAGAGTGACGAGAATACACACACAGAACAGGTCCATAGCACGCCCGGAACTTTCCCAACATCACAAAGCTGGTGGCTTTTAGATTCAACCTCACATCTTCCTGGCAACAAAACCTATGAACATGACTTTGTTATGTAAATGTGTATTGACAGAGCAACTTGATGTTTCTGTGTGATAATTCCCACTTACACCTCAGAATCCTGAGGATTTGGGGAAGTAGACGTTATTTAAGTTAAGTGGAATATTTGAAAAATTAACTGGCTCTCTTTTTAACATCATTTTCTCTATTCACATATGCTACCTATGAACTATTAGTTTATCTTTTAGCTATGGATGTTAGCTGTGCTTCTGTTCTAGTTATCCTTCACACCTGGAAAGGAGCAATGTAAAGGGGGAAGGCTTTAATTCTGGCTCTCAGTTCGAGGGGATCATTCCACCAAGGTGGGGGAAGACATGGAAGCAGGTGAGGAAGGCATGGTAACAGAAGCAGAAGGTCAGAGGATCCCATCTCATCTGCAGGCAGGATGCAGAGTGCAAGAAGGAAATGGGGTTGGGCAATAGCGCCTCAAGGCCAGGCACCACTGACCCACTGCCTCCAAGAGGCACTGCCTTCTAGTTTTGCACAACCTTTTCAAACAGCGCCACCAGCTGGCGACTAAGTGTTGAAGCACATGAGCCTGTAGGGAACAGTCTACATGCAGACTACAACATTTTGCTACTTTGATCAAGAAATTACATGTAAAAAAATGTTCATAATGACTCAGACCCTGGTAAGAGGGCCATACTGAAGGATATGTAATTATGAAAAGTTGTGCGGTTTCTTTTTGAGGAATAATGACGTTGCAAATGTTTACATGGATAAGCAAGGACAGCAGAAGACAGGTGAAAAACAGAAGTGGTTTAAAAAGCGAGGGAAAGAGTTGTCTTATTAAATATACAGGGAAATTTAAGGATGATACAACTAACTCGTAATAAGTATACACTATGAGGTTTTCTGTATTTTGTTTTTGTTTTTATTTTATTTTTGTTCATGTGACTGTGTGTGTGTGTGTGGGGGGGTTAGGTCCCCCAGAGCTGGAGTTACAGGCGATTGTAGCTCAGGTCCTCTCTCTGCAAGAGTGGTATGTGCTTTTGTGCACTGAGCCATCTCTCCAGCCTACACAATTTGTCTGTCTGTCTATCCTCTTTTCTATACACTATTTTGTAATTAAAATAATAAATAAAAACATATTCCAGAAAAGAAAAAGTCTGTTAGCTAGAAGTGAAGGCTGATGCTGTGACAAGAGGTGTCGTTTTGGCAGATGCTCATTTCTGTGCCGCACAATACAGGGAGAGAGGCCATTGCAGTGGAGGGAAACGGGAAGGCTCTTGCGCTGCTCTGTTGTGGCCACCAGGGGGCAGCAAAGAGCCCATGCAAATGTTTCCTGCCTTCCCCACGTCCAATTCTGTCTTGTGCCATCTAGCGCAATCTGTGCTGACAGCTTTAGGCAGAGTCCTGCTGTTCCTGGCTCTGCCGCCCACTCTGCAACTCTGTGCTGTTGCTGCTTTCCCTGTCCCAGGAAGGGCACTCAGAACGGAAGAAGATGCCTAGTGGGTGGTGGGCAAGGAGGGCCTGGAAAGATGGTTTCTCGCTGAACACTCAGTTCTGCCCATAGACCTGGTATGGCTCTGGGCCATCCCAACCTATGGCCATCCTGCCCTGGTACCCAGTGCTAAGACGTGGTGAAGGGCACAAAGGAAATTTCTGCAGTATGAGTGGGAACCAATCCTGTGGTCGTTTCGTTCAGTTGCTCCTGCTCCCTGTCAGGAAGCCAGGCGGGCGAGAAAGGGCTGGGCACTGATGTAAACCATCGCCACTGTTCATCTTCCTGAAAGTGTCAAGCACATAGCACGCTTCTCACCCTTCTGTGGGAATCTCTGCAGGAAGCTCCTGTGAGCAGGATGGTGGGCTTTCAGCACCCGCATTCAGACAGAGCCCACGCAGAGACAGAGCTCACGTCAGAATCACGAGGACCTCAAGCCGTGGGCTGCAGCCTGGGACCTTTGTTCTTGTCAAACGGAGCAGAACCGATGGTGGGCACCAGGCTCTTCAACTCCCACTGCTGGTAACCACTGAGAAGCCAATGCGTCTTGCACACGAGTCCTGCCCTTTCCAGGTTTGGGCCTTGCTCTCTCATCTCTCACTGTGGCCCTGCTGGCCGGGAGGTGCTGCTTTGCTCGCACAGGCAGCCCTCCCAGGGGGGAATTGCCCATGTTCTGACAGTCTGAGAACGTTACTCTCCTGGGGCCCAGGGGAAGCCGAGGCCTGGTTTCCCAGCGAGGTTAAAGCCGGCTTACCATGAGGGTAATGAAAGCTAGGAGTCGTGGCACACGCTTTCAACCCCAGCGCCGGGGAGGCGGAGGCTGCTGGATCTCCTCGAATTCCAGGCCAGCCTAGTCTACGTAGTGAGTTCTAGGCCAGCAAGGGCTGTGTAATGACACTCTACCACAAATGGAAAATATTCATAATGAGGATAATGAATTCAGGGAAGTCAGGTGACTAGCCTGAGGCTTGTATGTGTGTGCATGTGTGTGTGTGTGCATGCCTGTGTGCATGCCTGTGTGTGTGTAACTAATGTGACTAGAAGTGGGCTTTTTCTCTAGCTTTCTCTGTTTACCTGAACCCAGAAGAAGGCTTCAGAACACCTATGCCAAACTTCTTCCGCCCATCCCTCGTCTGGTAGCAAGGCCTGGGTTGGGCTGGCTGCCTTCAGTGCATTTCACTAATTGAGCCCCTCCTCCTCAACACTCCGCCTCTGGTCTCATTTTTTTTTTCCCTCATTTTTGACCTAAAAGAACACCAAGGGGAAAGCAGGTGATTCATGAAGATGAGCTGGCACAGGGTGGCTCTGGGTCTTGCCCATATCCATGGAAAGAAGTCACTGGAGTTAGAGGCCTTCCTATTCTGTGCAGCCACAACCCCTCTGAGATGATCCTGGCGCCGGAGGCAGAGCTGAGTGAAGTGTGGCGATCAGGAATTTGGGAGCGTGGCTTCTGATGTGAAGAGAATTCAGATGGGCAGGCTGTGCAGGCTGTTGTGGATGCTTAATGTAAACATGTTTTTGTTCTAATCCCCAGTGGGGGCTATTTTAGTGTGTGCACAGCCATTGTTAATTGTCTCATGTGGAGCGTGGTCTTTGCCAGATGGAATTGGTTGAAGCTTGAGAACTTTGAGGGGGGTTTCATGGCCCAAAGGAAGAAGGCACGGCTGCGGGCTTGGAGAAGGCGGAGAAGGACTGCTTGCTGCACTTGCTGGCTTGCTGGTTACCTGGACTTCTGAACAGATATTGGTTTTGACCCCAAAAGAATCCTATGACTCCACCCAGCAGGAAGAAGTAAAGAGGGCTACGCCCCCTTTCCCTTCCAACCTTCTTTTTCCCCTACCTGGGGTTGGGGGAGGTGAAGTAGGGGGAGGTGTAAGCTTTAAGGAACCCTCAAATAAAGTAGCGTTTGAACAGCTCTGGCCTACAAGTGGCGCCCAGGCGTCAGGCTTAGAATAATGGCTAATGTCTTAGAGGAGACAGCAGGGTGCAGAGAAATGAGCGGGGGTACGAGGAAAAGCTTTGCTGCGGCTGCTTCCGCTGGTTGCTCTCCTGCTTTACTGCCACAGGGGGTTTCCCGGTCCTGCTTCTTTGTCTTTCTGCATTCGTTTAAAAAAAAAAAAAGGTTGGGAGAATGGTTGGACAGCTGGAAAAGCTTCGAGTGAATATGAAGGGATATGAGAAGCAAAACGCGGATGGAATAAGATCACATACTTCCGCTTTTGAAAGGGTTGCAGGGTTGGTTGGCTGTGCAACTGGGGAGTTTGCGGGTAGAGATGGGGACGCTGGGCCAGCGAGTAGCTCTCTGAGAAATACGGTATGTTCCGCCAGAGAGGCAAAGGAGCCATTTCCGGGTTCTCAGCAAGACCTGGAGTTTGTAGGTGCGTTGATAAAAGGGGTCACTTGAGTAGTGAGTGCATGTCTAAGAGGGACACGAGGTTACTTCTTGCCACTAGGAAACAACTTTAGAGGCCTAGCTCGAGGCTCAACAGCAAAAACTACAAGGCGGTCCAGACAAGAGCAGCCGAGAGCTACCAGGTTATAGGAGAAACTATTGATCCAAAAAGCATTTGCTTCCTTGATCATCAATTTTTAAGAAAACAACAGCAATTTTCATTTATGTTAAAAGAAAGGCCTTTTTTTTTTTTAAACAAAACAGAAAGAGGGAAATGTGGATGTAAATGTGTTTTTGTTTTATTCCCAGGTGTGGGATGCGGAACTGATTCAGATGGTCCACAGCACCAAATTATTTGCCTGCTGCAGGCTCTGAGAGAGGCCATTTGCCAGCTGCAGATAGTTTAAATCTCAGGACTCTGGAGAGAGAATAAAAGCCACAGCCCAGAGCTTGTTCAGGAGCTCTGAGAAGGAAGAAGGCTGCTGGTGCTCCCTCCCCCCTTGCTGCTGTTGATGCAGTCTGATGAGAAGTTGGAGATCTCCTGAAATGAAGATTGGACTTGCCCCAAGGAACCTGACGACCCTAACCAACAGGAAGTAGCTAAGAAAAACTCCGCCCCTTCTCCCTCCTAACCTTTTTTCTCTCCTACCTGGTGTTCTGGTGTTGGAAGGGATTGGGGTGGAGAAAGGAGGTAGAGGCATAAGAACTGTAAATAAAATAGAGTTAAAAAGTACACCTACAGCAGGCCCTACTCAAAGGCAGTGCCCAGGGCTGTGCTTCTGGAACTCTCCATGGGGACACGGCAGAGGGAGAAACCTCTATCAGACCAGAGCCTCTGACCTCCTCAAACATTACAGCATCTCTGGGTATTTCAGGTTCATCCTCACCACTACCAACCTTCCCTTGCACATGGAGCCTTGGGAAAGAGACCGAGGTCAACACCAACACAGATATCACCAGAGGTAGGTGCATCAAGGGCTGGCCCTCCCAGGAATCTACCCTGTTGTCTTCCCAGGTAGCCTCATCACTAGGCGTCTTTGCAGGCCATGGCCTAATACTCTGGTAGAGAAAAACAGCTTTGGGGATGGCTCAGGGGCTAAGAGTGCCTCCTGCTCCTTCAGAGGACTCAGTTTCCATCGCCAGGACCCACGTTATGTCTGTTACTATAATACTACAGGATCCAGCACCCACACACAGGTCACCCACACACACTCGCATACACAGAAATAAAAATGAAGTGAAAGGAACCATTGCTTGCAGGGACCGTAGAGAGACGGACCGTTTACTGCTCCCTGAAGGTCTTCCATTAGCCAGGCCTGAAGTTCCTCTTTGGCTCCTTCCAGCCTTCGGGCCTTCTTTGGTTTTAGCTCCTGCTTCTGTCCTGGCGACTGTACAGACCTTTTCAGTCGCCTCTCCGCTGCTGGCTCCTGCGGTAGCTGCCACGGCAGCCCAGCTGTTCCCGCCTCCAGCCGCCCCCACGCCACCACCACGTCTGTGGTTCTGCCACTGCCACCTGCTGTCACCTCTTTCTTGGTGTTAACCAGCTTGTTCTGCTCTCACGGTCAGGTATCACAGTCAAAAAGGCCAGTTGGGCTGAAGAGATAGGCGGCTTTAGCGGTCGGGAGCACCAGCTGTTCTTTCAAGAGGACAGGGGTTTGGTTCCCAGAATCCACGTGGCTGCTCACATCTGGAACTCCAGTCCTAAGGAATCTGACGCCCTCTTCTGGTTTCCACAGGCACTACATGCATGCGATGCACAGACATCCAGACGCATAAAAAATCAATCAATGAATTAAATGTAAACAGGACCCCCGAAGGTAAGCCTAATTGGGCCTAATGCTGCAGCACCCGAGGGAACGGCACAACAGGACAGTGTATAGAGTTTAAGCCTGTTCTCAGGGCATGCCTTGTGACAACGAAGATGTTTTCAGGCCAGCTGCCCTGAAAGGAAAAACTGTTACAGAAGAAGCTCAGCATAAGCTTGTTGACAGAGCTGTGTCTGGGGTGACAGCAAGCAGCTGTGATTGCTGTACAGCTTTCCAACTGTGTGCACAGTGCTTAAAATGGTTAGCACTGACTTAAGGCTGGTTCAGGTCACTGCTAAAGCAACAGTCCTCCGCCTGAGGAGTCTAAACTGCCGTCAGATATGAAGTCGCTTTATCCCCAGAAGCTTGACTTCCCACAACAAGTTATCATTGACATTGATAGGAACAGTGTTTAACATGTTTCAGTGATGCTTAGCACCTGCCAAGTACATGGGGGGTGGGGGTGGGGCTCTCCCATCTGTCTAAGGACACACCCGGAGAAAAGTACCTCCAATGAATGGTGTGTGCAATCCGAACTTCTCCAAACAGAATGGACCCTTGTGTCAGTCCTTTACCTAAGAGTCAATGTTCAACGATTGGCATGGTCTCAGGAATGAAATACAATCTTCCTGTCTGTATGTTTGTTTGTTTTAAGACAGGGTCTCACTATGTAGCTCTGTCTGTCCTGGAACTCACTCTGTAGAACAGGCTGGCCTCGTACTCGGAGAGATCCACCTGCCTCTGCTTCCCCAGTGCTGGGATTCAAGGTGTGTGCCACCATGCCTGGCATTGCACACTTCCTAAAAGAAAACAGAAGGAAGATGCATCACGTCCTTGTTCTTGTCTGATACACACACACACACAATCACACACACAGTGTACGTATGTGGAACTCTGCTGGTAAGGTCTCGCTCCTTCAGGATCCCATCTGAGGATTTGGCCATTCAGCTTCTTGGTCCTCCCTGTTGCTTGCTGCCATGCCTTCCTGCCATGGACTCTTATCCCTCTGGAGCCATAAGCCAAACTAAAGTATTTCTCCCGGAAGTTGCTTTTGGTCCCAGTGTTTTATCCCAGCAAAAGAAAAGTAGTAACAGTAAGTGCAGCAACACAAACAGTAAATGCTCTTAATCCCTGAGCCATCTCTCCAACCCCCAAGTCTAGGTTCTTTGGCTACATGGCACATATGGATTGCTAGCCTCCCTTGGATGAGTCATTTTCCCCCTCATTGGCATAAAACCCACAAGAGACTTGTTAGGGTAATTCTATCGATGGAACAAGCAGAAAGGCAGGCGGGACTTTCCAAAGGCATCCCACAGTGCTTCAACGAAACAGATTTGCAGACCTTTCCCTCCCACAGTCACCCAGGCTTTTGTGTATGATGGGGGAGAGAGTCAGGTGGGTGCATCTCGTTCTGGCTTAATCT
>CM053766.1:129644742-129659019 GCA_028658305.1 Pachyuromys duprasi
TTGCAGCCAGCCCTGAGGAGACAGGATGAGCTGGGGTTGGATGGAAGGGGAGGAGGTCCTCCCCTGTTGGTGGAGTTGGAAGGGGCGGGGAGGAGGGAGAGGAGGGAGGGAGTGGGAGGGTGAGAGGGAATGAGGGAGGAGGCTATGCCTGGGATGCAAAGTACCTAACCTGTGATTGATATAAAAATAAATAAATTAAAAAAAAAGAATCATTGAGAGGAATTATCAACACCAAGTTTCCCTTTGAGCCCATATTTTCAAAATCTCTGCGCTTTGGTGAGGTGAGACATAGGTGATAGATCCCACCATCATGACGTTAGTCACATTCATTTTGCTTGGGGGCAGTTAGGGCCTGAAAAATGGGGAAAACAAATGAGGACACCTTAGAAAATCATGTATATGTGCTAAGATGGTGAGAGCAACAGAGGGACTGAGCAGAAAAGTCTCAGGACAGTGAGTATATGGATTGGGGTGGGGCATGCTTCAGCGAGTATCAATAGGAAGCAAATAGAAAAGTGGGACGTGAGGTTCCTCCTGTCTTTGGCTCAGTTTTCCCATTCTGCAAGTTGGGTATAGAATTTAGAACTCAAGGTTGCAGGCTCTGCAATCTAAGGTCTTATCAATATAAATTTGGTCAGGTGGTGTATATTGGGAAGGTACCCACATTCAACCTTTAGGACCCAGAATCCCACAGTACCTCGGTAACAGGAGGGAGGAGGAAAAGTATGTCATACAGGGATACTCTCTTGTAGAGACACTGGCTATAGCTGGAGGGGTTTTCATGGACAGCAGAGATACTTCCTGACACGGGTCCTCTGAGTCCCAGAAGGGTTGGTTCAGTCTGAAAGGGTATCTGCTTCATGTCATGAGTGAATACACCCTGCCAACCTCCAGCATCTCAATTCCAGACAAGATCCCAGAAATTGATCAGTGCTGGGTACAGCCTCCGACCAAGTTCTGTGGGAAAAGGTGCACGAAGGTGCAGGACTGTGTGAGCCCAAACCACACATGCTGCTGGACATACTGCGGAAACATCTGCTTGGACAATGAGTGAGTGTCCTGGGCGGGGGCGGGGAAAGGATGAGGGCATCACCATGCTTGAATTCTGCTCCTCGTTCACTATTCAAGCCACTATTTAGAAGTTGCAGGAGATTGAGGTCATCTAAATTCCACTCACAGAAAGAGTCAAATAAAACAAAGAAACACCTATCTCCAAATCTACATCACCATTTACACAGAAATCAAGCAGTGACTCTGTTTTTGTTTCGTTTTGTTTGTTTGTTTGTTTGTTTGTTTGTTTTTCCACCACTACCATTCAGTCTCTTTGCTTCTCATACGACACCACCTGCCAGTTCATATGTCCCTCCTCTGTCCAAACAAACTGATTACCTTTTGTCAGCTAGACCACAGAAGACCTTGTATTCAGCTGTTAATCAGCAAACCTTTTGGGAGAAATTGCTTTAATTTGTTTTGAGGTTTATTTATTTAGTGTATGTGCACCTATGTGTACCATAGTGTGTGTGTCAGAAGATAGCTGTGAGAGCTGTCCCCTCTATCATGGGGTCTTTGGGATTGAACTTGGTCCGTAGGCTTGCTGTCCTGTGCTCTTATCTGCTGAGCCCTCTTGTTGGCACAGAAAGTTGATTTTGAAAAGGGCACCTCCTCACATAACAGAGAATTTCTGGAACTTGGGGTACTGTTGTTCAGATATGAATTTACTCCCGGAAAGACTGGTGTCTAACGATCTAATTTCTCTCTTCCAGAGAACCCTTTAAAACCCTGATGAAACACTAGTGTCTATGTGGTCCACTGCTGGGCTGCAGGGTGACTGTGATCTGGGAGGGATGGTGTTGGCTTCCCTGAAGGGCCACTCACTCCAGCTCTCTGTCCTTTCTTTGATGTCTTCAGTCAGAGGACATTTAAGCCTTTGTCAAATAAATGGATATCGCAGCACGAGGGTTCTGTGGTTCTTGTACACCGTTAAAGACAAATGCTTCTCTTGTTAGAAAGCCCACAAGTCCCAACAGCTGCTCCTATCCCACTGATGGGACACTGATGGGTGAAGCAAGTCTGTCTTCTCCTGTGTGTTTACCAGTCACTGCAGCAAAAATAATAGAAAGAGGCTTATAAACATTCCATGGACTTGCCAGGCACGGTGCTGCACATCTGCAGTCCCAGCACTTAGGAGTCTGAGGCAGGAAGATTGGGAGCTCAAAGTCAACAGCAGCAACAGCAGCAGCAGCAACAACCACCACCACAACAAATTCGTGTGACTAGCAAATTAAGTTTTTAACTATGTGTATGTATGTAAGTATGTGCATGTGAGAGCTGGAGTGGCAGGGAGCTGTGAGCCGCCTAGGATGCTGGGAGTCAATCCCCAGTGCTCTAAAAGAGCAGCATATTCACTTGACCACTAAGCTATTGTTCCAGCCCCTCATAAAAGGGTTTTTAGGGGCTGGATCTAGGAGCAAGGTTTGTCACCTGTTTTAGTTCAACTTTTGTCTATATTCTTTTGGTCACTGTGTAGCCATGTGATTCTTCCTATTTGCAAATGAGACTGGGAAATACAGTCCACTTGTATGCCCAAGAGCAGAAAATAGGATTTGGTGAATACTCAGAAGTTCAGTGACCTGTGTGTTCATGAAAGCCAAACTCTTTGGCAAGCATCCAAAACTCTGTCCTTCACATAATCTGACTGAGGGAGCAAGCACCGTTTTAGTGAGAAGCCAATGCATTTGGCTATTTGAGGAAATACTCCTGCCCTGGAGATGGGTACCATGAGCCTCTGGGAGTGACTGCTCCTTCTAGCATGCACAGTCTCCATCCTGGCCCGCTATCTTATCTGTGCAATCATGCTTTCCTCCCAAGATTTCAGGTCACACAGACTGGGCTTTGCTGCCTGTGTTGCTTGTCTGGATTATGTCTGGAGGTGACTCGACCTAGATGAGAATATCATAGAACATCATCTATGATTTCAACCTTATGCCCCATCCTGGAACAGAGAAGAAGGTGGTGTGTGTGTGTTTGTGTATGTGAGTGTTCTGTGCAAATGTATGTGTGTCTAAGTGTGTGTATGTGTATGTCTGTTCGTGGCATGCATGCACATGTGTGTGTTCTGTGCATGCATGTACAGAGGCTTGACATTGATGTCAGGTAGCTTCCTCAACTTCTCTCCACCTTATTCATTGAGGCAAGGACTCTCAATTGAACACAGAGCTCTCTGATTTTGTTAGTGTCACTACCAAGGTTGCTCTATGAATTCCTGTCTCCACTTCCAGAGAGCTGGCATTACAGGGAGCTTCTGTAGCCACCAGGTGTTTACATCAGTGCTGGGGATCCGAACCCCAGCCCTCAGGCTTGTAACCACCAGTGCTTTACCTGCTAAGCCATCTCCTCAGCCCCAGATAGTCTTTCTTAGGTGGAGGAGTCACAGTGTTGCCCCTGTCTACTTTACAGGCCAAGGAACAGCTTATAAGTTGGTTCAGCAAAGACCAATGCCAGACAAAGGCCACAGATCCATGGTAAATCAGTTAGCACCTTATAACTGGAGAACGAAGCATGGATGGTTCGGTGGCACAAGAAACAGGGGAGAGGGCTCCTGGAGCCCTCTAGAAGGGCAATGGTTGTTTCTTCCTGATACAAAACAGAGAACAAAAGGCGAGATGCTCTGGGGAAGAAAGGGTGGCCCTCGGTTGGGCATTCTCCTTCAGTATCCGGCCCTGCTGCTTCAGTATCCGGTCCTGCCTTTATCCTCCAAGCCAGAGTCATGAGGCCTGCAAAGGACAGAAGATGCTGATTGATCAGTATCAACAGAGAAATAATTTGGTGCCCAGTTATTGGATGAATAGAGAAGAAAAATTAGTGTCATACACAGTGGGATATTTCTCAAGTGGAAACAATCTTGTCATTTTTGGGATAATAGACAGAACTGGAGGATATCATGTTAAGTTAAATAATGCAGTTCTCTCCCATGAGAAAATTTAAAAAAAATGAAGACATCCAGAAAGAAGAGGAAGTGTAAGGGACTGTGAATGGGGAGGAAAGAGGAAGGAAAGGAAATGCCAGAAGGAAGGAGGTACATGACCTATGCATGTATGGAACTGTAACAGCATGTACCATTAACTTATATGGCTTATATGCATTAATAATTATGGTTATTATGATCGTGTGCAGAGAAGTTGAAGGATACCCGAAGGGTCAGAAGAAGGTAGACAGCACAGCCCTGAAGCCAGCTACAAGGAAAATATAATACTCATGAGTTGTGGATTGTGTAGCTAAAGAGTCAACTAAGCTTTCCACCTTGCTGCCCAGAGATGTGGCCAGTTGAGGCTCCAGAAAAAGAAGCATTAAATGGCAGAACATTAAATGGGAGTAGAACATTCATTGGGACACTCTAGGTAAGTACTCTGCACAGAGCTTGACACTCCCAGGCCTTAGAAATGTAGATTTTTATGATTTGGGGCTAAGAAATATTTTTATTAGATATAATATTTAAAGTACAGGGAACCAAAAAAAAATTAGAAACTCTCCAAATTAAAGACCTTTGTGTATCAAAGATCACAGTGAAGGAAACGAAATGACAGTCCAATTTTCAAACTCATATCTGTAAGATCACAGTATATAAAATATATAAAAATTCTTTAACTCTTCAATAAAATAAACAATGAAGTTAAAATTAAGTAAGAAAGGGCTGGAGAGATGGCTCAGGGTGCTCACCCTGCTTTGAGTTGGCCCACCCCCAAATCTATGCCATCTACGAATTGCTGGGCCATGTGAAAGGGCCAGTCCTGTAGATCCAAAGCTGCAGGATCTCCATGACACAGGGCAATAACTGTTAGGAGACCCAGTGAGGATCCAATATTGATTGTCACAGAAGCCAGAGATCTCAAACCAGACCGATGACTCCGTTTGCTGCCATGAACAATTTGCAAGTGAAGATGTGTGGACAGAGAGATACCTTGTGGGACACACTGTGACACACTACAGCTTCCATGATGAGATGTTTTCTATGCTTTTTTGTTTTGTTTTGTTTTGGGGGGAGGTTGCAAGGGTGAGAAGGGTGGATATGAGGGGATGGAGAGATGGGTGAGACTGCGGTACATGATATGAAACTCACAAAGAAACAATAAAAAGTTAAAAAAAATAGTGCTTGCCCTGAAATCATGAGGCTGAGTCTGGATTCCAGCGCCTCTGTAATGAGCCAGGCACATCTACAATCCCAGCTCCAAAGGAGGCACAAACAAAAAAACTACTGAGGCTTGCTGGCGCCCAGCCTAGCTGAGAAAATGCCAGCCCAGGTTTAGAGAGGGATCCTGTCTCAAAGGACTAGGCAGAGAGTGACAGAGTCGAGGACTCTTGATAGCCTCTTCTGGCCTTCACTCATTCTTAGGTGCATGCATTGCTTTCTGACGAAACACACACACACACACACACACACACACACACACAAATAAATAAATGAATAAAATATTTTAAAATTGGGTCCGATGAGACTGGAGTTACAGTTGTGAGCTGCCCTCTGGGTGCTGGAAATCAAACCCCGGGGTTCTTTGGAAGAGTAGCCAGTGCCCTTAATGACTGAGCCATCTCTCCATTCCCCGACAGCATTATTGTTTAAAGTAGCACCAAAGAAACAGGCCAAATATCCATCAAGTAGCAGATGGACCGAGAAACGCATATCCGCGAATCGGTATTGAACGGTCAGCCATTGAAAGCAGTGGAGTGCCAGTAGGTACTGCAGCCTGAATGAACTTAGAGAAGGTTGTGCAAAGGGAAAGATGGATGACACAAAACGTCTCAGATTTAATAACGATACTCAGAATAGACAAGTTCACAGAGACAGAAAAATAAATAGTGGTTGTCAAGCTTAGGTTAGGCAGAAGACGAAAGGAGAATGAGAGCGGGTGAATGCTCTAAGGTTCGTGCCGATTTGGTCTAGAGAGAGCAGTGCGGACTGCATCTCCATGGGAACAGTTAATAAGTCAATGAACTGCACATTTAAAAATGAATAGTGCTATTGTATGTGGACTACAGAGACCAAAGAGAAAATGAAAGAATGGGGAGGAAAGGCAGAAGGGAGGAACCGAGAAAAGGAGGGGAGAAGAAAGGAAGGGAGAGGGAAAGAAATGAATTACTGGGAGAAGGCCTGAATTTCTCGGAGTCAAGATGACTGAGATTGAAGTAGCCATGAAATCCTTACTGTCCCTCCTCTGCCTCTACAGTATGAGAAACAGAAACAGCCACAACCAATTCAAGGATCGTGTCTGTGGGAAGTCAGCACCTACAACCAGGAATGCACGGGTTCATCTGATCGCCCTGGGTCAAGGAAATAGAAGAGGGCTCTGTGTTGGCTAGTTTCTGTTCACTGGGTACAAGCTGGGGGAGGAGGGAACCTCAACTGAGGAAAATGCCTCCTTGAGTTTGGATTGTAGGAAAAGTGCAAGAAGTAACTGAGTTCTTAGTTTATCAGAAAGGTGGCGACACCTGGGAGAGGGCTAGCAGGCATGGTCCACAGTTCAGGTAGCCAGGCAATAACACAACTCAGAGAATCAGTGAGTTATTCCAGCCCTCGGAAGCCAGGGAAGGACAGCACCTGCCACCAGGCATGCTTCAGGGAGGAAACAGCCAAGCCTGAACGAACCAGTTTATCAGCATCTTTCTGAGAGACAAAGAGCTCAGTAACTTCTTGTGCTTCTCTGAATCCTCAAGTGCCAAGAGGCTTTTTTTTCCTTTCATCTTCTTTATTTTGAGTTCTTTTTGAAATGTTTGTTCCCCACCCCACCTCACCTCACCAGGAAATTCATGTGGAGGTCAGAGGGCAACTTTCGAAAGCCTCTGAGTGGTTTTACCCCGTGGGTCCCCTTTTGCCTTAGCTTGGTTTTTGTTGCCATGATAAAACACTAACTGAAAACAGCTTGAAGAGGAAAGGGTTTATTTGGATTACAGCTCCATCGTCAGGGGATCCAAGGCAGGAACCTGGAGGCAAGAACTGAAGGTCTAGGTAGCCAGGCAATAACACAATTCAGAGAGTTAGTGAGTTATTCCAGCCCCAAACAGCCTGAGAAGGACAGCACCTGCCAACAAGGCCTAGGCCGTTCCCTAGGGAGGAAACAGCCGAGCCTGAAGGAAACAGTGCGCTGAGGGAACAATTCACTCTGATGCCCAAGAGTCATGCGGGACAGGACTACATGTTTGGATAAGGGTCAGTTCTCTGGCTCCCTAGATGTCCTATATATTATTGTGGGATTTAGCACTTCTTTGTGACATTTTTATTACATCTCTCTCTCTCTCTATTGGGGTTACTGGAGAGGAGTGCACACCTCTTGTGTGGGGAGGTCAGAGATCAACTTGCAAAAATCAGTTCTCTCCTTCCACCATGTTGGTTCTTGGGCATTTAACTCAGATCCCTGGGCTTGGTGGTAAGTGCTGAGCCATCTCTCGCCAGTCAATGAATTTCTTCATTAATAAATTATTTGGCATCTTCGGTGACACCACAGCAGCCTACACACCCACGGTGCAGACATAAAAGTATACGTCTTTCCTGCAGAGATGAGCTTCGGTTCTACAGAATGATCCGTACCAGCCAAGAAGAATAAATAAACTGGAGTGGTGCTGAAACATGGCTTTGGAAATAATGACAGAAAACAAACAAAAACCCGAGAGGCAACCAAAACAATGAAGTGAAATGGAATTTGAAGTGCTCATACAGCAGTAGCAACGGAGGAGCTCAGGGACGGAGTAGATTAAGGCAGCCAGGAAACAAAGCCTAAATGGTGACAGCCCTTCATGAGGACTTGCACACTTATGAAGGCGTTAAAATGGACCAACCGGAGAGTGACACCAGAAAGATGGTATAATACTGAGTCTGGGTCCTCCCTCCACAGAGCACCAATTCAGCATCCATACACATACTGAGTACGTGTTCGAGGAACACAGAAAGCGGCTGAAAGGCATTCACACCCCAGGCAAGGGCAAAACCAGCCCTCCCCCACCCCCACTCCCAACTAGGAGCACTCCCAACACCCTCTCTTCACCATGCTCCGACTCTGCAAACTGCCAGCCCTTAGCTTCTCCATGGAGACCGAAAGAGAAAACTGAAAAAACGCTTCCGGCATTCCAGATTGTTTAGAGGGGTTGCGCTAGGGATTAGGGTTTTTCCCCACATGCACTATTGGAGTTCCCCAGAACCACGCTTACGCACCCTGTGCGGATGATGAGCTAAAAATAAAGTCACCCAGGGCAGTCCCCGCAGTCTTAGAAGACAGACGCTAGAGGGAGCCAGAGGAGACATCTCCACAGCTTAGGTTTGGGATCACGGTGGGGGAAGCGGCAGCTGGGATAAAGCTGAGGACGCACATCCTGAATCACAAGTTCGAATCAGAGAGAAACCGGCAATCGCACAAGGCTTTTTAAACTCTCGAGCCCCCCTCCAGTGACACATTTCCTCCAAGAAGGCCACACCCGCGAAGCCTCGCCAGACAGCACCACCAACTGAGGACCAAACGGCTGAGACTGTGGGTGACAATTCATTCAAGCCGCCGCGCCGGTGCTTATCAGCAAATGAGTGACAAATGAAGAATTTCTGTCTTTGAGAATCTCTCAGAACAAACATACAAAGCTGAAAAGCAGGAAGAACAAAAACGTAAGGAAAAAAAACTCTAATAATCAACAGAGGGCAATATCCAAGAGAGGGGGACACTCCCGCAGGCAGGCAGATGGCGAGAGTGGCCGTGCGTGGGGAACTAGAGTAGCGAGTTTCCGAGATGGCTGGATTCTGCCTCGCCCTCCTGACTGAGACAAAAGGCGCGCAGTTTCAAACAAAGGCCTAGCTGGCTTTTGTCCACCAACAGCCGACCCCCTACTGGTGGACTAGCTCAAGAAGTTCAAGGCTGGATTAGGTCAAGATACACAGGTTACAAGTTACACAAATTCAACCCTGAATTGGGGAAACCAGATTCTTCAGGAGCTTTAAAATCCTCGGCCCTTGAGAAGAGACTGGATTTTGGCTTTGCAGAGGGTTGTTTTCTCTGCGTTTTGGCGGTGTGACTGTTTCCTCTCCCAAAAAGATGCTGTTCTTCAACCTGTGGTTCAGTCTACAAGCAACTGTTGCACTGGAGAGTTTTTCCTGCCTTTTTATTCTTTAACTGACACGGAAAACGAACCCAGTTTGATTGACTCCTAGACTGTGGCCCGTATGAGATATATGTAATGAAACTGTCAACAGGACAAGAGAGAGGGGAAAAAAAAACCCAGAAAAATATCTGACTTAATAGAAAAGTTTTCCCAAGTTAATATGGATACCACACCACAGATCCAGGAAGATCACCACACAAGGCAAATGCCATTGGTAACAGCCACCAAAATTATCCTCAAGCATGCCATTTTTTAACTCCGGGAAACAAACACAAACAAACACACCTCCTCCTGAAAGATAGTACAGGAAATAAACACATTTTCTCAGAGAGGCAGAAAGATAAGAACAGCACCGAGGGCTGGGACAGATGGCTCAGTGGTTAGAGCACTTACAGTTCTTACATAAGATCGGAGTCCAGTCTCCGACTCGCAACCACCTGTAACCCCTATCATTAAAAGCTGTAAGATTAATCTTTTTCACACACACACAAAAAAGAATTATGGCCAGTGTTTCAGTCCCCATGTGAGAGGACAGTGAGATTCAAAAATCCACCAACCTGGGATCTGTATTCCCACAAATGAGAAATGCCCAGAGTTCTTTAGGGAGAATGAAAAGGACTGGAGAAAGAGAGAGAGAGAGAGAGAGAGAGAGAGAGAGAGAGAGAGAGAGAGAGAGAGAGAGAGAGAGAGCGCTTTAAAAAATACATGAGAAGGACGCTAGAGAGATGGCTCAGCAGTTAAGAGCACTAGCTGCTCTGTCAGAGGGTCCAAGTTGGGTTCCCCGCACCCATGTAAGACAGCTAGCTCACAAGGGGATCCAACGTCCCTTGGCATCTGTGGGCATCTGCACTCATGTGCAGTTGTTAGCGTATGTGTGGGTTTGTGTGTATGTGTTTGTGTGTGTGTATGCATGAATGCATATATATTATGTGTCTGTGTCATATGTACTCAGTGGTCTGTGTGTGTGTGTAGGCCAGAGGTTGGCACTGGGTGTTTTTCTTTGACCCTTTTCCACCTTTATTTTTGGAGGCAGGATCCCTCTGTGAAAGTGAAGCTCATTGATTCAGCTAGTCTGGCTGTGAACGTCAGGAGTCTCTGGCTGGCTCCGCTTTCCACCTGATCCTGTGCCTGGGTTTTCTCCTGAGTTCTCGCCTGAGTTCTGAGCTCAGGGCCTCAGTGGAAGCGAGCAGAGGTGCTCTGCATTGCAAGGGCGGACCCTCATGGCAAAGCCAGCGGACTGAAGAACTCACTGCACTGAGCTGAGGGACCCAGCTCTATTGCCCAAACCAAGTCAGACGAGTTTGAAACAAAAAGCCAGGCAGGGCAGAACTTGATCGTAATCCCGGCTTTGCAGGCAAGCTCAAGCAAGGCCAGCCTGGGCACTTAGCAAGGGCCTGTCTCAAAATAGAAAGGGATGAAAATACATCTTAGTAAAACACATGTCTAAGGCTGGGGAGAGGTCCTGGGTCCAGTCCTCAATACCAGAAATAAATAAGAAGCATTAGAGGAGTAAACAAATTATATAGGAAATATTAAACACGTACAAACCTCCAGAGAGAATAACTTTCTACATTATTTAATAATTTATTGAAATTATATGGTGGATGCCACATGCAGCATTTTATATGTCTGAACTCTGTCAATCCTCAGGACACGTCACAAAAGCACTTTGATTGTTCCTGCTCCCCCCTCCCGCCCCCCAGTTTGAAGCAGTCTCAGGCTTCTGGAAACGCTGTAGACATAATGCAAAGAGCTGCTTTTGGAAACATTTGATAACTACCAGAGTGACCCGTCATGATCTGAGGTCTTCAGTGCTCCTCCCCCATATTGGAACCCACTTTTGATACGGCCACAATTCAACCATCAGCACAAGAAAGTAACACATTGCCATCCTGGGCGCCACTCAGTCTTGCTAGTTTCACACCGATGGTTTACATGGAGAATTGTGCATGGCACTTCCTTGTCGTGTCTCCTGAGTCAGAGTGTGTCTGGTGTTTTCCTCACGATTGGTTTGAGCTTCATCTCAGGCCCATCGGTCACAGAAGTGCTGCTGAGACCCCATTGCATCCCAGCAGTTGGCTATTATTTGTCCCATTACCAATTGTCCATTACCTCTTTACCATTACTGTCTTGGTTTTTTTCTATTGTGTAGTTGACTACCCCAGGCTAGGTGATTTGTAAAGAATAGCAATTTCGGGCTGGAGAGATGGCTCAGAGTTCGAGGGTGGGGTGGGGGGAAGAATAGCAATTTCTTTGGCTCCTGGTTCTGGAGGCTGTGAATTTCAGAAGCATTACATTTCTATCTTCTTGACAGGCTTGTTGGAGTGTTAAATCATCGGAGGCTGGGAAAGGCCCATATAAAACTGTTATCTTCTGGACATGCCAGGACTCCTCACTCACGAATGCACAGTAGCCGTGGTTGCCTGCACAGGAGCAAGCCAGTCAGCATTCTGCCATGGAGTGGGAGAGTCCACAAGCTCCCACTCCTTCTTGGGGGAGCTGTTGACGGTGCCCTTAAGGCTGTGGTCCCTGGTAGGTCAACCATGTTCCAGCGGGTGGCCCCACATCCAAGAGCTATGAGCGGCAAACTGGATTTGAAGATTTATGGGCAAAAGAAAAAGAGGACATGAGGTTAGGGGTGTGGGGGAGGGGTAGACCTGGGAGCAGTTAAGGGCAGATGTGATCAAAATGCATTGTATGAGATTCTCAAAGAATTAATGGAAGACATTTTCAAACATAGGACCGGGCACCGCATGGTGAGACAGAACAAGCAAGCCAGCTCAGGCCTGGCTTCCTTTCCTTAGAGAGCCGTGGACAACATCATAGGTGCCACACCGTTCTGTCACCTGATCCTAGGTATGTCCTTTGTTCATCAAACTCACATTCTGTGTTTACATTAATACGGACTTGTGCCTCAAACTTGATGTGATTTTATTTTTCCAGTCCTGGGGCCTAAACCCACGGCCTTGTGATGCCTACATGGGTGTGCTCACTGGGTGAAAACGCAGTCAAGGATTATGTATTTGTGTGTGTGTTATTAAAAATATGTATAGGTAGCGCTTGTCCCCCCAAATCATATTCCAGAAAATAAATATTTGATTAAATGACAACTATTAGAAACAGCAGGTGTGATGTGATGACAATTTAATGAAAAAAAAAGGTGTAAATTAATTAGTTGTAGATGAAGGATCTGCATTTTGATAGAGCACAAAGCCTAGACCCGTGGCCTCTAACTGATCGCCAGCAACTGTCCCCGGGTAATGAATAACTAAGAGCCTCTTTTTTAACTTGGGCTTTCCTGCTTTTAAAATTCCCAAGACACAAACATGTCAAGGTGTGACGGGCTACTTTGTGCAGTGAGAGGAAGGAGAGAGAGGACTCGCAAATAGCTGACCTCAGGCCAGACGGTATGAACTGATGGGTAGCCGGCACACAGCCAGGCAGGGCACTGAGAGGCCGGGCACAGGCGCTTCCACCTCCCCATCAGGAACCCTTTGTGCCCCAGCAGGGATCACCCAGTCTCCCGCCAGCCTCGCAGCCTGATACCCACAGTTGGCATCATGAAGTGGCCGGTTCTCCAGTTGCTGATGCTCCTTGGCGCTTTGGGCCTGCCAGTGGTGGCAAAATGGAAAGACAGATTTTTTTCTGAAATTCAAATTCCAGATTACAGTAGGTATTTCGGATGGGCTTCAGAAGAAATCAATAACTCTAACCCTTCCCACATCCTGATACAGGGAGGAAGCAGGGGCAGGCTGGTGCACCCCCGGAGCATTCCTCCTTTTGAAAGCCAGGATACTGGAGGGAAACCCAATGTTTCAGTTTCAGCCTGGAGGGGGTCCTGACGTAAGATGCTGTTTTTATGTGTGTAGGAAGACTGTGGCAGCCATGCTGAGTTTCTGTCCAGGAGGACACTGATCTGTGGACAGTTGGAGGTTCAGAGATTTCCCAGGAGGCGTCTAGCTCAAGCTGCTGGGGGCTAGAATTCTTGGCTATGAGCTCCAGAAACCGACCGCAAATTGGCGAAGGGCTTCTCATGATTTCTCGATACACACTTCATCCCTTAAAGGGAATTGAGTGTTTTAAAACGTTGGCCACAGTGAGCAAAATTAATATGTGTGTTTGACAGAAGTCCTGAAGTAATTTAAGGAAAAAAGAAAAGAAATCCTGCAGAGTTGAAGGGTGATGATGGGTAAAAACTGAAAGGAGAAACAGTTCAAGAGAAAGCTGAGTTTCAGGGGTGAGGTGGGGGTTGGGGGCCTGTTTCAGCCAGAATTGGAGAAGTAGAGGTGGAAGGCAGGTTCTTTCCTTTAAGGTCTTTTGAGATTTCTTTATTTTTGTTTAATGTCTTTTTAAATTTAATTTTTTTATTAATTACAGTTTATTCACTTTGTATCCCAGCTGTAGCCCCCTCTCCTCCCCACCTTCCCCTCCCTCCTGTTCTCCTATGTCCCCCCACCAGTCCAATGATAGGGGAGGTCCTCCTCCCCTTCCATCTGACAATACTCTATCAGGTCTCATCAGGACTGGCTTCATTGTCTTCCTCTATGAACTGGTAAGGCTGATCCCCCCTTAGGTGGAGGTGATCAAAGAGTTAGCCCCTGAGTTCATGTCAGAGACAGTCCCTGTTCCTATTACTGAGAAATCCTCTTGGACACTGAGCTGCCATCAGCTACATCTAAGCAGGAGTTTTAGGTTGTCTCCATGAATGGTCCTTGGTTGGAGTATCAGTCTCACAAAAGACCCCTAGCCCAGATTTTTTGGTTCTGTTGCTCTCCTTGTGGAGCTTCTGTCCCTTTCAGGTCTTTCTATCTCCTCCTTCTTTCATAAGATTCCTTGCACTCTGCCCAAAGTTTGGCTATGAGTCTTTATATATGTTTTGATACCCTGCTGGGTGGAGTCTTTCAGAGGCCCTCTGTGGTAGGCTCCTGTCCTGTTCCCTGCTTTCTCCCTCTTCTTATGTCCATCTCATTTGCCTTTCTGAATGAAGGTTGAGCATCTTACCAGGGTCCTCCTTCTTGATTAGCTTCCTTAGGTGTACAGATTTTAGTATGATTATCTTATATTATATGTCTAATATCTACTTACAAGTGAGTCTATACCATGTGTGTCTTGCTGCTTCTGGGATACCTCATTCAGGATGACTTT
>CM053766.1:129659119-129681534 GCA_028658305.1 Pachyuromys duprasi
TTGAGCATCTTTTGGATATATGCCTAGGAGTGGTATAGCTGGATCTTGAGGTAGCACTATTCCTGATTGTCTGAGAAAGCACATGATTGATTTCCAAAGTGGTTGTACAAGTTTACATTCCCACCAGCAATGGAGGAGGGTTCCTCTTTTTCTACTTCCTCTCCAGCATGCGTTGTCACTTGAGTTTTTGATCTTAGCCATTCTGGTGGGCGTAAGGTGAAATCTCAGGGTCGTTTTGATTTGCATTTCCCTGATGACTAAAGATGTTGAGCATTTCTTTAAGTGTTTCTCTGCCATTCGATGTTCCTCTATTGAGAATTCTCTGTTTATCTCTGTACCTCATTTTTTAATTGAATTACCTGATTTGTTGCTGTTTAACTTCTTGAGTTCTTTATATATTCTGGATATTAGCCCTCTGTCAGATACAGGGTTGGTGAAGATCCTTTCCCAATCTGTAGGCTGTCATTTTGTTCTGCTGCCAGTGTCCTTTGCTTTACAGAAACTTTTCAGTTTCATGAGGTCCCATTTATTGATTGTTGGTCTTAGAACCTGTGCTGTTGGTGTTTTGTTCAAGAAATTGTCTCCTGTGTCAGTGAGTTCAAGACTATTCCCCACTTTTTCTTCTAACAGGTTTAGTGTGTCTGTTTTTATATTGAGATCTTTGGTCCACTTGGACTTTAGTTTTGTGCAGGGTGATAAGTATGGATCTATTTGCATTTTTCTACAAGTAGACATCCAGTTAGACCAGCACCATTTGTTGAACATGCTATATTTTTTCTATTGTATGGTTTTGGCATATTTGTCAAAAATCAGGTGTCCATAAGTATGTAGGTTTATTTCTGGGTCTTCTATTCGATTCCATTGATCCACCATTCTGTTTCTATGCCAGTATTTTGCCTATGTAAATGCCCGTGTACCACATGTGTGCAGTGCCCACAGAGGCCAGAAGAAGGCATCATATTCCACAGAACTGGAGTTACAGACAGTTGTGAGCCGTCGGGTGGGTGCTGAGGATCTAACTCTGGCTCTCTGAAAAAGCCTTTGAGTTATTTTTTTAAAAATATTTTTGAAAACAACATATCATTTGTACAAAACCCAGGTTTCGACTTGACATTTTCACGAAGGTAGATGAAATCACTTCCCCTCCCCTCCCCCACCACCTCCTTCCCATCCTCTCTCCCATGGGCTCTCTTCTCCCCAAGGAAGAAACTCTCACTTTCATACCTCTGAAATAACTGAACTCTGCGTATGGAAGAGAGACATCCCTGATCTTTCTGAGTTTCATTTCCGTCGTCTAACATGATGACCACCTTCGTTAAATTTCCCTTAAATGGTGTAATTTCAGTCTTTTCTGTGGGTGAATAATATCCCGTTCTGAACATATATGTATATATATATACATATATATATAGTTTATTTATCTGCATTTCAGATATTTATGTTACAGTTCGTAACAGTAGCAAAAATTACCATTATGAAGTAGCAACAAAAATAATTTTACTGGTGCTGGGGATCCCACAGCGAGAGGAACTGTGTAAAGGGTCGCAGCATCAGGAAGGTTGAGAGCCGCTGACCTAGAGGGAAACTTGGGGGAGACGCTTATGGCTACAGGCTTAGGCAACCCCTTTCTGAAGAGGACTCCTCTAGTTCAGGACGTAAGGAGCCAGCAGAGGACCTGAAACTGGAAACTTCTGCACAGCAAAGGGAATACGAGGAAGGACAAAGGTTGGGAGGAAACCTCTGCAGGCTCCTCCCCTGACACAGGACTAGCATCCTGAGTGTGTGCGTATAAAAAGAACTGAAAAGTCAAATGCCAGGAGGCAGGTGCTTTCCCTGCCCTTTGACTCCGTCCTTCCCAGTAAAATAAAGCGAAGTACTAGATTTTTTTAGGCTTGTGAGTTTAAATCCCATATGTGGACAACGTTACTGTGCCTTGGGGGGTGGGGTGGGGTAAGGAGAGTGTCGGGGGAGTGGGCTTCTCCTCCAGGAACCAAAAGGAACCGCCTAGGATATTGGGTAGGGGGAGAGGAAAGAAGAAAGGCTGATGAAGGGGGTCCCTGAGCTCCACGGGTGCTGGCCATAGTGAGAAATGCCCTTCGTCAGGGGAACCGCTGCTTATGTTTTCCTTCTCAGTTTTAACAAGGCCCAAACCGCAGCCCTGTCTGACGCGACCAACCAGCGAGCAGTGCCAAAGCTCGTGCAAGGCGCACTTGGACTGCGCAGAGGGGCGCCGCTGCTGCCACGCCTTCTGCGGCAACGTCTGCCTGAGCCTGGAAGAGGCGGGTAGGTTCCGACACGCGCTGCGCCTCTCCGTCCGGCTCCCTCGGAAACTCAGGCTGCGGGCAGACAGACAGCACGACAATGCGCTTCCCAGTTCCCACATCCAATCGGGGGAACCCTGTTTCTTCATCCTGGTCTCAGGCACCTCCTTTGCATTTGCAGATCTACCTGATTCTGCCACGCAACCCCCACCACATCCCCCCAAATATCTGACACCCCTGTCTGTGATCGGTGGGTTATCACCCCGTAGGAGAAGCCTTTTACAGGCATCTCTCAAACCACAAACCCCCATCCGTGCCCCAAGAGATCAGTTGCCGAGGAGAGACACCCGTTTTCTCTACACTGGGTGACTACTAACACCCTATCCTTCTCTCCTCTAGAGGGCGCAAGTCAAACCACAAAATCAGCGTCGTGATGGCCGCGGTTGTATTATAAATCATCACAGAGAGCTCATATGTCTAGGAAGACCACAACACGACCTCCTGTTGGAAGAGCCTCTTGAATCAGGTGTGGGTAGGGGTAACGGTTCCCAGAACAATGTCTCCCCTGCCTAGTGACTCCTCCAGGAATTACTTCGGTAGTAGCCTTCTAGCCTTCCGTACAAGCTGTGCCAGGAGCACAGAGCCTCCCTTTGTCTGTAGTTAGAGGACTGTTGCCGCCCCAACTACTTCCTCGGACTCCACCCTTTCTCTAGTCCCCAGCCCCTGCCTCCTGGTTTGAATTTTCACTACCTTCCCACCTTTTAGAGGTCTAGTCTCTTTCACCAGGACTCCAAACCTACTTATCTCTGCTTATTGACATGACATCATGTAAAAAACTGCTAATTTGTGGCATGCTTTTTTGGGGCCAGTGAGAACACTGGCACTCTGAATTCTCTATACATGGGTGTACCCATTCTTAAATAGTGTTGAACCCTTGATTCTAGCAGATCCCTCCATGCTGCTTCTCCTATTAATTAGTCCATGGACGTGAAATCTTAACTAAAGATGGCAACATCAATGAGTCATAACTGAAAAATGACAGTGGTCACTAAATAAGCGCTCCTCTTAAACAATACCTGTTTCAGGGCTGGAGAGATGGCTCAGCGGTTAAGAGCACTGACTCCTCTTCCAGGGCACCCGGGTTCAATTCCCAGCATCCACATGGCAGCTTTGCAACTATCTGTAATCCCCAGATCTGACACTCTCACACAGACAAACATGTAGGCAGAACATCAATGCACATAAAATTAAAGACAAACCAAAAGCAATGCCTGTTTGTCACTCTGATCCAGTCAATTGTTTGAGGGGGTTGCAAAGGTCTTTACAAATGTAAGAAAGTGCTACAGAAAGAATAAACAATATTCAGAGACTACCTGAAAACTTTGTCCAAATCCACCTCTATGAGTGAAAGTGTCACTAGGTGTCACTGTTTGAAGGGTAAAGTCAGATGATTCAAACAGAAGTTAGAAAGGGGTGTGGGCAAGAAGGGGCCAAGGGGCCAGGGCCTGGACATGAAAAGGAGAGATGTTCTGAGGGCTGTGGCATTCTGTTAGTCTGCTGGAAAAAGAAACGCTTCATTTTACCACAGAGGAGGAGACAGAATTGTTACATGGCAGAATGAAAGTCATAAACGTAGAATGGGGTTGGAGAGGGCATGGGTGAGGAGCAAGACAACTTAAGTCAAAGGCATTAACACCCGTGTCTCTCCCAGCCCTGACCCAACAACAGACAAAGCCACATGAGTAAGGTGGAGTGACAAACTGGAGTGGAGTACCACGCTGTGGGCGACACATCCTCCTTGGCCAACCTTCTTCACTCTTGGCCTCTGGCGTTATACCCGTACATCTGGACAGGTCAAGAATTTTGTTAAAAATAGAAAGGCCGGGGTTGGAGAGATGACTCGGCTCTTAAGGGCACTGGCTGCTCTTGCAGAGGACCCAGGTTCAGTGTCCAGCACCCACATGATGTCTCACAAGCATCTTTATTTCCAGCTTTAAGGGACCCGACACCCTTTTCTGGTCTCCCAGGCACTGCAGGCACATGTCACACATAGCTACATCTAGATAAAACACATATACATAGAACAAATAACAATAAATAAGTAGTTTTTTTAAATAGTAAGGGAGAATAAATGGGTATAAACTTGCTGTTGAGCTACAGGAGACTGCTCAGCAGGATGGTGATGAATAGATGTGCAGCCCCTGCTTTGACCCCGTCACAAGATGCCCGTCATCACAAAGCAAGGATGAGGTTAGAGGGGTGGGTGAGGAATTGGGTTCGGGGAGAGCACTGGGCGGAAAGGGCACTGACGGGGCACCGGGGGCCAAAAGCTTAGAGTGGTTCTGGGTTAGCTTGAAGTCCTGCTTTAGGTGAAAGTCGAAGGTTGTTTTGTTTTCTGCTGAGCAATTAAAAAGAAGTCACAGAGGGAAACACTGGTGGCCACTTCTCTCATTTCCCCTCCAGTGCACCACGGATCACCCAGAGCCTACGGAGGTCTTGCTTCAGAGCCTGGACTTAATTCACTCCAGGGGATCTGTATTCATAGGGGTGGGGTAGGAGTCCCCCAGAAGATCTGATTTTAGTTTTACTGGTTGGAATGGTCTTAGGCAGTGGTTCACAACCTGAGGGTCTCCACCCTTTTGGGGGTCAAACAACCTTTACACAGAGGTCACCTAAGACTATCAGAGAGCACAGATATTTACATTACAATTCACAACTAGCAAACTTACTGCAACAAAGAATCAGTAAAGTAATTTATGGTTGGGGGGGGTCATCACAGCATGAGGAACTGTATGAAACGCAGCCTCAGAAAGGTTGAAAATCGCTGTTGTAAAGTTGCCTGGTTTGCCATTACAACAGGACTGAACAGCAGGTAATTTGAACATATTTCTCCAGTAACAACAACAAAAAAATCAGCATATGGAAAATTTGAAAAAATGTCTCAACCAGTGCTAGTAGGTTGACATTAAACTGGCCACAGTGTGACTAAACTAAACTAATAGTAGAATAAAATATCTAGAAAAATCCATTGATTAAAAATTTAAGTACTGCTCCTTTTTATATTTATTTATGCACACGAGGATTAAAGGACAAACAATTCTCAGAAGAAGAAATTCATGGCCAGCAAACAAAAGCAGCTGGCATTTTTTGATACTAGACATTGAAGTTCTCATTTGCATGGTGAATGGGGGCTAGTGAGTTGGCTGAGCATGGAAAAGACGCTTGCTGCATAAGCCTAGCCACCTGAGCCTAAGATCCTGAACCCACACAAAGAGAGGAGACCAAAAAAACTTCACAAAGTTGTCCTCTGACCTCTGTGTGGACAGATCCCTGTGTTCACCCTCCCAAATATAATCAATCAAAACAGATGACTGTGTTGTATATGTTTATTTATCTTGATTTAATGACTACACAGATCAAAACACCACATTACATTACAGCATTCGTATCCAAAAATTTCACCAGCTATAAAAGCATTTTAATAAAACAATGAAGATCAAGATCATCAGAATGAAACAAACATCGAATAGTTGAAAGAGAACACTAATGCCTCAGCTGAGGAGAAGAACACAAAATGGTAAAAATGTTTTAGAAGCCCCAAGCGGAATATCCTAGAGATAGCACATGTAACTGTGTTAAAAAAAAAAAAAGGCTACCTAGTTGATTCATGAAAGTGTCCTCAGCAGAGCAGTAGTGGGAACCTGAAGACAGTAGAATGTTTCTAAATGTTTGTTCAAAATCTCCATTCAGTTGGCTTAGGCCACTCTACGGGAAGCATTTGAGAGTTAGAAGAAACATGGCCGTTATGACAATAACAGCAGGATCTGGGCCACAAATAAACACCACTGAAAGAATAATTAGAAACTGAAAGTGTTGGAGAAATTCAAGTGTGGTGGCGCACGCCTTTGATCCCTGCACTTGGGAGGTAGAGGCAGGCAGATCTCTGTGAGTTTGAGGCCAGCCTGGTCTACAGAGTGAGTTTCAGGAGAGTCAAGGCTGTTACATGGAGAAACTCCATCTCTAAAAACCAACCAACCAAACATTGAAAAATACTAAGCATATAAAAATAATAAGCCAATAATAACCTTAAGAGATTCTTCTTGACTGTTGGAAATTTTTATAATGCTTACAACTGCCAAAAGGCTAGATGCAGAAGCTGGCAAGGAAAAGTCAGGCAAACTCAGAGAAAACATCTGAATAGGAAATTATGGGAAAACAGCTCCATGATTAACAGAGTTAAGACAGGGAGCTTAGCCTCATTAATATTAAAAATTCAAATTACACTCATAATTATGCACTTACATACTTTTTATTGAGACAAGGCTTCTCGAGGTAGCCCTGGTTGGCTTAGGTCTTGCTACGTAGATGAGGCTTGCATTGGACTTTCAGAGATCTGCTTGCCTCTACTTTCCAAATCCTGGAATTAAAGGCAAGCATCACCACTCGGGGCTATGTCTATACTATTACAAGGATGGTAAACACGAAAAGATCCTGACAGATTCAATAGAAATGGAGCAATAGAACCTCCAACTATCAGCAGCAGCTAGCAAACTCATATAAATGCTTTGGGAAATAGTTTGGCATCTAGAAGCTGAAGCTATAGAAAATGTGCAATCTACCCACCCCAGACTGGGCTGTATAACCTGCAAGAATCCCCACCTGTGTACTCCAGCACACACACACACACACACACACACACACACACACTTGCTTGCAGTGTTTAGTATGTAGAGAAGTATAAATCAAGGACTGGGAGACAGCTCCCCTGGTAAATGCTGGGTGGGGCATGGTGTCCTGCTTGTGATCCCAGGCTTGGGAGGCAGAGGTGGATGGAGCACATTGGATCGCTAGACTGGATGAATCGGTGAGCTCCGGGTTCAACTGAGAGACCTTGTTCAATATGTAAGGCAAAGAGTAATTGAAGAAGACCAGTATCAACCTCTGGCCTCCACAAGCTCACACACTCACACACATGTTCACTTACACTTGCAAACATGCATACACACATGCATTCCAGCACACACATGCACCTGCAAAAAGGACTGTAAGCAGTCTAGATGGCAGAATAGAAAGATTGTGGTTATCTGTACAACAGAGGGCACATGAATAAAAATTAATCAAACACAGAGAGAGAGAGAGACAGAGGAAGAGGAACAAAAGAGTATTTTCCAAATGACTCTGTTTACACAGAGCAGAAGAAGACCATAATAATTAAAGGAGATAGATTTGGCTGAACATAGTGTTGCACACCTTTAATTTCAACACTAGGGAGGCACAGGCGACAGATCTCTGTGAGTTCAGGGCCAGTGTGGTCTACAGAGTTCCAGGACAATCAGAATTACGTGGTAAAAGCCTGTCTGTCAAAAAGCCACAATGGTGGTATAATGTTCTTTTGGAATGTATACATTCAAATGCTGATTTCTCGCCCCCATTATCTAGTTTCAATCTGGGACATTGGAATAAGCATCACCTTTCTCAAGTTCGTGCAAACATGCCATCATTTGTTCTCTATATTGTCAATTAAAACAACCAGCCATAATGCTGAGCAATGGAGAGGATAGGGTGAGACATCCTGGTCTGGAAAAGGAAGGAAGCAGGAGAGAGGAAAGGAGGAGAATCTGCCGGAGAGGTCTTGGAACCATGTGGAGAAATGAATCAGTCCTAAGATATCACTAAAAGCTAGTATAATGGGTGAATCTCAACGGTAGGAAACTATGTGGGCTTGGAGGTTTAGGAGGGAGTATTGCCCCGCATTGTGCTCTAGGTTAATTAAATAAATCCTAGTCTCTGTGTGGTGGTTTGGTTATACAGCTGTTTAGGAATAACCACTGCTTAACTAAAAGATATATCAATAGTAAATATCATAACCATCAACACCCAAATATATGGGGCAATATATTTTTGAAAATATGAAGAAAGGAGCCTTTGGAAAGATATGAGAAGCTGAGATTCAGAAGGGAACAAAGCGCTTTGAATGTGGAACATACCCTTTCTTTTGGCCTCAATGATCGCTTAATGAGGGGAGCACTCATACATTTGTTAGGTTGAACATTAATCTTTAATGAATATTTTAGCATTATTTTTTCATACATGTTCTCAGAAAAGGCTTTCTGCCCTCTCCCTCTCCTCAGAAACAGAACTAGTCAACCCTAAAGCCATTAGATAGGGCAGATCAAGGTAGGTATGTGCCCCAAGGATAAGGGTGCAAAGGGCCCAGCGTGGGCGGTAGATCTGGAACAGGTCAGAGGGCAGCTGTGTGGGAGGGCTTCTGGCACTTGGAGCAGAACCAGGTAGATGCGGAGAATGCCCAGTGCCGGGGCAGGAAGCAGCGCGGAGGGAATGTTGCCCCGAGGATGAGAAAAGCACCCACCTGAGGTGGGGAACAGAGGGAACAGCCTGGCACAGGATAAACACCTGAGTCACACGGGGAGGAGGGCAACCTAGGCAAGAAGCTTTGACGATTAAGTTCTTCACATCAGAGGAGGCCTGGTGGGGAATGTGGTAGCAGAAGGAGGGTGTCCGTTGGGGTGTTCTGTGGGAGAGCAAGACCCAGTAAATGCAGCAGAATCTCAGTGCGGTCCATAGGAAGCCCTGACAGATGCAGCGCGTCAGAGCCAAAGAAGATCGCGAACACATAGCTGCCAGGATGGGCTGCCATGAGGAGTAACGGCCAAGCATAATGGCGAGGGCTTTCCCAGCGCAGGGTGTCATGAACTAAGCTAAGCAGACCAAAGAGGGTACTGATTTCCAGGGATGGTCTGAGAACGTCCTGGAGAGAGCCCTCTCCATCAGGATAAAGCTGGGTATTTTCTTGTGCACCTGTGTTACACACACATTTACATGTGATACATATATAACATTTTTGAAGTTAAAAAAGGAAGTAATGATAACACGTTATGTCATTCATCACAATTATCCATTCACAAGAGGGCCACATGCTGTCTTTTGATTCGTGGAAGCTGTGGGAGGAATGTGTAGCCCTGCCTCTCTGACTTCGGCCAGTGAGATATCAGCAGATGTGACCCAAGCACTGGGAAATTTGCTCGTCTCTGCACATAACCTTAAATGACTGCCAAAGAAAGCATTGATACCAGAGTGGCAGCTAATTTTTAGTGAGCAGGTGATTTTGCAAGTACTGTCTTTGCATAATACAGAAAGATTCTAAAAATAAACAAACAAACAAACAAAACCTTAAGGTTATTGAAATGGATATTCATCTGTCATTAATAACTATAGATGCCAATTAATGGTAGACCATTGCCACACTGGACTTCTCTAAAGATTTATTTTTCATTCATATGTGTGTGTGTGTCTGTGTATTGTGTGTCCTTGCAGACACACACCAAGGCTTCTGTGGTCCGTGTTGAGAACACTTGACATGATTCAAAAGAATAAGTGAATGCCATTGACTTTTTTCAAAATTGAATGTAGTATTTTTCAGTCTTGTCCACCATTTTTAAAAAAATAATTAAAATTTTCTATGTGTATAGGTGTTTTGCCTGCATGTATGTCTGTGTATCACATGTGTGCCTGGTTCCCACAGAGGCCAGAAAAGGACATGTCAGCTGCCATGTGGGTCGTGGGAACCAAACCCAGGGCCTTTGGAAGAGTAGCTAGTGCTCTTAACCACTGAGCCATCCCTCCAGCTCCGTGTCCTCCATTCTTGATATTCTTTCTCCTGCTTGATCAGATCTCTTGATGGTGTTTTCCACCGTGTTTTAAAATTTATTTTATTGAAATTTTGATTTTCAACATTTCTATTTTTTCAAGAATTCTAATATCCATGATGGATGTATCTTCCATGTCCCTGCCTCGTTCATTCACACTGTGATTTTCTCGCCCACGTAGCTGGCTTGTTCATTCACACTGTGATTTTCTTTCTCACCCACGTGGCTGGCTTGTTCATTCACACTGCGATTTTCTTTCTCACCCACGTGGCTGGCTTGTTCATTCACACTGTGATTTTCTTTCTCACCCATGTGGCTGGCTTGTTCATTCATGCTGCTGCTTTTTTCATCCCATCTGCCGGCTTTGTCTTGTATGGTGCTGACTTTCCTTTCCAGGTCCTGCCCTGAATTCATGTGTTCTTTTGTGTAGTTTCTGAAGACATTAGCTATTCTTTTAAGTTAGATTTATTGATGTGATGCGTATGAGTGAATGTTCTGTCTGAATGTAAGCGGGGCACACCTTGTGTGTGCCTGAGGCTCCTGGAGGTTAGAAGAGGGCATCAGTTCTCCTAGACATGGAATTGCTGGTTACGAGTTACCATGTGGGCGCTGGAATGCCAACCCGGGTCTTCTGCAAGAGCAACAAGAGCTCCTAGCTACTGAGCCATCTCTCCCGCCCTGCACCAGTCATTTTTAACTAATAAACTTTGGTTATGTGCTTGTTTGTGTGGCATATGAGTGCGTATATGTGAGGTATACGCATGTGTGTGCACACGTGTGTGTGTGTGATTGCATGCACCTACGTGTGTGCACAGAGGCTAGAGGAGGTTGTCATGTGTCCTCTGTGCTCTCTACCTTATTCTCTTGAGAGAGCACCTCTCACCAAACCTGCAGATTTTTCAGCCAGGCTGGAGACAGCAAGCACTAGCAATCCTCCGTCTCCGCACCGCTTCAGCACTGAGGTAGCAGGTGTGCCACAGTAAGCCAGGCTACAATTAGCTTTTCACCTGGGTGCTGGGGAGCCAAACTCAGGCCCTCACATTTGCCTAGCAAGTGTTCCTACCCAGCTAACCCCGTCTACGCTCCGCCACCTCTCACCTGGTTCAATACCTTTAGTTCAGTAGCTAAGGAGTTAGGGTCTTTTGGAGAAGGCCTACTGCTTTGGTGTTTTCATGTTTCCTCGCTTTTGTGCTGTGCTCTGGACACCTGGTGGTTTTGATGTCACTTCCTGTGTTATTTGGGAGTCTTATCAAGTAGCACACTCCTGATGCCCCAATCCCTGCACCACTCAGTGAAGAGAAACAAAGCTAAGTTACAACAATAACAGCATCAAACTGGTAAGGGCATAGAAACATACTTCAAATCAGTTATCACTCACCAATGCATCACCAGTAATTAGAAAATAGCATCAATAACATGGACCGTGCTATAAAGTTAAATTGTTTTTAACCATCTTTGACTAATGACTAACTTTTTTGTTCTGTTCTTTTTAAGATGAGGTCCCATAGCTGAGGCCTGAAAATCACTGTCACTCATGCTGGCTTTGAACTCTGAGTGATCTTCCTCCCTTTGCCTCCCAGATAGGTTACAATAGGCATGTGCCACCATGACCTATTAATAACGGAATTCAATCAAAAGACACACACTAACAGACTGGCTCTAGGAAACAGCATCTCTTGTTGTATGTGGGAAATACACCTGATTGGTAAAAAATAAACACAGCCTCATCATGAGAGGGTGGAAGGTGCCCAGCCAACTGGAACTGGGAAGCAGATGGGTGTAGCTATACTAATCCTTGACAAAGGAGACTTCAAACCAAACTCGAGGAAACAGAGAAGGTTACTTCAGGTTCATCAAGGAAGTAATCCGTCAAGAGGGTAGTATAACCTTAAACATTTAGGACCAAATTGGTGCATGCAGTTTCTTTAGACAAACACTACTAGATGTAAATGCAGAGACTGACCCAACACATTCATAGTGGGCGAACCTAATAATCCATTCCCAGCAGCTGGCAGGTGACCAGGATACAAATCAACAAAGTAACATCGTAGTTAAATAGCACTATAAAACAAACTTAACAGATAGTCCATCCAAATACTTCAGAATTCGTATTATCTGCAATACCTAGGACTTTCTCTAAAATAGACAGCATGCAAGTTTCAACGCATAACTGAAGCTGGGAGCGGTAGTGCACGTCTTTAGTCCCAGCACTCAAGAGGCAGGTGGATATCCAGTTTGAGGCCAACTTATTCTACAGAATGAGTTCCAGGACAGCCAGGGCTACACAGAGAAATCCTGCCGTGGAAAATACAAAAGAAAGAAAGGAAGCTGAAATAGTTTTTTCCACATTCTATCTGATTGTGATAGACTAAAACTAGAAGTCAGTAGCAAAAACAACATAGAAAGTGTAAACGCTCATGAAGGTTGAATGACTCACCCTGAAGGCAGCTGTGTGCAACCATGTGCCCCCAGGGCACTCTGACAACACACAGTTTCATGATAAATGGATCATCGAAACATTAATAGAAAAAACGTCAATCCCTAGGATCAAAGAAAAACAGAAGCGAGGCATGGTGGTGCATGCCTCTGATCACAGGTAGAGGCAGGAGAATCTCTGTGAGTTCAAGGCTAGCCTGGGCAACAAAGTAAGTTCCAGGCCAGCAAGGGCTACATCATAAAGATCTTGTCTATAAAAAAATAAAAAATATCCAGAAACACAACATAATGGAACTTCTGGGACATGATGAAAAATATTCTAAAAGAAACATTCATAGCTACAAATACCTACATTATATGTAAATGTATGTAAATGAATATGTATATAGGTAAATGTATGTATATATATGTATATATATCAAGGGGCTGGTGAAATAGGTCAGTTGAGAGGGGTTTTGCTGTGTAAACACATCACCCACGTAAAACAAGAGGCATAGTGTCGGGAACTTGCAATCCCCATACTAGGGAGGTAGAGATGGGCAGATCTCTGATTACTGGCCAGCCAGTCTAGTTTACTTCATGAGTTCCAGGCCAGTGAGAGACCCACACTCAAAAAACCAAGGTGAATAACATCTTTGGGATGATATCTAAGACTCCATACACATGCATGCATACTGACACACACATACACACTTACATACAGACAGACCCACATACGCACACAACAGAGAAATTTCAGGTAAAGAGCTTAATGTCACACTTTAAGACCTTAAAAAACAAGACTAAGCCAACTCTCAAATCACTAGATAGAAATAGTGAATATCAGAGCAGAAAATAATGATATAAAAATAAAAATACAAAATTATCAATGAAACACAGAGTCAGATCTTGACATTATAAATAATATTGAGAAAACATTAGCCAAACTAAACAAATTGAAATGAGTGAAGATCCAGATGAGTAAAACTAGACATGGGAAAGAAGACATTACAGCAGATATCAATGAAAGTCAGACCACTGAGGCATACTTTGAAATTTTGTGTTCTAATTCACTGGAAGATCTAGAAGAAAATGGGTCAATTTCTAGACATACATTACTTACTAAAATTAATCTAAGATTGCATAAATACCTTATACATATTCAAAATAGGTAAGTACATTGAATTACACTGAGAAGTCTCCCAACAGAAGAACCCAGGTCCAGATGTTTTCATTCTAATTCTGTAAAGAAGAAGCAACAACTGGGCTCTTCACAAGTTAGAAAATGAAGGAATGCTGCTGGGCTCCTTTTACAAATCAAGGATTATTCTGACTCCAAAATCAGATAGAGACACAACACACACACACACACATACACACACACAGAGGGAGAGAGAGACACACACAGAGAATTATAAGCTAATTTTCTCGATAAAAATAGATGTCAAATTATTAATAAAACACTTGTGAACTGAATTCAGCAATACATCAAAACTGGCTAAGTGGGCTTTCTTCCAGGGATGCAAGGATGGTCCAACACACACAAACTGATAGAGATACTACATCACGTTAATACACTCAAGCAAGGAAAAGTCATTTGACAAAGTCCAATAGCCCATCCTGATACATGTCTGGAGGGAAATAGGACTAGCATGAACATAATTAAGCTCAAATATAAGAAAACAGGAAGCAAGCAGGCCTTGCTCACCCACCACAGTGACATGGTAAGATCCTATTGCTGTGGACACCACTCACTTTGGATACATGATATAAACAAATTAATCTTGATCTAGTCAAGAAACTCTCCCTCCTGTGTAGTTTTCATAAGGTAAAAAAGGTGCTATGAAAGCTGCTGGGGGAGAAAGACATTTTACCCAGCACTTGCCAGGCTAACTGTGTCCACTGGGGCATTAGTGGCACGAAGGGTACAGGAGTAACCAGCTCTCAAAACTAAACATTTGATTTGATATGAAGCCTGCTATACAGGAAGATGCCATGTCTAGTACCATAAACTTAATCAAAAGCCCTTGTTAGGGAAAAATCATAGGCCCTGGAAGATCGAGGGACCTACTAAACGACAAAACTGTGTGTACATTAAAGATTTATTAATGTTTATTTTATGTGTGTTTTGCCTGGATGTATATATGTGCACTACATGTGTACAGAAACCAGAAGAGAGAGTCAGATGCTCTGGAACTGGAATTTCAGACAGTCATGAGATGCTATGTGGCTGCTGGGATCAGAGCATAGGTTCTCTTCAAGAACAAGTGATCTTAACTGTGGAGAGTCAAATGTAACTTTCACTCTCCTGGTTTAATTGTCCTCTTGGAGGCTTGCTGCCTCCATCTGCTAACCTGGACCCAGTCCTGGAAGCTTCTAGCCTCTGTACAATCTAATCTAGGCCTAGAATGTTCTCAGCCTCTTACTGAAGACATCAGACTTATTGCTGGACGAGCTCATTTTTGTTGTTGTTGTTGTTGTTGTTGTTGTTCTTTCTGAACATTCACTGGCTAGTTTAGCTGGCTGACTGAGCTGTTCTGGCTCAGACACTTCCCCAAGCTGACTGATTCAATCCGGCTTCTCTCAACTGCTGACTGAATTGCTTTTTGTGGTCTCAAACTAACTCTAACAATCTGACCTAATTTTCTGGCACTACTCATTGTCTGGATCATTCTGTCTTCACCTGTGTCTAGCTTGTTCTTTCTGCAACCCTTTTCTGTAAAATTCTCCTGGTGTAACTGCTTCCTCCCTCTCTGCACTGCTCTCTCTTCAGTTGCCTGTCTTCTTATGGGAGTTGGGCATATCCTATTCTGTCAGATCTTTCTCTGATTTGTCACTTTGTCTTGCCTCTCAACTAGACATCTTCAAACATCGGTGCTTCCTTCTACAAGTTAACTTTAACTTTTAACTTTACAGTCATTGTTTGGGATTAAAGGTGTGTACTAAGGCACGTCTGTATTCCAGCCAGAAGGATTAAAGTTGTACGGCATGTCTGCATTCCAGCTGGATCGCACAGACCTAGAAGGTCTTTGGATGTGATCAGAGCAGCCATGTTGCTGGATTGAAATTCCTCTACACCGGCACCATCTCTCCAATCCCTCAAACATACCTGTTTATACCCATCAATGTATGCTTCTCTCAGCTTGGTGCAGAGAAGTGGGTTGTGGTTAAATGCAGAAACTCCTAACTGTTCACAATTCTGAGACTGATTATGAGAGCTCAGCCATAAATAGAACATCTGTATCAATCCCCAGTCATCCCCAACCCAGGCAACAGACAACAGCATTGTAGAAGGGGCAGAAAGAATGTAAGAGCCGGAGGATTGGGAAAGATGCTATAAAAGGCAGCTTCTGGATATTATGTGGCTGTTACACATACAAACACATAGAACCTGTGGTTACTCGCACAAGATCAAGAGAGTTACAGATTCTAACGTGGACGGGGGCTGGCTCCTGATGTCTCACCCGTAGCTGAAAAGCTAATGACAATTAATGGCTCCTGAGGGAGGGAAAGCTGCTTTTCTTTGTGTGGTGAGTGGCCATTGGTAGGTTGACCCTGCCCCAGTGGATGACCCCACACAGAGGCACTTATGAGAACAAATTGCAATTAGTAGATTATTTACAAAAATCACAGAGTTTGGGCAGAGACGGAAGATGTGTTTGGGCCGGTGAGGAAACAGGCAGGGGAAGAGGAGAGGGAATAGATACAGCTAAGATACATTGTAGACATGCATAAAAATGTTAGGATGTGCAAATTTTCAATTAGACAAAAATAAGAGTTTTTTTTTTTAAATTCTTTTGTTTGACTTTTTTTTTTAAATCTTTGAGTGGATGGTCCACTCATAGCCCACATGTGCAGACATGAACTTGATTATTGGAAGCTAACAGATAGCCCCTGTGTCCCTCTTTGCCTTTCAGCTGTGCGAGGTAGCACCTCATATTTGAGACAGTTTTTTTTTTAACTTTTCTAGTGATTTGGTGAAATCTGCATGGGGCTTCCTTCATGTTTTTTTGGGGGGGGGCGGGGACTTATCCAGGGCTGCCAATCAGAGCCTGCATAAGCCTCTGTAACAAAGCTGTCTCCTTGTGGTTAGAACGCTTCCATGCTATCTGCTCCCTCCATTCCTCCCCCAAGTCTCTCCCTCCCATCCCTGGGGCTAAGAGGAAGTGGAACTCTGCCTGCCTGGGATAATTCACAGGACACCATTTTTGCTTCATCCTATTGGTCAAAGCAGAGCATACCTAGCTTCAGTGAAGGCGCCTGGACCCCACTTGCAGGTGGAATGTGAAGGGGTCTAGCCAGCTCACAAACATAGTTCTGGCAGGTCTTGCCCTTCTCCCCCATACCCAATTCCTTGCTAAAAACCATCAGACTGCATTCCTAAAGATAGCCACCAAGGTCTAGTCCTTACTTGGCCACTTTATCTTCCTGAGGCTGGCTGCCAAGGTCCAACTCTCAAAGTATTAAAGTCCAGCAATTGAAAGCCCACTTTGACTCACCTAATTAAAATGAAACACCTTGTCCTAACACAAGGCTCCCCTTTTATTTTTATAAACCTCCATTTTCCTATGGGACACATCTGTCTCCTCTCTATCCGGGTACAGTCCTCTGTCCCTCCTGAGCAAATATCCCTGCCCCTCTCCCTTGTCCTCTAGTTCCTGTCTTTCTCTCTCTTTTTAAAATGTTTAACTTTTAATTTATTTTTGATAATTTATTCAAATGTCTTAGTTTCTTTTTCCCTGCCCTTTTTCCCTCTGGGGCAAATAAATATCCTTTTGCCGAAAACTTGGTCTTGGGGAGTCTTGGGCTGACTTCAAGGTTCTGTTCAGTAGGCACATGGGACAATGTTGAAATCCTGTTTTAAAACTGTCATGTTGTGAGACCAAAACGGGAACAGTATACCTTTCAGGTTAAGTTTTCTGTTTGCAGTTAAGAGAGTTAAGTTCCTATTTGTGTGTCCTATGCAGGTTAAGGTTTCTGTTTCAGTTAAAGAATAAGTTTCTGTTTGTCCTGTGTTAAGTCCTTGCAACTTAAGGTTTCTATTTGCAGTTAAGAATAAATTCCTGTTTCTTAGATAGGATGCAAACTGCAAAGCATGTTTTTCAACCTACACTAAACTTGTGACCCCATTGACATATTTATCCTTTACTCTTGTTCCTTCCCTTCCCTGTATCTTTCTGACAATGAATAACAGCCACTTATCTCTCCCCTGTGAACACATTATCTCTCCTATAAAGGTGATCTCGAGAGGCTAGCAGGGGCTGCTTTCTAAAATCCCAACTGCTATGAATCTGGTGCTCTCCCAGAATGCCCTCTGGGATTCAGCACCTCAGCAGCTACGCCATCGCTAGCTGCCAACCCTTTAAAAGGCCCCAGCCACCCCAGAGCCCTCTCTCTGGTCTTGCTCTTGCTCTGTGTCTTAGTCTTTCCTCCTTCTGTCTCTCTCTCATGTCCCCACTCTGACACAGCCTTTCTCTCCCCACATCCCATAAAGCTCTTTCGTTAGCTCCATTGTGTGGTGTGATCTCTTGGCGGCACATCTTGGCCCCAATGGGACAGGGTACCCTCTGCCACATGGTTCTCATATTGAGGCCGATGACTAGGTAGGCTCTCCTGATGCCTATGTGCTCCTCCTTTGGGGGTCTGAGCCACACTAGGACCCTCTCCTTTATCTTCAGTCCACCTGCAACAGCCTCAGATTCCTTCCACAGGTTGCTGGGTCCCCATCCATCACCAGCCTTTGGTGAGTGATCCCTCTCAGTCAACATAAACAATTCTCGGGTCTCCGGTGGAGGTAGCCTCCTCTGACCCTTTCTCTTGGATAAGGATTCAGTTTTTGAACACAGTTTCCACCTCCAGGCTTTGTTCAAAAGTCCTGGTACCAGACGTCCATATCTCCTCAGGCTTTTATCACTAGCTCTCTGGCGGTGAGGTGGTGCCCCTCTGTATTACTTGAACCTTCCTTATTCAGTCCTCCGGTGGGTCTTTGGGACATTTTGGACTTTCAGGACTTGGACTTTCCCCTCTACCTCACCAATGGGTATACCTCCAGGATACCCCTTGGGATGTCTTTCGGTGAGCCTCCAACTGTTCCACCTAGATCCCGACCTAAGGGCCTCTAAACTTATCTGCCTTTGCAGTCTAGTCAGGCCTCAGTAACCCTTAGCTAATCAACCCAAATGCCACCGACCAAGCAATCAGAGGGAATGAAAAAATTCCCATCCCCTATTTTTTTCCTTCATTTCAAGCCCTGTTTGTTTCTGTCTGACCTCCTTCCCCACACTGCATAAGCATCTTGTCTTTAAGTTATAGCTGACGGATCTATCAGTTTGCTCTAAAGTGGGAGCCGAACCCAATCTGGGGAGGAACAGAGGAGCAGGCCAGTTGCAGCTTACACACACCCAGCACACACTTATTCTCCCTGCATAGTCTGCTCCATCGTCAGAACCAAGCTGCTGATCTAACCCGCCTAACATAAATGAACTTGATTCTAAACTCTAGAGTCCGATTCTTCAGGTGCTCCTCCCTCTAGCTAGCTGTGCCCTCCCCATGGCTCTGGCTCCTGCATCCTGCTGGCCACACATGGACGTTCTCTCTTGCTCTCTCTTGGCTACCGCTGGCTCCAACCAGCAGCCTGGCAGCTTCAGCTCTTACCACCCTCTTGGAGCTTACAGGAACACACCCACGCAGTGTTCTGCTTTGTGATTCCCCCACTCACTCTTCCTCCTCCGACTCAGATTTTATTACAGCAGCTTGGCCTCAGTGCAAACCAACAGCCAAAAAAATTGGTGAACTTGCTTCCCAAATTCTCACAAATAGTTAGCAACCACGATTGTTACGAATTTTCAGTGATCCCCAAGCATCGTCTATATAAACTTGCTCCGTTCCACACTTTCTCTACTTCTCACTCTTAAAAATCTTTTATCCCTACAATTTTTTTTTATACTTTGCTCTCAAAAAAAATTCTCTTAAGATTATGCTGTAAACTCTTATCTCAGGATTTGTAAATTGTTCATCTGGTGTGGTTAAAAAAATCTATATAATCTGTAAGAAAATTTGGCTTTAAACTTGTAACAAAAGGCTTATAATTAAAAACCTATTCATGGATGTGTGTGTGATCCAATTTTTTCTTAAGTTATGTATGTGCCTGTATGTAACTTGGATTCAACTCTGTGTGTATGTGTGTTTGTGTATATGTGTATATGTAACTCAGATTCGACTCTATATATGTGTGTATGTAACTTGGATTTAACTCTTATTTTTAATAATAATAATATATTTGTAAATATATACAAATATATTATATAGAGAGAGTAATAGAGAGAGAGATCTAGAAAAATAGATGTTTTTAAACAGCAACCATGTGGCTCTCCTCCATCTTGGCTGGTGACCTCATCAGAATGTAAGCAGCCACATGACTGACAGCCATCTTTACTATGATTAAAGAGTACATGCTGTGTGACAGGAGATTCTTCAATAGCGATGACAATACCAGAATCTGTTAGCATTTGGCTCACTGCCAGCTCAGCAATTAACAACTGTGCATGAACGAAGGGCACCTCTGCCATTGTGTATGTGTATGGTGTGTGTGTGTGTTTGAGACACAGTGTACAAGTGGAGGTCAGATGTTGACACTTGCGGTGTGTCGATTCTCTCTTCCCACTTTTATAAGGGTTACACGGATAGAACTCGGGCTGTCAGGTTTGCACTACAAACGCCTTTATCCTTGCAAGGGCTCTTACCCTGAGGAACCATCTTGCAAACACCTCATTAGCTGGCTTTTATGGAAGCCTAATTAGGTTTTTTACAAGTAAGAATAGAGTTAAGGGGTTCCAGAGATGGCTCCGTGCCTAAGAGCATACACTGCTCTTGTGGCGGACCCAAGCGTAGTTCCTAGCACCGGATTCAGATGGCTCATAGTCAGTGTGACGCCAGCTTCAGGGGATCAATACCTCTGGCATGTGCAGACCTGCGCCCTCACACACGCACACACACACAATCATTGAAGGGTTGATTGTGAATTCTGTTCTTATTTGAAATATTTTCTACCATATTTCTAAACATTTTTAGAATGAGTCTCTCAGTCTTGGGGATACTGACTCCTCTCTTGCTCAGTCCTTTATCATCTTATGACAGATACTTATACCCTGACTCACAACTGTGATTTTGCATACAGAGAATTTGCACATGGAGGACTGTGAACAGAACTGAACATCTGTCTACAGAGGGCTGTGGACAGATGTGAACACCTGCATACAGAGGGTTGTGGACAGATGTGAACACCTGCATACAGAGGGCTGTGGACAGATGTGAACATCTGCATACAGAGGACTGTGAGCAAATAAGGACACAGCTGCATACAGAGATGTTTGGGGTTGGTTTGGTGCTATTTGTTCAAATGCTGATTTCAGCACCTTGAGATCTGGTTTCTGCCCTGCCATGGGCATTGTTATTAATGTTGAACTATCTCCTGTACCCACGTGATGAGAAGAACTGTTCATCAATTTTCCCTGATTGGCTGATTAAAAGGTTTACACTTGGGCAGGGCAGAAGGTGGTAGGTGTGGCTAATGTTCCACGGCTCTGAGGACAGGAGGATCTTGGGAAGGAGACTGATACTGGAAGAGGCAGAAGAAGGAAGCAGAGACTTGGGTTAGGTGGAGAGAGAAGCACATGGCTGGTGTGGATGGAGGAAAGTAGTCCAGATGAAGAATAAGCAAGTATTTATGGAATTGTGGATGGTAGGTAGCCTGGGATGGGGCTGGGAGGTAAAGGTAGTTTAGAGGGTTAATATCTGCCTTGCTCCAAGTGAACCAAGGCTATTCTAAAAATCAATCAGGTGTCTGTGTCTTTTATTGATTGTGATAGTGGGTTAGATATGCTGCTGTGATAATTATAGGGATAATAATAAAAATCATTAGACCATACATTAAAAATAACAGCAACGCAGAGGGCTGTGGACAGATGGGGACGGCTGCAGTCAACAGATGAGTTATTCAGACTCTGAGACATCAGAACTCACAGGATCCTTTATTGGGAGGAACTAGAGCCTTCATGGGAATAGACAAGAGCCCTGAAAGTTGAGGTGATGGGGCCTTACACTGAGAAGGGGGTCAAAGGTTAAAGAGAATATCTAAAGAGAAGCTGGGGTGTGAAGAATGAATAAGGAAACTCTGGCGGTGATTTGGGAACAAGTCTTAGTGGCTGAGACTTGGCCAATCCAAAGCATGTGTTAGGCTCACAGGAAGAAAGCCTTGGACTAGCTGCCAGGACCTGGAGATTCTTCCCATACATCCTTTTCATAGCCAGGAGGACAGGTCTGCAAGACACAAGGGTAAGAGTGGGCAGGCTTGGCTTCCGTCACCTTAGGAACCAGATTCTTCAGTTAATGGAAAGGGGGATGGGATCATTTTCACCTCCTCTGGCAAGCAGGGAAACCAGAAGTGCTGTGAGTGCATGATGCAGAGCATTGCACCTCTGGTTTGCCAGTCTCTACCCATTGTTTCAGTGTGGTGAGCATGGCAACCCTCACGCCCCTCCTCCGAGTTGGTCTGGGGGCTCAGCACTCATTTGTACTCTCAGGAATCACCTTAGCCTTGCAGGCTTCCCTTTGTCTACTGCCTCCGTCCCACCCTCCCCATCCAAAGTTCTTCTATTTGCACCCCCAGGGCTGCCAGGTCTTGGAAAGGACCAATACTCAGATGGTTGATTGGACTTAGTAAAAATGTAGGGACCTATAGCACTTACAGTTTTTGTTTATGCAAATGGATGTACAGACATCTTTGGATAGGAAGTTGTTGGCATTCCCTTGGCAACCACCATAGATGAATTGGGTACAGAGCTTGGTTTCTTTGTCATACCGCCAGCGTGGAAAGTAAGCCAAGCAGGGACCAGAATCCTGTGGTAGACTGCATGTGTCTGTGGGGAAATCACAGGAGACAGATATGTGGATTCTGTCTCCCTAGGGGAGAACCCTGCTCTATCCCTCTGTCCACTGCTCTCCTTGTCTAGCTCAGAGCTGTGCTCCCAGGTCTGTGAGAACTATGACCAGTCACATGAACCTCCTTGGTCTC
>CM053766.1:129682034-129700508 GCA_028658305.1 Pachyuromys duprasi
GAGGCAGTTCCATGGTGACCGCTTTGCAAAACCGTGGTTGAATTCCAATAGAGCAAATTGACCGTTTTCAGGTCAACAATATGTAGCATTCATTTTTTTTTCCGTAGCACATTCGTGAGGTTGTGTGTCACAGCTACTGGCTCCAAAATGTTTTCGTCTCTCCAGCTGCACACCCCATTTCATGAGCAATCACTCTCTAGCTCCAACCCACTCCAGCCCCTGAGACTGCTTCCCGTCTTCCAGATTTTCCTGCTGTCTTTTTCTTTTTGTGGGTGCTGTTTACTAACCCCAGTCCAGGGCCTCACACAAAAGCTCTACCTCTAAGCTATGTCTCTAGACCTCTTTTTCCTGTCTTCAAAATTCTGAGAGTGACTCCTGGCCTTGAATATGTAAATCTCCTGCCTCCTGAGTATGTGTGATCACAGGGCTGAGCCCTCATGCCACACTCCTGCCCTGGATATTTTTTCTCACTGGAATCGTACAGTAAAGGTGTGGTTTCAGGTCAGAAGGCCTCTCCAATTCTGCCTTGTTTGGGGCTGCGTCTCCTTGCAGTCTGCTGCTGTGCCATGCATTCCAGGGCAGCTTGCCCATCGCCTTGCAGGGAATGGATCCCTGTCTACCGCCTCACTATAGCAGCACTGGCCTTACAGAGACATGCATGATTTCATTCAGCTTTCCATAGGTTCTGAGGGTCTGAACCCAGCTCTCCTTGGTGAGTGCTTTATTTGCCTTCAAATTCCCCCCACCCCCAACTGTGCTTTCCCATAGAAACCAAGCAAAGGGAGCATACTAGGTTTTAACATGTGGGGACTTTTGTCCCACAAACTCCATAGCCTGAGCCTGATCTGGAGCTTGAAGGAGAAACCAGTTGCACAAAGTCTTCTCTGATGTCCCACACAATGTAGCAGGCACCTCCATGCAACCAAAAGCATAATAAAATTAGAGGAAGACAGTCTCAGATTGTGGATCCATTAACTTCAGAAAGAAATGTGAAGTATAGGAATCCACACAAAATGTTCTCAAGTCTCTCTGTGCATGTGTGTTACCTGGCAGACCTTCCTGAGTCTGTAGGGTATATGTACCCTAGCACAAATAGAAACAGTCTTGTCAAATCTATTTTTCAAATGAGTAGATTGAAGTAAAACTATGCCATATTGAATTAATAGTGAATTAATAACATAACATAGTGAATTAATAACATAATAACATAGTGAATTAATAACAGGACTTGGTCTTTAAAAAAAAACTTTTTATTGAGTCTTTGTGAGTTTCACATCATGTACCCATGTGCCCAATCCCTCCATGTCCCCTCTCTGCCATTGTAACCTCTCGCCTCCCCAAAACAAAGCAAAAATCAAGAATAAATAAATAATGAAAAAATCTCACCATGGAAGCCTGTAGTGTGTCATGCTGTGTCCCACAGTCTACCCTTTTGCAAATGTTTATTGCAGTTAGCCATTGGTCTGGTTGGAGGCCTCTGGCTTCTGCTGCACTTTCAATGTTGGATGCTCACTGGGACTCCTCCCAGATATCCTATTGTTGTTCTGAGTCATGGTGGTCCTGCAGGAGAGGCTTCTTCACACGCTCCAGCCGTTCCCAGATGAGGTAGATGTTGGGGTGGGCCAGCTCAGAGCCCTGGATCTGGGCCTGGGCGGCAGTGAGTTGGTCAGCCCACCAGCTCTCCTGTGCCTACCCCATCAGGGCCAGTTCTCCAGCGCTGCCCTGGGAGGGGCAGACCCAGTCCTCCCGCTCCCAAACCACCATGGCCAGCTCTGCTGTGCTGGCCTGTCCAAGTGCTGCTAACCAGAGAGGGGCAAGGTCAGCTCTCCCACACTGCCCAGGCAAAGGGTGAGGCCTGCTGTCCTGAGTGCTTAGTGCCTCAGCGGGTGGGTGCCCCAGGTGGCAGCCCAGACCAAGGACATCTGCGTGGTGGTTACAGGGGCCACTGACATCAAAGCAGACCCCTGCTGTTGCAGACTCAGATGTGGTCCTCAGCAGCAGCACGGGCTGGGACATCATCATGGACTCAAGTGGCAGCACAGGCTATTCTCATCAGGCTGGTCTTCCTATGTCCAGTTCTGCCTTTCTTCACTGCGCACACATCATTCTCTCCCTTCTTTCCACCTATACTTGGTCATCTTAGTGGCACTCAGGTAGGGGCCTCTGGATGTCTTCCTTACTGCCCGTGTCATATGGAGTCTGATGGGGGTCCCCTGGGTGTCTGCTCGGATCATTCCTCCCTAAGCTCATTTTTTTTTTCTTGAGACTGTTTCATGTAGCCCAGGCTGCACTAACTCTTTATGGAGACTTGGGTTCTTGATCCTCCAGCCCAGAGTGCTGGGATGACAGGTTTAGCTGATCACGTCAGGTTCATGTCGGGTTGGGGATTAGGCCAGGGCTTCCTGCATGCTAAGCAGGTAGGCTGTCAACTGAGCTACAGCCCAGGCCAGTTCTTATTATGTCTTATGACGCCACCACGGCCAAGCACTCTGGTTTTCGATAGTTCTGCAACAATGCCAACAGTGCACTGGTCAACCCCTCAACAATGTGCACCTGTCTCCAACAAACTCGGGTCTCACAGCATCTTCTTAGAATTTATTTTTTTAAACAATTTTGTGTGTATGAGTGTTTTTCCTGTATGAATGTCTGTGTGCTACATGAATACCTGGTACCAGAAGAAGGATCCAGATCTCCCAGGACCAGACTTACAGATGATTGTAAGCAGCTTCATAGTTGCTGGGACTCAAACCTGGGTCCTCTGGAAGAGCACCCAGCCTTACACACATGTTGGCAAATGAATCCCTTCCAATTAAAATAGACTCATTCTGTGCTAAAGTTGCCAAATTTGCCCCACCCTAAAAAAACACACAGAATGACTAGTTTAGTGAACAATGATTAATTTTAATATATCCATGTTCCTTGAATCCATAACAATGTGTTTCATATTAATGTAACTATGTTCCACGAAATAGGTGTGATTAAAAATTACAACTGAATATTCTCTATCATGTTTGGGAAGACTATACATAGATCTGTGTTTTCCCGTCATGTCCATCCTGGGAACTCTCCTCTCTAGTGACTGGCTACAGGCCAGTCTGATCAATTAATTCTCAAGACAGGACTGATAGACATAAACGAGTCAAATTTTAAACCAAAAGACTTGCTTAAACATTTGGCCTCAGCCTTCTGAGGAGCCCTGCAGTCTCTGACCAGGGAACTTGAACTAAAGGGAGAGGGCGGGACTTTTGACATTCACTGTAGCTGCCTGTCTCCTGAGGAGTGTCGGGACACACCAGCTGCCGTGTCTGCTCACGTCTCCTGTCATAGGTAGGTGTTATTGTTTTTGTTTTGTTTTGTTTGTTTGTAATTAAAAACATGAGGTTCCGGGAGGCTACATGACTGAGCTGAGACCACACAGAGGGTAACATGGCGAACATAGGAAAACTCAGCCCCACTCCTATCTTGACTCTCTATTGATGCATCGGATTTTCACGCTGTTTCATCTGCACTCCCACCACACAAAAGGCCACTGTGCTGGCTGCATTTTCCCATTTTCTGGATGAGAAAAACTGAGGATCCAAGGCATGCTATAGATATAAGTGACCAAAACAGGGTCAAATTCACACTCGCTGATTTGGGGTTAACATTCCCATCACTGAAGAGCCCAGGGGCTGTTGTAAAACCTGCAGGGGCTGGGGTGGGGGGACATCAGAATTCTTTTGAAAGTGGAGAAGGAGGGCAGCAACTTCTGCAAATCTTCATACTGTTGCTTCCGGGCGTTCCGGGGAAGATGCTCCAAGGCATGGCCACAGCTCCTCAGGCCCTGAAACTCTCCACAGCTAAGATTCACACCGGCATCTGTTGCATCAACACATTCTCTTTTCCCTCCCCCCTTCTTACGGTTTCTGAAATGTGCTCACCTAGAGCTACAGGCATCACAGGGTCTTCTCTTCTTGAAATTAAAAACCTGGCTCAGCAGGTAGAGGAACTTACCTTCGTTCTACTCCAGAAGTCACGGCGGAAGGAGAGAACAGACTCCCCAAAGTTGCCCTCTGACATCCATATATGTACAAATTTAAAAATAATCATGGGACATAAAAAACTAGCACTTGAAAGGGGGAGAAAATTATCTGTTTATCAGGTTATCTAAGATTCTAGAGTTGTGAGGAGCCAGAAGGAATGAGAGGAATCTCTTTTTTAACAGAAGGTCATTTGGGGCAGTGTGTGTGTGTGTGTGTGTGTGGTGTGTGCACGCGCGCTGCATGTGCATGTGCGTGCCTGTGCAGTTCTGAAGCACCTAAATCCTATGCTGCCTGCCCAGGTCTTCAGATAATCTCATACTCTCTATCCGTGTTGTCAGTGGAGCAAAGCAAAGGTGCTGAATCGTGTCTGAAGTTGCTTCAAACATGAGCACAGGAAAGTCACCTGACAACCGTTCCAAATGAAGCCCATGATGATTCAAGTGTGACCTCTTACCCAGGAGCGAGACAGGGGAAAGTCCTGAAAGGCTGAGATGCAGCACCCTGGGGAGTGACTGTCTCCATCCGGTCCTAACTCGCCACCTCAGAGAGATCCCTTCTTCTCACCCCTGGCTCTGCTTCCTCATCCATGAAGTAAGCGGGGCTAGGAGCTGTCTGAAGGCATCTCTGCATGGGCTGTGCTTCCCTCTGGAGGTGCCTAACTCAGGCCCCTGTTCTTCGCTCACACAGGCCTCTTCCCCTCCCTGGGTCCACCAGCTCCCGGAGGAGCCGGACACTCATGCTGTTTCTCTTCCTCGCCTTGGAGCAGACTTCAGCATTTTACTCCATCAAAATCAAACGTGGGTCATTCTTCTGGGGAAGTGCACTTGGGGACTGAGGGCTGGAAGGAGAGGCAAGGGCTCCTGCTGGTCACAGAGAGCTCCTTCTGTTTGCTAGTCTAGGGCCTCCTTCACCTGTTTACCCAAATTATTTCTCTGGCTTTCTTCAATCTGTGTTTTCAAGCTTTTAAAACTTAAATATTTATTAGTCATGAAGCTGAAAAAAAAGAGAGGGCCAGAGAGGGTGCTGTTGTGATAGCAGGAGGCCAGGTGTTACTCGGAGGCAACAGAGAAAGAGGAGAGATGGGGTGGGAAGAGATGCCGAGAAACAAAATTGACCCAAATCCTGGATGGATCAGAATCTGGGGTTGGGGGAAGTGGTGTTTCATAATTGTTCATGTGCTGAAGGTCAAGATGGGGAACAGAGCATGAGGAAGTGCTTTTTAGGCCTGGAAGACACTGGTTCTGTCTCAAACATATTGAAACAAAGGCTCCCGAATGCCTCCTGGGTGGCTTTTCTTCAGCTAACTGTAAACAAAGGTCTTCGGATCAGAATAGAGAGTGAGTCTGTGGAAAGACACCAGAACCAGCCGGAATCATGGGAAAGAGTGCGCTAGACTAAGAAGGGTCCAGGTAGCTCAGGAGACACCTGAGGCCAGGAGACGTGGAAGAGTCCCTTGGGTGTGTGCACTAAAGGTAAGTGACTAAGAAGAGCCATCCAAGGTAGAAGAAAAGCTCAAAACAAGCTGATGAGGTGGGGAAATACACAATAATAAACACACACAGGTTTAAGTGTTCCCGGGAGGCAGGAGGAGGCTGGAGTTTACACTAGTAAGATGGCCGACTGGACTGTGTGATCTCGAGACTTTCCTGTCTATGCCCCTTGGTGTCACTGTGAATTGCTTCCGAGGTATTTGTTTAGCTTTTCTTGTGTTTAAATGTAGCATCCAGGTGCCTACACACAGTGTCTCTAAAGAATGGAATCATCCAGGCCTTACTTTCTAGAGATTCTGATTTAGTTCATAGTCTACATGTTCTGAATGATGCACCAATGATTTCAACGCATGCTCCAGATGAGAACCATATACTCTTCTTAGCTTCAGGCAGTCCTTGATGGGTACGTTAAGAGTGACGTGAAGAGCAGGAACCATGGCCAGGGCTCCTGAGGTAAGCCTTGTGAGCCTCACCTAATTCACCGTGTGATTCCAGCTGATCTAATTCTCTTAAGCAACCGGTGGCTGGTGCTGATATATGGACCTTCTTGTTCTAAAGTTGACTAGTTCCAAAATCCAGGAAGATCTAGCCGCTTTGATTATTAAGTTCTGAGTGTGAGTGCTCTATTTAGAGCCATAGAGCGCCATATTAGCGACCTGCTGTATTAGAACCTCTATCTGGAGCTCGGAAACCTGGGGGTGATGCATTTGGGTTTTCTCCCCGGATTCTCACCAGGCTGAGAGCAAGGTGCCAGCCAAGGCTGCGGTTCTCCTCGGGGACTCTGGGTCCGTTGCTCAGATCATTTGTAATATAGCCGTTTTCTTACAATGTTAGGTCTGGTTCTCCTTCCTACAGCCAGCTTCTAGAGACCACCCTCACTTCCTGGCACTTGCCCTTCTGCCATAGTCAAAGCTGCTGAGAGCTGGAACCTGCCCACAGTTTGAACCTCTCCAACTTCTCTGTCAGGCGGAAAATCCTGCCTTTAAGGGACCCTGTTGATTGGATGTTAGCCAGTTAGATTACCTCTGAGTCTTACGGTTGACTGGTTTAGGGCTTGGATTACATCTACAAGGTCACTTTTAGCAGTGCCTGGATTCGTGCTTGATGCAGTAACAAGAGGACTGGAGTATCAAGAATCAGCTTTAGAGTTCTGGCCAGCACAAACCAAGAAGTCAGGAAGTGATGCCATGCACTTAGAAGGGAGGGTGGGATCTCATAACTGCCTGGTTTTGACCCAGCGCAAGGCTCTGCAGTCAGTGTATCCTAGGCATCATCCCTCTAAATTTCTACAAGCAGACTCTAAGGGATCACTACTCTCATCTTACAAATGGGATGCTTATGACTTAGACAATGAAAAGTATTTTCAAATATTTATTTATTTATTTATTTATTTATTTATTTATTTCTATTAGCTAATGTTGGAGCCAGGCTAACAAGACCAGATCTGTCTGACAATAGCACTTCCTTCCTCTTCCCCATATGCCATCTCTTTCTCTCTTAGAGTTACTAACTCAAAAAAGCCCTGTAACTGAACTCAGGCTGGGCCTGGGTCCACATAAGCTGTCAGGGACCAAGGTTGGGACTCCTGGCTCAGCTTTCTATTGTGTTTCCTCTGCTGCTCATCAATCTCCTTTGCTAATGTGGTGTCAGAGACATTGGGGCACAAGGAAATAACTCTTTCACTTAAGACAAATGGCATTTTTGTCTAGTTACATGCTTTGGGACCAAAGATGGCTTCCCTTAGGTTGCCTGAGCAAAAATTTTAGCTCTATCAGAAGGGGCCAAGCATAGAGAGAGATGGATGTGGCCCCTAAGTGTAAGCAAGGGAAGAGGAAAAAACTGAGATCTTCACAGCTCACCTTTGCCATGGAGGACAAGGGCTAAAAATGCTCGAGGATGTGAGCTTGGATATTTCTTTCTCACAGAAAAAGTGGGAGAGTGCCCCAGGAAGCAGATGGAATGCCCACGTATGGGTGTGAGCTCCTGCACAACAGACTTCAACTGTGAGGCCCATCTCAAGTGTTGCTATTTTGCCTGCGGGAGGATGTGCATGGATCCTTACGAAGGTACTGGGTGCTGAGTGCGAGGCAGAGGTGCCTTTGGGGGTTTCCCACTTCTTTCTGTGTCCAGAACTGGTTGAAGTGAGAAGGCAGGACCGAAAGGACAGAGTTTATGCCTTCCTCATCCTGTAATTCTAGTCTCCACCTTTAAGTCCAAGTCATGAAGCCACGTTGAGCAGACACCAAGTAGGTAATACTGATGCTGGATTTCTTTTGTAAAATATTTAGTCATTCACAAATAGCTAGTGCCTTTCTATGTCCACTATGTGTTAAAGCTCTCATTCGCAAAATCAAACTTCATTCAAATTGTCGTTCGAGAAATGAACATAGATGATTGGATCATTTTGGACTCCTTGGCCTTTGAAAGGGTCTCCTAGAAACCCCAAGTAGTCAGCATCCTGTATGTCAGGGACCAAACATTGAATGGAGACTCATTCATTTCTTCCTTAATTTCATACCTAATTGATATATTAAGATAGGGGCCTGGCATAGTGGGACACATGTGTGCGTGTTGAACAACATGGCCTAGCTGTGTCATATTTGTTTTTAGACAGCAGGGGCTGTGCTTGTTCTCTGTTAGGCACTTTGCATATACTTCCTGAACACATCTTACCCTCTCAAAGCTCAAGGCAATAATAGGGAAGGAAAATGTGCTCCATCAAGCATTGGCTGGAAAATAGAACTAGAGCCTTTCTCTTTTTAAAGGTTTCTTTGTGTTTTGTGTCTGTGGTTGTCTTGCCTGCGTGTCTGAATATAAACCATGTTGGACTGGTGCCTGTCAAAGTCAGAAGAGTGTATCAGGCCCCTTGGAACTAGAGTTATAAACAGTTGTGAGACACCATGTGGGTGCTGGGAATCAAGCCTGTGTCTTTTAAAAAGAAAATTTGGGGGCCCCAGAGAGATGACTCAGCAGTTGAAGTACTTGTTGTTCTTACAGAGGACCTGTGTTTGGTTTCAGGAGATCTGACTCTCTCTTCTGGCCTCAGTGGGCACTGCACACACATGGTACACATATACACATGAAGGCAGAACACTCATACACATAAAATATGGAGAATGGTTAAAAGAAAAAAACCTACATTTGTTTGTTTTTATTTTGTTGGGGAGGTATGTTTGTGAAAGTCAGCAGATGGCTTATGGAAGTCAGTCCCTTCCTTCCATGGTGTGGGTCCTGGAGATCCAACTCAGGTCATCGGGGTTGGCAACAAAAGCCTTTCCTTGCTAAGTCATCTCTGTGGCCCAACTATGTCTGTTTTCACTGGGTTTTCTATGAGTAGAACAGTAACACTATGGACTATGATGAAGGCTGTGGTAAGGGACCTGATCTCTTTTCACGTCCATGCTTTACACTCTTGCTTTGCTTCCTCACCTCAGAACCCTGCATGTTGCCCTTAGAGGTGGGGAACTGTGATGGTAATGTGACCCGATGGTATTTTGACTCCGAGAAGCAACAGTGCAGATCCTTTAAGTTCAGTGGATGTCATGGGAATGTGAACAACTTCCTCAGCAAGACTGACTGCAGGAAGGCTTGCATACTGATTGGTAAGACCCATGTTCCTAGTAGCCCTGGGTGCCTTGCCTAACTACAAAGAGTACACTAACATAGTTATAGCCCCGGGCTTTGAGACTAAGCTGCCTTGGGTTCAAACACTCACTCTATTGTTTGCTGGTTGAGAGATCTTTGGGCAGCTGCTTGCCTTTATGACTTTTGGCTGGACTATAAAATGGGGATATTAACAGTATTTACCTAAAAGAGTTGTGACCAGAAATCAAGCTAATGTACAAACCACGAGGCTGGGAAACAAGGAAAAGTCAGCAGATAAGAGACCTCCAGAAACCAGGCCGTGTCTTGAAGCTTTCCTAGGGGTTGCCCCCTCTCCCCATTCTCTTCAGCATGCCTAGACAAGGAAGTCTTGGAGTCAGAGAATGGCAAGGGGAAGGCATGGTCCTTTCTGCTTCAAGCCACCTCCCATTCAGAGGAGGCAACTTTCCCAGCAGTCTCCATCTTAATGATTTCTCTCCCACCTAGTCTTCTGTTGTCCACAGGTAAACCCCTAAACTCCAGGCTCTCCCCAGCTTCAAAGTAACATTGAGTTACTCTCAGGAGTCTGGCACCTCCCCTCTTCTGAGCAAACAGATACCTGCCTCGTACTTTCTCTCCCCCAAAATGGGTTCCCATACCACTCTTCTGAACACTCGGATCCTCCTTGGTCCTCATTCAAGGGCTTAACCCTAGTCTTCCAGCTCTCAATTTCACACTCCAGATACCCATGACTTTTCTATTATTGAAGTCCCCCGCAACTCCCCCAAATTGGACAAGACACATAACGTTTTCCCTAAACACTGGCCAGAAGTCAGTATTAGACCGAAGTCCAGGTCTAATTCTTTGGAGGAAGATGTTTCTCATCACAGCAACATATTGAGTATCACCCTGTGGAGGAAGTGTAGGCCTGGGAGGTGAAGGTGAAGCCTATAGATTCACTTTCCAGTGCAGTGATCAGTAGCAACACTGCTGGGTGACAGGGTGCTGTGGGCCTTGTACGTCAAGCAACCTGGATTAAAAGCATACTCTCCTCAGCTCGCTGCAAATTTCTTCCCCCTTTTTTGATTCTGGAGGAGCAAGTGGCTCACTGAACTGTTGGTAGGGTTCTGTGCCATCAAAGATGTAAAGAGCATGGCTTTTCATGGTACGGATCCCTAAATGGCAAATGTGAAGGGATGACTGTGGATCTTCAAAATGCACAACTGACTTATCAGCACTGTATGTCCACCTCAGGTTTTGTGGGGCAGGTTGAGAAATACTGTATCATCAACACAGTTGTTTGTTTGTTTGTTCTCACAGGTCATCCAAGGCTACACAGAGAAACCCTGTCTCGAAAAACCAATACCAAAACAAACAGAACAAACAAACAAAACCAATCAAACAAACAAAAAACATTAAAGAGTTCAGGGCAAGCCTTGGCTACACGGCAAGTTTGAGATCAGTCTGGGCTACATGAGACTTTATCTCAAAACACTAAAACTGAAACAAAAACAAGAACAAATTAAAAAAAATCATGTCTATATCTGACCTGAGAAAAATAAAAGAAAAAAGAAAGGGAGGAGGGAAGAAAGATGAAAGAAGGAAGGAAGAAAGGAATGGAGGGAGGAAGAAAGAAAGGAAGGAGGGAAGGACCAAAAAAAAAAATGATCCCAGGGAGGTATGTGGCTTTGTTTTCCTTCCCATTATAACTCAAAGGGAAACTTTCGCACAGAGTCTGGAGCCTTTGACAGCCCAAAAATATGAAGGGAGGGTCCCCTTTCATTTGTAGGCAGCAGAACTCATATGTGTACCCAAGGCAAGGTGACAGAATATACATCACAAACCCAAAGGTGACAGGTCTGTGCAGACTTCACATCGTTCCCTTTATTCCATAGAGAGAGTGAGCTCATTGGGTGAGGGGCTTCCGACTTAGGCACCCTCTACAGCATGGTGCACTATGTTTTGGTTCCTCCTCAGCCTACGGGAGATGGTCAGGGTAAGCTGAACTGAGGTATGGAAACTATCACCGCCGAGGAGAAAGGAAAGATTTCTGAAGGGCAGTGGGGTGCTGGGGGTGCTGTCAAGCTCGACTCTGCTCTCTTTCCAGTGAAGAAGGGTCAGTGCCCCCTCTTCCCTCTCCAAACGCGGATGGAGTGCCCGGCCTCCTGTAAGAATGACATGGATTGCCAGGAGAAGGAGAAATGCTGTGAGTCGCGCTGTGGCTTTGTTTGCGCCAAAGCCTGGCGAGGTAAGGACGGGTGGCAAACCTCCCGGTCTGCGGGAGGTCGCGACACCCCATGAGATGGGTGAAGGAGGCGTGGCAGAGCATGGACTCGCTAGGTAGTCTAGCGTGGTCTGGGATCTCACGAGAGAATCAGGCTGGCCTCAAACTTACCATCCTCCTGCCTCAGCCTCCTGAGTGCTGCGCACACAGCTGCCTGGGAGGTGGAGAAGTCTTTTGAACTTCAGATGCTCCTTGCCCTAATCTTTGAGGTCTCTCAGGAGACTTTTTAAAATGCCTAACTGGGCGCTCTGACATTGACCTCCTGGACTCTGGACACTTGCGCTGTTCTTCAGAGCCTCTCACGAGCACAATCGTTTTCTGTTTTTCCTCAAAAATAAATAAATAAATAAATAAATAAATGAATGAATGAATAAATAAATAAATAAATAAATAAATAAATAAATAAATAAATGAGCTTACTTGGGCAGTGGTGATGCACACCTTTAATCCCAGCACTCAAGAGACAAAGGCAGATCTCTGAGCTCAAATAAATGAGCTTACTTGGGCAGTGGTGATGCACACCTTTAATCCCAGCACTCAAGAGACAAAGGCAGATCTCTGAGCTCAGAGCCAGCCTGGTCTACAGAGTGAGTTCCAGGACAACCATGAAACCAGAGAAACCCTGTCTGGGAAAACCGCTCAAAGCCAAAACAAAACGACAACAAAACCTTACTCATTCAGAGTCTTCATTCTTCGGTGACAGCAAAATGGGGTCTAGTGGTGAGTGTGCACAGGCGCGCACAAGCACACAGAGAAAGAAAGAATAAAACATTATCCGGGGTTCCAATTGTGTCAGATTATTTCCGAGTGTTTTAAAGTCGGTTGTCTTATTTCACAAAGTCAAAATAGGTTTTTGCCCGCATAAGCCCACGGTGTGCTCCAACATTGACAGGCCTCAGTGCCTTCATGACAATGACTGCCCGCTGGACAAGAAGTGCTGCAGCCGCTGCGGACTGAAGTGCTTGGAGGCCAGACACTGACCTGTGAGTGGAGAAAAGGTCCCACTGTCGGACCGATGACTTACCCGTAGCGCAATACACAGCTCTCACTTCCGTCTTTTAGCCGCCTCCCTCGACACATGCTGCCGGCTAGGACAGTTCCCGGTAAGCCCGCAGTGATTCACACACGCGGGCACTAATTGAAGCTTTTGTTTTCGTTTTTAATGTGGGTATCGGTTGAGTGTATAGACGTGTGTGCTTTTGGTGGCCAGCAGAGGGCGACAGATTCCCTGGTCCTGGAGTAGGAGTGACAGATGGTTGTGAGCCCACTGCCGTGGATGGTGGGAACAGAACTTGCCAGCATCGGGGACCTAAGCTTGATCCCCAGAACCTATGTAAAAATGTAGGGTATGTAAGAGTGTGCTTATACCCTCAGAGCTGGGGAGACAGGCAGAGGAGGGTCTACAGAATAGCATAATCAGTGAGCTCCAGGCTCAAGAGAGACCCTGTCTCAAAATCAAGGTGGATGGTACCTGAGGAACAATACCCAAACTTGACACCTGAGATTCATAGATGTGTGCACACATGTACACACACAACATTACACACAGATGTACCTGCACGTACATATACCCAAATATACATGTACCTGCATACACGTGTGTGCGCACACACACACAGCCACACATCTCAATGACCAGGAAAAGATACGTAGAGGAACCTCTCAGCTGTGCTTGATGGTATATACATCCTGGCACTCAGGAGGCTGAGGCAGGAGGATTGCTACAAGGTGGGACCAGCTTGATCTGCACAGCGAGTTCCAGGCTATCTAGGAAGGCTGGGACTCCAGGAAGACCCTGGTTAAACACAGCAGAAGCCAGGCTGGAGAGGCGGCTCCATGGGTAAAAGTACCTTCCTCCAAGGCTGACGACCTGAGTTTGATCTCTGGGATCAAAGTGGTGGAAGGAGAGAATAAACATAATTTAAAACACAAAACAAACAAAATTAGGGAGCTTTCAAAGTTCTTATCCAAAGTTTCTTTCTCTCCATCTCTCTCTCTACACCATGTCTTTTAAAAAAAGATTTGTCTATTATTTATACAGTATTCTGTTTGTGTGTGTGCCTGCAGGCAAGAAGAGGGCACCAGATCTCACCATAAATGGTTATGAACCATGTGGTTGCTGGGAATTGAACTCAGGACCTTTGAAAGAACAGAGAGTGCTCTTAACCTCTGAGCCATCTCTCCAGCCCTTGTATGTAAAGTAAACCCAAGGAAAATAAAGACCCTAAAACCTTTCTGGGTTCTGTCAGCCTGTGGGAACCCATGAAATATGAAGAATCTGGTGCCTTGCAGGCCCTGGCTTGGTACAAGGAAGACAGGTTAAACACTTAGCATGTGAAAGTTGGCTCTGAAATACTTTCCTATGATCTTTTTTTCTTTCCATTTCACTTTCTAGAAGTAAAACACAGAAGTAAAAAGCAGGTAAGAGGAGGGTAAAATCTGCCATAAGTAGCCATTCCTTGTTCCATCATTCACAGATGTTACATGAATGTGTTTTTTGTTTTAATCCCAAGTGTGGGATGTGGGGCTGCTTCACATTGTCCACAGGAGCTAACTGATTTGCCTCACGCTCTGGCAGAGCTGTGATCTTGCCAGCTGAGGATAGTTTACCTTTGGAATTCTGGGGACTCTTCAGAGGATATATAGATTCCAGAACCCCAAGAGGGGCTAATGATCCCCCTTCTGCTGCTGCTGGCCCTGTTTGCTGGTTGCTGGCTGCTCCCGATGCTGCTGCTGTGTGCTGGGTTTCTGGGTGTTGATTTGTGACAACAAAGATCAAATTCACCCCAAGAAATTTGATATCCCTACTCAGCAGGAAGTAGTCTAACTATATTGACACACCCTTTTCCCTCTAACCTTCTTTCTCTCCTACCAGGGTGGTGTAGGGGGGTAGGGAAAAGAACCCAATAAAACAGCCAAAATCCTGTTACATTTTCCCTCCAGAAAAGGGCAGGTGTCCCAGGGATATCAAACACGGCATATCAGGTTTCAATAAGAGTACGCACATCAGCAGGGTGTGGTGGTAAGCACTTGTGGATCCCAGCATTCTGGAAGGCAGAGGCAAGCAGATCACAGTGAGTTCAAAGCCAGCCTGGTCTACAAAGCAAGTCAGGGACAGCCAAGGCTACACAGAGAAACCCTGTGTTGAAAAAAAAAAAGACTCAGCACCTCCCCTCACATTAAGGCTGGACAAGGCAACCCAGTAGGAGAAAAGAGGTCCCCAAAGCAGGCAAAAGTCTTAGAAACATCCCCTGCTCCCCCTGCTAGGAGGCCCACAAAAACACCAAACTCCATAACTACACACAAGTGCAGAAGGCCTAGGTTTGGCTCATGCAGGCTCCCTGAGCGTAGGTTGTCCCAGTGAGCGCCTACGAGTCCAGGTTTGTGGGTTTTCTTGTGTCCTTGACCCTTCACTTAAACCTTCATTCTCAGCATTTAGAGGCAGAGAACAGCCTGGTCTATGTGGCAAGATCCAGGCCAGTTGGAGATACATAGTAAGATCTTGTCTCAAAACATAAAACAAACAAAAAGCAGACACATAGAGAGAGAGAAAGAGAGAAAGGCTTACTTAAAAGACTAAATTTCTCTTTTTTTATGCAGATTCCTGCTCTCAGCCTAGACAGCAACCAGGAAGAAACTATTATTTCCCTAATGGACAAGAGACCCTTTCATCTTTCCAATCACCTTTGGAACGAGATGCAGACTGTCACCCACAGACTTGGTGATACAACTGTCTGTCACTTCCCTTGACACTCCTCTGACCGCACCCATGGAATCTTTGTCACTGCGATGCAGGTGGTCTTGGGACTTTTCCAGCTCCGGTCACCACGGACTGAGGGACTGAGCTTGAGCCAGAAGCCCCTGGCAGTGCCTGATGCACGGTCACACTTCTTGCACAGATGCCTGCCTGCCTTCACAGCTCCAGATTTTGCACCAGAGTGTGGGGATGAAGCCCTGCATTTTTACACCGAACTGTGGTGCCCACCACCTCTTGCACCCAAATCCCCTGCAGCTTCCTCGTGGATGCTGCAGCACACCACTGTCAGACACAGTGGCTTTAACCTTATGGCGTCCTCACTCCTTGCCAATGGGTCTGGCTTACTGCCACTCAGTTCTTCATCTTATAGTCTGCATTTTCTCTGCCTCTTCCTCTGTGAATTTCAGCCTTGTATGTTTTTCTTAAATTGATCCGGTTTTTTTTTTTTTGTATATTTCAAATTCACTTACTTTGTGTAATATAAATTACAATATATATAATTTCATGTCTTAACTTTGATTAATGTTTTGACTCATACAATTATTCTTCCAATCACTCATTTACCCACTAATCAATCACTCAGTCCTCTTCCTCACTTGGCCAGTCTCTCACCATCTACCTAGGTCTACAATCTCTGCTTACCCATCTTTCCCCTTACTTATCTTCCAATTTATCAATTTTCTCACAAATCCCTTCCATATATTTGTTTGCCTTACATTCTTTCTCATCTTCCCTTACCTACCCAAACTATGGTTCTACTTCATGGTCAGCCTTTAATCCATTGCCTTAGTTAGAATTTTTATTGCTGGGAAGAGACATCCTGACCATGGAAACTCTTGTAAAGCACAACATTTAATTGGGACTGGCTTACAGGTCAGAGGCTTAGTCCATTCTCATCATGGCGGGGAGCATGGCACATGGAGGCAGACACGGTGCTGGAGAAGGAGCCGAGAGTTCTATCTTGATCCGCAGTCAGCAGAAGGAGACCGTGAACCACACTGGGCATAGCTTGAGCATATGAAACCTCAAAGCCAGTCTTCACAGTGACACACTTCCTCCATGAAGCCCATACCTACTTCAACAAGACCACACCTCCTAGTAGTGCTACTCCCTATGGGCCAAGTATTTAAACACATGAGTCTATGGGAGACATTCCTATTCAAACCACCAAATCCATCTTTACCTCCTCTCTCTACTTGCTCTCTCCTATACTAACTTAGTTTTTCATCATTTCTCTATCTATCCACACTCAATCCTCTTATCAACCCACTAGCCAACCTTCCAATCAAACAACATCCTTTGGCAGTCCTACCCACGCTACTACTAACAATTATGTGCTGGGTCTTAAATGCCCTCCCCAAAAAAACTAGCTTAAAGCCTTGGTCACTTGACCTTATTGGGAAGTCTTAGGAGATAGGAATCTAGTTGGAGAAATAAGTTTATTAGAAGTGTTCTCTTTAGGGACATACGGATGTGTCCCTTTCTTCCTGCTTCCCAGCTGCCATGATGAGGAAGCAGGAAGCTTTCTTAGCTCCTCTACACATTCCCCACTGTGATAGTCTGCCTTCAGGCAAGCCCAAATCATTGAGGCCAAATGTGAACTGACATTTCTGAAACAGCCAAAATAAAATTTGCTTATTTAAAATTACAAATGCCTTACTTAGAATTTGTGTGTGCCTGTGTGGAGGCCAGAGGTCTACATTCAGGAGTCAGTTCTTCCTCTCTACCCTGTGAGTCCTGGAGATCAACTTCAGGTCAACAGGTGTAGCAGCACACACCTTCATGGACTGAGCCATCTCACCAATCCAGCAACAAAAAGCTAATCAACCTTATATTCTGTTCAATCTTCTTAGCCTAGCCTTTCATCCATCCAACTATCCATAATCCATGCACACATGCATCCAAATACCCCCATGTTCCTCTCCTCTTTCTACTCACCCAACATCCTTTCGTGTGTCACTCTGCTAGCCGCCACGCACCCATGTATCTGCTTACATACCTATCTTTCTCAAGCAGAAAGGTATACTGAGAGTTTATTCTGAACCTCCTCCTGTTTTAAGGAGCAGCTGCTAGACATTGGCCTGTTCAGTGGATCTCAGGGACCACCTGAGAGAACAGATGTACCAGTTAGCAATTCAGTTAGATACACCAGAGCCATCTGAATAACAGGTCCTGGTTTGATGAAGAAGCATGAGCTGCTAGATACAGGTCAGTGTGCCTTGGTTCTCCCTGAATCACTCATTCTGAGCAGAATATTTGTCCTAGAATAGAGGTATGTGAAGGCCGTGGCCTTCAATGGGAGTACAAGAAGGAACCTTTTGTGCGCACGTGTGTGTGTGTGTGTGTCCTAGCCAGCTTGTTCCATATATTAAGGGTTAGAAGGAGCCTAAACCCAAGATACATCCTAGGCCTCAAAGACATAAATCTCATGTTAGCTGCTTGGAAAACGACACTCATACGTGTTGACTTGCATATCAGACCTATCAGACAGAATGTGGAACAATAACCAGGACGTGTTGAAATTTTTCCCAAGAGAGTTTAAAGAGGAAGGCAGACTCAGCTGGGGGCCCAGGGGGCGCTGGGAAGTTTATTGACTGTGGCTCTTTAGCCTGTCTCTATGGCACATATCACTTTTGTTCCCTTCAAGTCTACAACAAAGTATTGGGTCCACATCAACATCAGAAGATTCCCTAGTGGAATCTTACATATTTAGTGCCCTGGAATCCTGTCTCTCATGCTCACTTGGTGGATGACACTTGTCAGGATCCTCACTTCTCCAGATCACATAATCCCTGTCTACAAAAGAAAATACTTTAGGGCCTTCCTGACTAGAAACATCAGGTTTTCACTCTTTCTGGATGACTTTGAGAGAATACAGAGGTACAAGGTTAAGCTGGCATAAGACATCTAGGTTGTTCAGTGGAAGCTCTATTTCCCAGAGATGTAGGCCAGTGGACGAGTGTTTCCTAGTCTATACAATCTGGGCTTGAGCCCCAGCTCCAAAATAAATCTATTCTTTAGCATTTCCCTAAGTAACATTGCAAGATTGCTGATATGAGATCGCCATGGGGGTTCTGCCTCTGACCCTGAATTTTGTGGTCATATTATTGTTTAGTGATGAGACTGTAGGTTCTGTCTGGCTTCTCTGTCATGTAAAACAAGTTGAGGACAATGATCTGCGCCAGCTAACAACCCGGCTAGAGAAAGTAGAAATCCTATTGTTAACATTTTCCCTTTGCAGGGTGTCTCTCTCCTTTCTAGCCCAGGGTGAGCAGCTGGTTCTGTGGATTCAGGACTAGGAGGGAGCTGCTCACGGTTCCAGCCTTCCTTTTCCAACAG